>OX375772.1:2275000-2765000 GCA_947359385.1 Chesias legatella
TCCGCGACATTGGTCGCGGAGTGCGCGGTATATTGTGCATGAAACACGATTTAATGCGATCGAGCGTTGCGCGTACCTAGCGCCCTATTGGAAGTGTTGTGATATTCCGATTGGATTTTTCGAGAAGTTTCTATGCATTACATGCTATTTCAGTTACTGTATGATCAATTAAACAATATGTTTATAATTTTGAAGCTGGCAGCAGAGACCAATTAATTGTTTATTGATTCTATGGAATAATAAACATCTTATTTTGACTTTTCCTTCAAGTTTAATAGAAAACCCTTCAGCTGAATTTTCTTGAAATAAATTATAAATTACAACAGTTATTTAAATAGGATAATGATATTTATAGAAAATTTAGCAGTTTCATAAGTGATTGATTTACTGGTGTGCCTGTCAAAGTAGAATGGAGAATATTTTCTTATAACAAATTAAAATTAACTCTATTACAGACTCATGCCCCAGCTCTAGGAGTCCTTTTGTCTTATTTGACATAAAAAACACATAGATTACACGACACGAACATCTAAGACCGAGTTTGATGCTCAACACACAAAACAAGCCTTTGCTAGGATCCAACCCAGCGCAAAAAACATTCATATTTACTTAACTATTAATTATTTAATGTATCTGTTTCGGATATTGGATTGAAAAATCTATAAATATTTTTGTAATAAAACCAATGTCTATAATTTAGTGAAAACAGGTACAAATCTAAGGTATGTAAATAAAATGCTCGTAGTTATTTCATTCTAGATCTTTCTAGATCATCTAGATCTTACTAGATCTTCTAGTTATTACTTTTAATTTCCCTTTTTTTAGTTTCTTTTTGTAAACTAAGTGCTAAAATTTTTAGTTTAATCTAAAGTACACGCAGTGTTTACTTTATATTGATTGGGCAATAAAACTTTAAATTGTAATAATATTTGCAGTAAAAATTGTTGTAATTTCGAGTATCTGTTATACACTATCTAAGTTGTATTATAACAATTGTTGGTATACGAAATAAATCAAAACAAAACAAAATAAATACATTCTTGTTTACTTAAAAAACTGAATTACGCGGACCATTTATACTGGATTGATTATTAAAATAAAACGTCGTATTACAACCCCGTATTTTACTAACCCCTAAATGTGGTTGAAAACGCGCTCCATTTCTTATACTCCCCATTTATTGCTATTATTTTACGTCATACTTTTGTAAAACCACTTTGTATATTTGTAACTGTATTGTTAAAGAATTACAACTCAATTTCGTGTGACACAATGAAAAAAATATGGAAATTAAATGGCGGGAAGTGGACTACGAATTGTCTTAAAAAATGACGGAAAGGAAATCTGTTTAAAGCCAATGAATTTTAATGGTAACATTTTAGAAACATTTCTTATGGATTTTTAAGTGATTTCTCGGTAAAAGTTTTTGTTTGTCGAGATATAATTTTATGTCTATTTTATTGTTTATGTGGTTTTGGAACGACCTAGTTTTGTAACGGGAAGTTTTTAAGTGGATTGTTGTGTTACGGTTATCAATACTGACAGAATGTTACTCAAATGGGAGAATGCTTTTCGAAACAATGACATCAGAACGTTTTCCAAGTTCGTGCGGAGAAGTAAAAAAGAAAAGAATAAAATTTATTTATACAAATACAAAATGTACACCACAACACAATATAAAAAAGAAAAAGACACATAGACATATGAATGATGATCGTTGTCGCGTACAATTATACTTGTATAAAAAGCCCTGAGCTCAGCGTGTGCTGCAACATGTTGCAGCGCTGATTTTCAGCACAGGTACAGCACAGGCACAAGTACTGCCACCATGTCCATTTCATCGTCCATCGTATGGATCGGCTGAATAATATACGCTGCGAGCACTTCGCTTTAACCACGCGTTAATATAACATTATATACCCAATATATAATATATATATTATCTAAGTGCCTTTGTACTCACCTACAACTTGTGTAAACGTAGTCGAAGTGGATGTGGTCTCTTGTGGAGTATTTGCGGTCGGAAGTACCACGTGTCACGTGTCACCTTACACCGCCTGACCGCCGAGGAAGTCACAGTCGAAGGAGTTTTTGACTCGAATTTACAGAAAGTGTTCGAAAATCGAATTGAGTTAGGATGAATACATTACTGGTGGTAGTCGGAAATTAAAAAAAAAACTTCTTGTTGATGGGAGAATGTACGGAGTGTTTGAAAGTCGAATGAGTTAGGATGGATCAATACATAAATGGTGATAGTCGAAAATTCAAAAAAAAAACTTAGCTCTTTGTTGATGTGAGAACGTACAGTGTTTGAAAATCGAATTGAGTTAGGATAAATACATAACAGGTGGTAACCGGAAAAAAAAACTACGCTTTCTGTTGATGCGAGGAAGTACCTATGCAGTCGAATGAGACTAGTTACGGGTGTGGTTGTACGTAGTTGTTGTAGATATCTGGTGGTCAGTTTTCAGCGTTCTGTCGAACCAAAATGGTCTTGGCAATTCATTTTGCCAAGACCATTTTGGTTCAACAATTCAAATGAGATTTGTGTCTACTAGACATGAGTTTAGTAGACACAAATCTGAGATCTTCTGATCAGTTCGAAAGAAAAAATAACAAAATGCTTATACCTAATGCTAATAGCTCAACGTTCCAAGGTTTCGTTCTGTCTGACGATTGATTGACACAAATTTGACGTTTGATGAGTAAATTTTTTTTATCTGTGTTTCAGAAACCGGGGTTAATATTGCCAGCGTTTATTACGCTATCGAGAAAAATAACCTAAAGCAAAGGAACTAAAAAACTATAGTCAGTAACAAAAATGTTTACATTCAACAGTTTATCTATTCCACGCACAAATGGCAACCAATATTTACCGCCGTACAAATCACTCAGCCACGAAAATAAACAGAAACCATTGAAAAAATGCCACTGCAATTAAAAAGCTCATCGTTATTTAGAATTCCATAAATACTCCGGTGCTACTGTGGTTTTTTGGCGGTCGAATAGAGTAGGGTTCGTGAGTTATCGAAACGTTCGTAAGAGGTTAAGATAAGAAATAGGTTTTATTAATTTTTATGATGATTCTTTTGAGTGGTTCAGCGATAACGTTCTCTTTGAAATATTAATCTTGAATGGTTCGCGCCTTTGTTTAGATAAAATTAAATTTAGATACAACATTTTAGTAAGCAGTGCACTGTCGTCCAAATGTAGATGATAGACAAACAAAAAATAATAATTAATAAATATTAGTGTCGGTGTCTATGCCGCTTCGCTCTAAAAACCGGTCTATTTATTCGTTCTCTCGAACCAGTGTGGTGAAAGTATTTTTAAGTGCGCCTCAATGAGGCTCCTTTCGTGCACTTGACACTTGTCTTTGAATTTTCTGTTCTAGGGCATGTCGGTTTCCTCACGATGTTTCCTTCACCGTATTGAGAACGTGGTATTGCGCACATAAATTGAAAAAAATTGAAAAACTCATAGGTGCACGTCGGGATTTGAACCGGCGACTTCCGGATTGAAACTCGGGGTCAGTACCACTAGACCACCTCGCTATAAAAACCGGTAAAATCTAAGTTAATCGATTCGCTTCTCCCATCTCTACTCATTCATCCCACCAACACCAAAATTCTATTTATTTTCCCTCCAAATCTACACGACTTACACGTCGAAATAAATTGTCCAGAATCTCTAGTTTCCGACAAATAACTTACTAATGACATTTTGTTCACGACTGTACAACTCAATGTCTTGGAAAAATTATTGAAATAGTCTTTGTGACTTTGTGATGTTTTCATTATTTCGTCGTCACTTTTTTAATGAGATCGTTTCCAATTTTCACGTTATTAATAAATCCCGGAATTTTTTATTTATATGACAGTAATATAATATCTAAGTTGGTACATTTTATTATATATTATTATTTATTAAACAATATGGCAGAAATCACTATATTCGATAAGACCGCTGCTTGTACTTTTTTTTGGTGTTGTGTATTTAACTATATGTTTTGTTTCTTTTTGTTTACTTGGTGTAATGTATAATGTGTGTGGTATTAAGTGTTTATCTATCTATCTATGTCAATAAAAATATTAACAAAATACATTGTAACCAATGAGCAGCATAGGTACCTATTGCACCGATCTATAGATGGATAGCTGATGAAAGATAGCTTAGAAAGTGGTACTGTCCCCGAGTTTCAATTCGGAGGTCGCTGTTTTAATTCCCGACCTGCACCAATGAGATTTGTCGCTTTGTTTTTGTTTTTGATTTGTTGTATATGTTTGTTTTATTTTTAGGTTTTCATCATTTTCAATGTCTTGTGCTCTTTGCCTGTCCTGTCACAAATAAATATATTTTTCTTTCTCTCTTTTCTTTCATTCAACGAACTCCATTTGAAAAAATCCGAATGTGAATGTCAAAATTCACACAGCGCAGTTGTCACCAAGACAAACCGGAAGGTCAACTAAATGATTAATGACCCAGCAAGTGCAGCTAGTTCTCAAGACGCGGCCCCACGGCCCGAGTCCCATGCAATTCATCAATATTCAAGAAATACCACTTTCAGCAAACTAGTCTATTCATAAATCCGCGCGGGGCATTCATTTTCGCACATACAATCGATGTCCGAACATTAATTATGAGTTCTGGACTGATCTTGCATTGTCCGCTAAGGTCACCGCTTGACCCGTGAGAACTGACCGTATTGTCCGAAAACGCGAAAAAAAAACGGATTCAAAATCGCGCGACCCTAAAATTTGAATATCGAAGTCCCCCAGTCTAAGAAAATACGGCATTGTCCGTTCGGGGCATTGTTCCGTAATTTATGCAATACTATGCAGTGTCATCCTATTATTATTCAAAAAGCAGGTGCCGTGTGTGGACACAACAGAATTGACCTTTGATTTTGATCGTTTTTATTATATTTAACTTGAAGCTAATTTCCGTTGGATATAATGATTATTTAAAAACCCAGCAATTCCATATTCAAAATTAAATGTGCACGATAAAATTTGAGCAGGATGTTCTGTGCAGTTCTAATTTTGAAATTCGAACGAGAAGGCTAAGTGAAAATGCCATCAATGAAATTTAACCAATGACACTTCCGCTTGCAGTAGCTATAAATTTGATCACAAAAGTTTTTCCTGTCACAACTTTTGTTATCAACAGGAAATTTTACGCAATATCGAAATCAATCATCTAGCTTAAATATAACGTACCCTCATCCCCGGCAATCTCGTCCTCAAGGGTATAATGATTAACCGTATTCGGGCATTTGGGCCGGCGACGTGTAATCCCGTGCATTGATGGATGACCTCTGACGATAAAATTTTGGGAAAAATTCCCATTTTTTTTGGGGAAAATCGAGGGAATAACGGCCGATAGTGGCGGTCGTTAAATAAAGTATCCGGTTTGTTTGCTTTCATGATAAAATGTTCAATAGAAAGGGGTAAAAACGCCTACCTATTATTCACCCCGGTATGAGACAGTAATCGTGGGGCGTGTGGTGGCTGAATGGTAACCCCGAAGTTTTAACCGGAGAACGTTTGTTGAAATCCATGATAGGGTCCAGTCCAACCAAAATGTCTTTCCATAAAAAAATATTGGTAATATTCACTTTGCAAGATCTACTACCTACAAAAAAGACTGGTTAATTACCGTGCTCTCAAAACGATGAAGGAAAACATCATAAAGAACAGCGGAGTTTACTCTCATATTTAGACTGGAAACAACATAGTTTGGAAGTTGTTAGACATTTCACACAGCGCCATCTGGTCCCAAATTAAACATAGCTTGCAAAATAGAAACCAGAAAACTGATAGAATTTATTGAATTCTATTTATTTTAAATACTAACATATATTAAATATTAACAATCAGACAGAACAAACAACTAGGTATGTTCGCCACAAATGTTTGTCCTGGGTACGAGTCGAACCCATGACCTACAACGTAGATGGTGTGATGAGCTATGAGGCCAGTGAGTATTTATAAATAAGCGTGAATGTATTAGTAACATTCCGTTTAACTATGATGAGTTTTATTCCCTTACTTGAAAAATGTTCGATTCCCATACAACATTTCATCCCCTATTTTTACCAACTTCTAGTTTTATTATCGCGACAAAGAGTAGCCTATACTCATCGCAATCCAATCTATCTGAGTAAAATCATCAAAATTCGTTTACTACTTCAGGCGTCAAAAGATAACAGACAGACATAGTTACTTTCGAATTTATAATATTAGTATGAGGTTTTTTATTGCTTATGATCTCCCGATACAAGTACTATCCCTTTGTGTATCCGCCAGTTACACCGACCCACCAGTCGCCTATCGTAATATAATCACAGGGCGCCCACGTTGCTCACGTCCGTAAGTGATGACCCTTTGAATCCCTACACGTGTCCCCCGGGTGGTGTGAAAGGAGCAACCCAAAGTAGCAGAGAACTTGTGCTAAGTTCGCCCCGAGAAGTACTGCCACCACACCTGGTAATCTGCCGCCAAGCAGTGATGCACTCGTGTTGCTGTGTTCCGGTGGAAGGGAGTGGGTGCCGGTGAAATTGCAGGCGCGTGAGACGTAACATCCCCACTCGGGGTGATGGACGCAACGCAATACGACTTGAGTCATCTCGTACTTTTGTGGAGAGGATTTGATCGTATTGCTGTTGTCTATGTGTGGCGGTTACCACTTAACATCAGGTGGGCCGTCAGCTCGTTCTATCACTTAGATCACATAAAAATATATAAAGGAGTAAGTAAGCAAAATCAAGTATTCAAGCGATAAAGATTTGTAATGCAACTTAAGCCTTTGCTTGATCCGAGGGGCAGTTTAGGGGATTTAGCTAAAGGAGTGCGATTGTGATAAAATTTTACGACTTTTGGTGTTCACAAATGGAATAAAAATGATTCCCAGATAAAGTCATAAACTTTATTTCCTTAGAATTCATAAAGAAATGGCACGGAAACGTTAATAAGTAATATTCAAAATGTAAGGTCATGAGTACTTATTGCAAAGTAAAAAATAAGTTAAGTTTGTCGCATGTTCAAACCACCAGTCTAAAGAAAGTATAACGGTTAATCACTCCTCAGTTAAAGGAAATAACCTGTGTTGCAGGTGGCATGGTCACACATATGACATACATAATAAAAAAACAAGAACAAATAAACTGTGTTCATAAAAGTGCGCCGCGGCTGGAGCTCGAATACTGGATCTTCTTTCCCATTTTATTGATGATAATGTTACGAAAAGAGCAGATGGCCTACCTGGTGTTAAGTTCTAACCCCTGCCCGTAACAAGCAAAACTACTTCAATACTCCCCCTACTTAGGTACAACAAGACCCAAGTCGCTTCGTACGTGGCCTTAACTCTGAGACGTGAAATTGGAATGTGCCTGTAATTTCACCGGCAACCAAACCTTTCAAACCTTAACACAGTAACTCGAATGCATTGCCTACTGCTTGACGGCAGAAACGGTGTCAATGCTTCCGCGGTAGAACTTGGCATAAGTTCTACTGCTAATAAAACTGTTTTAATAAAGGAGTCACTTTAATAATAATAATATCTATATTACTATATATGTATATATTAACTATATGATAATATTCCTTTTTTCTGGTTCCGGTGCAAAACTAACTAGACGTATTGTCATTTGCTCTTACGAGAATATTCACTTTTACCTCAATATCCAAGTGCATTCAGTGTTAAAAGTCAACAGTATCACAAACCAAGACGCTAAAAGACATTTCATAGTAAAATAACTCCTCGAAATTTGTAATAAGTGGCCAAGTGTTTATATTTTCCAAGTAAGATAACCTCAAAATAAGAACAGAGTGAAGTTCGTTCATAACTCATCCATAGATAATTCTCACCCAGGCTAGACAACTGCAAGAGACAATTTTTTGACAGATAGTGTTGCCACCATAAGAATTTTGAAAGTTACCATTTTCTCAGTGTTGCCAGGACTATAATTAAAATAACCTCAAAATTACGAATAAAGCTACAAAAATAAAGAAGTACACGAATATCGACCTATTAGAAAATGGATAGCCAAATGCAAATATTATTCGAAAAAATTCAAGAGCAAATGAAACAACAAACAATAACTATAACGGAAGCGGTGACGACAAATGTAGTTCAACAAATTGATGAAAGATTTAGAATGTTGGACGAAGAAAACAAACAACTTAAAAATGAAGTAACAGAACTGAAGGAGAAAATGAAAAGATTGGAAATGGCTAAAAAGAAAAATAACATACTTCTCTTCGGAATAAAGGAAGACAAGATGGAAGAGTTGAGTTTAGTGAAAAACATAACTGGAAAACTAAACGATTACCTTGGACTAAAACTGCAAGAATATGAAATTATAAACGCCTTTAGAATTGGAAATGTAAAAAGTTCGCCGCGACCTATTTTAATTTCACTTCTATCGTACTGGAGGAAAGTGGAAATAATGAGATCCAAAAATAAATTACCTACAGGCATATGTGTGAAGGAAGACTACACAAAGGAAATACTCGAAGCACGCAAAGCACTACTACCAAAGCTTGAAGAGGAACGAAAGAAGGGCAACATTGCTTACTTAATAGTAGATAAACTGATAGTCAGGAACCAAACAGATGTAAATCGGGAAAAAAGGAAAAGGGATCCATCTTCTTCGCCCAATCTCAACACACCACAGAGAGAAAAGCCATCGTACGTAGCTTCGAAGAAAGTCCATACAACAAATGCATTCGAGTACATGGCGCGTGCGAGATCAAACTCAACGAGAGAGAAGTCTAATCCATAGCAGTCACCTACACGAAACCGGAACCACAACCACCATGATACAAACCTGCAACAAATAACGAAGAAAAACACTCCCCCAAGCCGGCTGGTCCCCGTGGAGGAAAAAGACCTAAACCCTCCAGTAGATAAGAGAGAACTAACTAAACTCAAAAACCACTACACGTTGAAAATTTAATGTGAGGTCTGTAGTATCGACAGGAAGAAACAAAGAACTCATGTATTGAATAGAGAAAAAAATATATATATTGAAAGAAAGAGACTAAAAACTGGATCAAACTGGAGGAGGCCTGTACCCAAGTAGGGGTTCCTATCAATGCAAATACATAATTTAAATGAAACAAACACAAACAAATAAAAACATTTTTTTATAAATAGTTTAACTTAAAAGTGAAATTTCATAATATTAATGCATACATGTAATACTTAAGTGATGGGAAATAAAAAAGGCTTTATTATTATTATTATTATTAATATTCCTAAACTGTGTGAACTTGTGTCTAAGGTAACCAGTACTCACTCACAGTAAAAAAAAAAAAAACACTTTTCCATTCTTATGTCATATTTTCGCTCTTACAGGGGACGTAACCCCATAAATGATATCCGAACCACCAAAGGGTTGTTCCCATAATCTACCTCCAAGCCGTATCGCAGCGTGGTAGTAAAATATATCCCGCCCAAGGATTTACTCCTTATGGTGATTTTTTGCCGTAATTTTATGGAAACGTGGTCGTTTGTTTTTATGAGATGGATTAGTGAGAACTGACGTATTGGTTTTGGATTTTCGGAAAGAGATTTCGCTTGATTTATCTAGTGATTTATGCGTGAATATGTTCACTGTTTTTATCATAAACATGCCGTTTTAGCGACACCAGCTGTATTGCATTTTTTTTATAAAATTATTAGACTTTGAATAACTGTAGTTTGCAACTTAAAAAGTATAGTTAAATGACAGATTTATTTACATTTACAAAGTCAATATTATTGACAAAATACATTGACACCAATTGAGTTATCTCACGGTTTCCACCGATCTATATATAGCTCAACTGAGCCAAGAAGATTTCAGCTTTCTCTACATAAAATTTATTTTATTAAGTAGTAATCAAGGATCTATTTTCCAGAAATGAAATAACGTTAAAACGAATGAAACACTATTTTAACGAATTAAATTTGAGAAAATCTGAATTTTATTATTAAAATTCACATACCACCGGAAGCTATGCTGAATCTCTGAGCCATAAATAGTTATATTTTTTAATACTTGATACCTTTTCTGTTGTTTACATACTAAATAATTACATTCACACGAAAATATTGCGTTTAAATTTTAAAGACACAGAAGTAAATTCATAAATACATAATCAGTCTGTCCATAGGGTTCTGCCCGGTAGCGATATTCTGGTATCCCCGGCGAGTCGGCTACTGTCGATAGCCTTCCAGGCGGACTCTACCGGGAATTAACTATGGAGGAGGCTTTTTTATCATAGAATAGAATAGAATATATATTACTCGCACACAATGTTATGAAGGAGGCCTTTGGCATCAAAATGGAAATTTATATAAGCCTGTTATTTACACCGGCTGACCTCCTTCCATACCCTTCGAACCTAAACACAGCAATGCGTGTAAGCTACCTTGGTGCCTAAAATGGTCAAGTGACATCATAAAACAATTAACATCTTTATCAGGTGAGATTGCGGCCAAATGTTGTAGCATAAAACATATTCAAAAAACTCGATCCAAATTACTATCCTAAGATCTATACATATAATAAAATTGTAGAAAAGTGGTGTCTGTACAATGGAAATATATAAAAAAAAGTATCAGGGGTTGTTATTATATCGATGCCGAACCCGAAATTGTAATTAATTTTTTTTTGTCTGTTTGTCTGTTTGTCTGTGTGTTTGTGCACGCTAATATCAGAAACGGCTTATTCGATTTAGATACGGTTTTCACTAATATATTGTAGTAAGCTTCACTTAACATTTAGTGTTTATTTCATGTCAATCGGTTCATAAATAAAAAAGTTATGTCAATTTAAAGAATCACGGCGAACATTTTTAACGTACAGAGTACGTACTACACGCCTCGCGCCTGAGCGTCCGTGGCTATATAAAGTGCGAAACGTGAAAGTTTGTATGGATGTTTGTTACTCTTTCACGCTCAAACGGCTGAATGGATTTAGATGAAATTTGGTACCAAGATAGCTTATATCCTGGCTTAACACATAGGCTACTTTGATCCCAGAAAAGCGCAGTGTTCCCGTGGGATTACTTATTCACCGCGGGTAACACCGCGGGGCACAGCTAGTTTTGAATAAAATTGAACTAGTGGTCATTTGTAAATTTAATGGTAATTTAAAGTAACGGAACGAGCAGCTCACCTGGTGTTAAGTGGGTAAGCCCGTAAGAAGCGATGCGACCTGGTGTAATAAGCCACGCACATTCTTGCGGTTAGTTGGACTCGAGTCCATCCGAACAAACATTTGAATAGATAAAATCAAATCTCGCCGAAATCCCAGTAATAACAAAACTTACGTTTTGCGAACAATTTTTTTCATTGCAAAATATGTACCCTACAATAATAAGCTCCGTCCATACAAAAGATCTGCATCTCGAACGTCCGAGAAATTTTACAGTGCAATTTTATTTATAGCGAAATTATACGGCAGTCGTGAGAAGCGGGAATCTCTTCCGCAAGGGGACTGGACACTGATTATTAGGGGTTTTATTCCAGGATTTGTGGTTCTAAACTTAAGCCGATTGGGAATTTTGATTATATTTTGGCATATTTTGGATGTCTTGATTTGCGAAGATTGCATCTCATAGAATTGAATGATAAGTTAATACCATAGTTGAGGTACTTTTCAATAATGTAAATGTAAAATGGTTTTTTGTTCAAGAATTATTTCCAAAATATACTTAAATTTGAAACTAACACAAAAACAAAATAACACCTAAAGATAATTTGGCATTTGTAGAAATAAGCGAGTTTTCAAAAAGTACTGGGCTGGTGTTATAGAAAAAAATAAATTGATGAAATGGTAACATTGTACGTGGTAAATGAAGTCACACAATTTTACAATACATTTACAAGTTTATTGTATCTTTATGTATTTGTAGCCAAGCTTTTACAAAAAGTATATACATATATGTATTATATGTATACTATCATTTGTTTGGTTCCCAAAGTACAACCCAGTTTCGGGCTAGATCTCTCTCATTAATGAATAACTACAGATATGAAATTGCAGGCGCATGAGACGTAACATCCCCGTCTCGGGGCGATGGACGCAACGCAATGCGACTTGAGTCATCTCATACTCTGGTGGAGAGGACTTGGAGTCGTATTGTTGTTGTCCATGGGCGGCGGTTACCACTTAACATCAGATGGGCCGGCAGCTCGTTCTATAACCTATATCACATAAAAAAAAAACATCGAAATTCATCTCCATTGTATATAAGAACTATCGGAAACTACTATTCTTACCCACGAACAAACCGACGAATTTTTGCAAAATATTTTTTAACTAGTTCCATATCCAAGACATTTCACAACCGCATTAAACCGAGTGATAATAAACAAAATTTCTAACCAAAACAAAATTCCGTCTGTTTGATATTTATAACTTTGTCAAAGTAGATATCCCTCTTGTGTAAATATTAATCTCGTAAATTTTGTGTCAATAGCTTCCCTTGCCCTCTTGATGGATAGGGGTACGATATTGGTACCAATTATGTTAATATCTCCACTCTGAATACCTCATTTTATTCAATAACTTCTTACTCAGAATCTGTGAAAAACATTTATTTTTGGCATATTTCAGCCCTATTAGCCGTAAATACAAACCTCAAAGAAGCTCTTTTCATGCACATGACACATGCCTTCAAATTTTTGGTTATAGAACATGTTGGTATCGTCACGATATTTTTATATTTTAAAATGACCGAACGAGCAAATGGCCCACCTGTTATTACGTGGTAACCTATGTCCATAACCAATGTCGTACATAACTCTAATAGGTAGGTACATGGTCTAAGTCTCATGTGCCTGTATGTCCATAAACATTCATTTATTTAATCCATTTACGCGCTAGTATATTATATTATATACTATTATACTACCCACGTAAATGGAATTAATATCATAAAATAAAAAAGTTGTCAGACTCGTTACTTATGTTAATTTTTTTGTAATTGTCGTAATGTCCTGTCCCTAAAACTTCCCGAAAAAAGAGAAAAAAAATACTTTTATTCACTGCCCAAGTGTTGTACAAATTCGGCTGTCTATTGTCAAATAAAAAAAAAGTAGAGTGACCGTCAACTAGCCCCATTCTCATAAAAAAACTGTCTCACGCCCAAGGTAAACAATTTCAAGTACAAATCGTTACATAGCCTATAAGAAATTCTGTATTATATTTGTGGGAAAAAAAACATGAGTTTTTTTTTATTTGTTAGAACGTCTACGCAACGCGTCGACAGCCCACCTGGTTTAAGTGATAACCTCCCCCCATAACAACCGATACGACTTGGGCCCTCCCCTACTAGGTACGAAGACCAAGTCGCATCGTATGCGCCCGTAACTCTGAGACGTGTAGGTGGAATATCTCATATGCATGTAATTTCACCGGCAACCACACATTTCAAACCGGAACACAGTAACGCAAATGCGTTACTGCTTGGCGGCAGAAATGAGCATGGCGGCAGTACTTCCCCGGACGAACTTGGCGTGAGTTCTACTGCTCTTAAATCTTATAGGACCCGGAACTAAGAACAAACACGCCACAAATGTTGCAATGTCTTTTCATATTAAGGGGTTGGCAGTACTAACTGTATACAGCGATTACATTATAATCTAATAGCATTGAGATTCAAGGTCCATACAGACCTTTGACTTACGACAGATCTAATTAAACGCCTCGTTTATATTCCGGTCTCGTCATAATAATTATTGCAGTATCAAAACATAGACGGGGGGGACCTGTGACCTCACAATTAGACTGCAAACGTGTTTAATTTTACACTAATTATTGCAATTCTGACCTCAGATCGGATTGCCGTGCCTCATTGTTATTTTTAATTGGTACATTATCATTTCTGTATGTGTTAGTTATTAGTTATGAATATATTGAAAAATATATATAAATCATTGTGCTTCAGGAATTCATTTGAGTTCTTTTCGATGAATACAGTGTTAGGTTCTGAAATAAAAATCATGAAAATATACTAACCTATGAACGGTTTATGTGCGCAATGCCACGTTAAAACGGTGAAGGAAAACATCGTGAGGAAACCGAAATGTCATAGAACCAAAAATGTTTATTTATAGAACGAGCTGATAGCCTAATTTTGAAATTTCAGCCGATTAAAAAAAGTAACATGAATTAGCTCAACTTAGCGTTTAGTATTGTAACGCATTGCAGACAGACATCCTTCCATATGCCTGTAATTTCATTGGCACCTGTGGTCTACTGATATATAGATTCGTACCAGCGTCTTTTGACCGGCCTCACAGCTCAGTTGGTAAGACGTCTGCCTTCTGCGTGGCAGGTCGTGAGTTCGATTCCCACCCAAGACAAATATTTTTGTGACGAACATAGATGTTGGTTCTGTCTGGGTGTTTATATCAAAAAAAGGATCAGTTATCTGATTCCCCCACAAGCTATGCTTAATTTAGGGCTGGATAGCGCTGTGAGAAATGTCCACTAATATTTATATTTACTATACTGAACTTCTAATATGCCCACTACACCTACTCTCAACAAGCGACAGTGAATGGTTTTTTAATCTACAACGAGCCCAATTCATATCAGTGGAGATCAATGGATTATTAAAAAAACGTTCATTAGCATACTTTGATAAAAACATGCACAAAACAAGAAACCATTGAAACCAGCACAATAGGGCTCATATCAATTCCTTCATAGAAAAACAACAATACTTATGCATATCAAAACATAAATTAAAAAGGACCTTATTACTTTGTGTGAGAGCTCAGGTTAGTATGTTATTTCAGGGGTGGGTGTCGACGCCGCGAGCATATTTTCGATGGAATAGGATACTTCAGCCAAATTAATAGCTTATCTGCGATCGGTTCGTCGGTTATTATGTCACTCATTGCGTGGTTTGTGTACTCACCTTGTGTGCATGGATTAGGGTTGCCAGCAAACCAGCTGAATGACTAAATTCAGGGAATTGATCACGATTATTTCTTAAAATAAATAAATATTGGTGGTCACACAGAGCTATCTAGCCCCAATAAGCTAAGCATAGCTTGTATCATGTGAACCAGACTACTGATATAATACTTTTTTGTAAATCATACATATAATAAATATTAACACACAGACACACAACAAAGATCTATGTTCGTCACACAAATGTTTGTTTTGTGGGAATCAAACCCAGTGCCTAAAGTTCAGAAGGCAGGGTCTTACTACCAACTGAGCTGTGACGCCAGTCAAAGTAGGTAATCCAGGTAGGTACCAATGTTCAGTTAGAGGTAAATTTTTGAATTCAACTGACGATGATTTATTTAAAGTAAATAAAATGATTCGAAGATTAATGAAAGATTCACAAATAATAATTAAAATCAATATATGACCTAGTAGATATAAGAGCATATTGCTACTACTTGCTTCAGTAGCTCTCTCAAGCCAGTGGAGGGGGTGTAAAGATTAAAGTGCGCCTCAAAGAGGCTCCTTCCTAGAGAAGTATATGTTTTTATTTTTATAATCTCGTGAAAACAGTTATTTTTATTTTCCTAAAAATCTACATACTTGGTTCACAAAATAAGCTAATGGAGTATCTTTTGAACGAATCATTTAAAACTCTCTCTCTCTCTCATTTTGGCCACAATATTTTCCAAATACAGAACTGTTAAAAATGCTACAAAAGTCTAAAACAAAACATAAAAAAACGAGCTACTTTTAATTCCTCGAAGAAAATCCAACGAACGAGCGTCTCCAGACGTTTGATTACTCATTTTCCCGCTCTTTTTATTTTTAGCCAACCCTGGCTGGGGTGCCTGAGGGTGAAATGTACCCCGCATTGTGAGTAGCGGGTTATCAGCCATCTAGACTTGTGACTGTAATCACCGCGCCCTATCGATTGGGGTCTTTTGTGCCCACTGTGGGATTTTCGCTTCTAATTTGGATATACGATCGTATCTTACTGATTATGACGTCTGTATTGCTCCATTATGATTGTAGAAAAATGATTAAAACTACAACTCCTTGTCTGTATTTCCCGAGAACTATAATCTGGAGGTCTTCAAGAGGAGAGTGAATAGGTTTTTTCTAGGCGCACATGCTACATCGTAGACCGCATCGTCACTTAACATCATGTGACATTGCGGTCAAATGTTAGATTACCGCAAATAAAAAAAAAAACAAGCAACTACTTACTTACTCTTTTTGAGATTTAGCCATTAGACAGACTAATTTAAGGTTTATGAAGTAATATTCAATTTATCAGGTAAATTATCTTCAATCAAAGCTATTTGCTAAGCTTATTCACTAATAGGTATCATCAACTTTAAAGTCATTGTTTTTAACAACTGTTCTTACAGATTCTTCTTACCTATATTCTTCACGTAATTGAATTCTTAATTCAAAATTGCCGATATAAAAATCCAAGGTAATAAAAATATTGATCTCTTAGCATCAAACGTTTTTCCTTCATTTCATATTCATCGGTGCGTTCACGGAACTAATTCGTATCACTTCCGATAATTCCTAGCGACAATAAGATATGTCCAGTCGTAAAAATAATTCAAAAATAAATTCAGCCGTCATGGGAACGTCGTCGACTTCACGGTTTACCTAATAAGGGATTTCGTCCAGAAATAACACAATGGACAGTTCCATTCGCGATACAATAAATCGATACGCCAAAGTGACATATTTTGAATATGGAACGTCATTTCTATCTTATTTTTTTTTTCGCGTATATTCCTGCCAGTACCGTAATGTCTATGAAGGTTTGAATGGACGAAGGGGGCCAAGGCAATTATTATTTTGGCAAAGTTTGTGCAGCAAGGAGTTTGGACAATGGCGGGCCCCGCGCGGACCTTGCACCTTGACTGCGGTCGTGTGCACTCTTTATTATTTGCCGGCGTGTTTTGCTTTGAAAATAGAACTTGTCTGATCGTTATCTTTTGAAATTGGACAACTTTGGGTTGCAAACTTTCGCAAGCAAAGTTTTGGATGCAGTTTTGCTATCAGGGTATTTCTCATAATGTGTGGATGAACTATTACGGTAGATAATGCCTTCTCTTTTACTTAAAAACTTACTACGATAAATAAAAAATTAATTTACTTAAGGAATACTTTGTAACTAAAAGGTCATTCAAGTGAAGACCGTTGTAAATTTTATTTATCCTCACAAATCTGCCAAGAAGAACTAGTATTTAGGTTATCTAAAATACATTTTGGTAAACATAAGTATTAGAACAAAAAACAGCCACTTCGCCAGGGAGGAGTCCACTGACAAATTTACGATAGTTTTTGCTCAAAAGTCACAAGACTTTTTGCATCTAAAAGTTTTTCTGCTTCGGAGTGTCAAGTGGTTTTGCGTAGGTTTTTATCTGTAGGTGTTAAGTCAATTTTATCTTGAAATATATGAAAAAAATAAACGAATGTTTTTGATGAAATAAACATTGCCATATCTTAAAATGTTATGAACGGGGAATTCTCAAACGACATAACTTTCGCACTTACAATTTGAAATATAAATATACTTCTAGATACTATAAGCTCCTGCCCACGTCTTCACCCGCTTGTCTGAAAAAGATAAATAATTCCTATTTGTAATCCTTGTTATCATTTGATTCGAGTCATAGAGGTTCAGGCATTGTACGATATGTCCGTTACTCTTTCACACAAACACATTCCGACCATTTCATACAAACAGTCATACTTTTGCATTTATATAATAAGTGAGATGGTGTGATATAGTTAATAGTTTTTTATACATTTTGAATAATTATAGAAAGCCATTTTAATATGCATAAAAGCGGATGGATTTTTATATTGTGGCGATATCCTCTGCACATAGCAACAATATTACGACTTAGGTCTTCCCCTATTTCATTGTGGAAAAACGCGAGCTATATCGCGTTTTACTTATATGTTTATTTCTTTTATCACTGAAATATATAATGTAAAACACAGAAAAAATATTTCATAACCCTTTAAAGTTATTTATTATGTCCTTTTATATACTTTTACAGCATATTTTAAACATATATTGACATTCAGTGACATTAGTAAAAAAATACCAATGAAAGATCAGTAACCTATTTATGATATGCTTAATTATGTAAATAGGTTAATTTCAAAATATCCAAACAAAAATGTTAAAACCAACGACAGGAAGCAAAACCTGTTATTCTGATATGTTGCTGTTAAGCGCTCTCCGTGCAAATGTGCTTTGGCAACATGCAAAACTAATAACTGTCAGACTTTCTTCTAAAAATATCTTGTTTATGACAAGCATGTGTCACATGATTTAGATATTTATATTTATTATATGTTATAGTTTTTTCTTGAATAAATGGTACAAGTAGGACTCGGCACACGTTGTTCTGGCACAGGTAAGATGTAGATAATAACAAAAACCTTCTCCATGATAAAAACGCTTAGATGTGCAAATTCTCGTACATACTTTCATCGTCCATTTAAGTATCAAAGATACATTAAGAAGTGAGTGTAGTAGACACACTAAGTATCTATACGTATATCGGAGCGCCCATAAAATCCTTTTTTTATGTCATTTAGGTGATTCTTCTTCTTCGAGTCATCGGTTCTCTCGAACCAGTGTGGTGAAAGGATTGTAATTTAGGTGATAGAACGAGCTGACGGCTCACCTGATGTTAAATGGTAACCGCCGCGCCGTCCATGGACAACAGCAATACCACTCAAATCCTCACCAAAGTACGAGATGACTCAAGTCGCATTGCGTTGCGTCCATCACCCCGAGACGGGGATTTTACGTCTCATGCGCCTGCAATTTCACCCGCACCCACTCCCTTCCACCGGAACACAGCAACACGAGTGCATCACTGCTTGCAGATTACCAGGTGTGGTGGCAGTACTTCGCCGGTCGATCTTAGTACAAATTGCTCACTGCTTACAGGTTGCTCCTTTCCCACCACGCTGCCTATACAAAGCCTGGATAAGGCAACCAAATCAAAAGCACCAGATTATCTGTCAGACCTAACATAATAAAACACGTATAACACAAATCAAAATCAGTCATCTTTCAAATTGGGGGTTGTCACAAGATCTCGATAACTCGTTACCACGTGCTTACGCGCAGCTTCAGTTAACCCTAAAACGCGTGCCGAGATCAATACGACCTCCGAGATCCAACCCCATTGTACCATTATCTCAAATCCTTTCATCCCAAAAGGGTGCACGAATCGTGCGCAAGGATTCTGTAACTATCGCGTGCTCTTTGTTCGTACGAAGACGAGATCGTAACCCTTATTTCTTAGCCAGTTTTATGCGGTTTTTAGGGAGACTTTTATCTCCTTATCAGAAGAGTGAAGCTTGTAAAATGGGTGTGTCTGTATGTATAATTTTCTACTTGGATATAACGTTCGCTGATAAAGCTTCAGTGGCAGTTTTGGCGACCGAAATCAGGTTCGTAACACAGGCGCACCAGTTCCCAGAACCTATATCCGAACACGTAAATTGGAACCGTGGGACCACACGTATGTTGAAATAAAACTTCCAACGAAGACGATTACCAAAACCAGATTTCTTTCTTCATCAATATTCACAATATTTCAAGAAGCCCCTTTTTTACTCGTCTTTTTTTATATTCGGGTTTTCGTAACGACTTTTTTTCTTTGAACGAAAAAGACGATGGTGACCCGTGACCCCGTAGGCCCTTTGAACGGGGAACGTTCCAAATCTAGTTTGTATGAAAAAAGCGTGTCCGTGTGTTTTGTTGATTATTCACAATGCTGGGAATGATTTAAGCCCGAAACGGTCTGGTCAGGCCAGTTTTACAGTTGCTGAGAATTGAAATACGCTCTTACCTATGTACTGCTTGTCTTTATGTAGTCGACATTGTGTACAACGGTGACAAAGAATGTATATAAACAGATTTAACTGTTGAGATTTGTTGAATTCAGAATATACGCCTTTGTAATTTGTAATATTTGGGTTAATAAGTTTTGGTACTTAAAGAGTAATATTGGATACAATTTAAGTAGTTCTTATGCCTTCAAAAATTAATTGTTGACTTTGGGTATACTTCATTTGGAATTGAAAATGTTTCCAATTCAAAATTAACAAGTGTAATGACAAGCTTGCAACTTTCACAAATCATTTGTTACTTCCCGTTACTTGTATATTAATAACTTTATAACACGTTTATAAAACACGTGCGCATATTTGCAGTTTCAAAAAAATGTTACATTTTACCGCCCTTTGCAAACTTTTTGCGCTATACTTTTTGTGCGATCCTAAGACACAATAGCCTCAAAGCTCCCGTTAAGTAACCCAATTTTTACACCATAAATAAAAAGAAAAAAAACTTAAAACCTAACGGTCTTCTTGCTTTTTTTTGTAGTTTTTTTACCATTTGTAATAATTTGTATAACGCCCCGATGCTTACGCACAAAGTGCGTATTGAGATCGAAAATTAGGCCGCATTCATGGCTTTTTACTTTTTTTGATACGTTTTTTAAATATTTTGTGACAATATTGACAGATCCGCCCCAGATCGCCCGATGAGGAGATTTACGTCAAACTCAAGGATTAACAAATAATCTCATTGAAAATTAATACCATTCTGAAGTTTTCTTGATTGGGTTTATTGTTGGAAGTTTTTTGTGTCTCAAACGGGGGCCGTTTTCATTTCAAAAACAAGATAGCTTCTTTGAATATTTATTAGGTTGCGTTGTTTTAAAATTCAATCACTGAACAGTGGTGGCTAAATGCATAATTTAATTTGAATATGGATGAATACCTTTAGTAGATGCATGTCTTGGTTTCCGAGTGAGATTAACATTTGATTTACTGTATTTTGCTCTGATAGGTACCTTAAGAAAACAGATAAAGATGGATATAAGAGAACAAGAAGAGAGTATGTTATCAATGTCAACACATTTTTACACAGATCCTTAAATAATTTCGCCTAGAATCTTGATAATTAAAAATTTTGATGTCCTTAATACATCATTTAAATATAAGTTCCATACAGCTAAAAACATTTGTATTAAAAGGCCGTTACTCTTACTATATAAAAGGATCGGAAGAAGCGGATCTGTAGGCATTGTTATATAGGTTATGTGGTTATTACAAGGAGTTATACACAGGAATGTAACCCCAAAGGAACGGGTATTTTTTTATGTAAACCACAGCATCCATAGGGTTAATAGTGTTAATCTCCGTAACCCTTACACCACGTGCCAGATGAGGGTTAAATGACAAGATTGTGAGGAAAGGGTAAACAGCTAAGAAAAGGGTGTAACCAAAATATGATCTTAAAAATATTTATGTCACTTGTTGAAATTTTTAAACGACTTAAAAATATATATAATTTTTTTTTTGTTTATTTTATATGACTGTGTTTGTGCTATATAATCTTTGTATTAATATTTTTAAAACAATCAAAAACTGTAAATATTAAACATGCACGAAAAGAAACTCTTTGAGGCGACTTTAATCCTTTCATGACACTGGTTCTAAAAAGCCAATGCATGAGTAGTAATAGGAAATTAAATTAATGTTTAGGTTTCCAGGGCTTCTCAACATATCGCTGAAATACAAATACAGAAGCATCTCTGGTCTAATTTCAACGGATGCCCAAATACGTCCAGTATAACATACATTAAATTCTCCAACATCCAGTTATCTCGTACCAACGAAATTACTTACATATCTGAGATGAAATTTAGCTTATATTTTACTGCAGTTCATTTGTCGAACTGTAAAATTTCGGCCATATCAGCATTTTGGTACGAAACAGTAGCAAATATACATGCACCCATGTATCCATACAAACGGACATACTTCCTTATTTGTGATATAATTATCACAGTGTTTTTTCGTTTCGCACAATAATCTCAGTTTGATTTATTTAGACTATTACTTATTTTTCACAATATTTCAATTCATCTATGTTCGTCACACAAATATTTGTCCTGGATGGGATTCGAACCCACGACCTCCAGTAAGAAGGAGATTTACTATGAAATGAGCTGTGAGTCCAGTCACTTAGTATTATCTAGTGAGTGTTACTCTTCCCAGACCCTTGAGGATTCAGTGAGTCTCGCACCCAAATCCAATTCTAGCTGTGAGGTACTGTACCGATAACTTTTTGTGCCTACTGGGAACGGAACCTGCAATCCCTTGCTTAATCGCTCATGCTAAGTGGCATTAAAGCTCCTACGCGTAGGGCTGTCTAAACCGCGAAACCCTGATAATAAAGTCGAGCCTTCTCAACGTAACTCCATCGCGTTTGGGCTCGTTCGATTTGTCTTTAAAAGTACTTTAGCCCAAGGGTTGTCTAGGGTCTGATTGTGAAAGCTTGCTTTGAAAACTTTTCAACAAAAACTAAATTTTAAAGGAAACTCTGAGTTATCTGGGTTTTATAGATATTATAATTAATGTGAGAAGTTATCCATAGATTTTTGAGTATTGTGATAGTAGAGTTCTAGAGAAAGAGAGTAGAGTTCTCTTGTTTGACACCCATGAAAATGTTATTTTCAGGGAATCAAAAATATTGTTGTCTGTAGGTACCTATTACATACTTCAAATTACAATGAAACAATGAAAAGATACTACGATATAAAATAAAAGCTTGCATTTCATGATCATCACATATAAAAAGTAAATTGAAACTAATGAAGTTGTTGTCAAATTACGTTGTTTATTATTATAAACGGGTATTATTTAGATTTGTTCATAATAATATTTCGCTTTAATTATTAATTAAATTTCACTTACACAGTATTTCTTTCTGCGCAATCCAAAGCCGGATGACCGACAACCCTATCAGCACAATCCCATCACATGATACAAATCTGATTTCCACTGCACTTTAATCTTTCAGGCGACGCAACTCCCACCGCCTGTCCATCGCTGGCCTTCTACCTCCAGCTTCGAAACCGTTTGAGTAAAAGCAGCAACGGTTTTGGTGCACCGTGATATAACAGTCAAAATATGTATTGCTCCCGAAAAGCTCTCGCTCGGTAGTCAATTAAGTGATCAGCCAGGGGTTCCGCACAATTGGTCGCCTCTGAACAAAGCGTCACGGTGCTGTGCTCACGGTGAGCTTTCGTTAGATTTCGGGGCTGACACTTTTAGAATATAGTAAAGCTGTAGTGAGGAAGTTGTTTCGTGATTTGTAGCAGAGTAAGTACCGAATTCCAAATACTCAATTATTTTTTCTTTAGATATAAAGATATTTTGAGTTGTTTCTTTATTTACATTTTTCAGTTTTGAAAGGCTTCTAAGTTTTGTGTTTTTTTTTTATCAATGATAGGCAAGCATTTGACCGCAATCTCACCTGATCTTAATTGATCATGTGATACTATTATATTATATAATTATATAAATTATATTGTGATATTATTGGACTTCTGATATTACTCACGACCATACCGCATTCAACTTCTAATTTTGTTACTGACAGCCAATAAAACGAATATGAAAATAATCATCATCACAATCAAAAGCAGCGTAGATATTTTCATTATTTAATAATATAATATGTATGTATCTATACACATAAATGGATAAAATTTAATTGTATATTTGTAATGTCAAAATAAAAGAGTTTTTTACTAAATGCATATAAAAGCGTATACGATACTTGTAGAAATAAACAATTTTTATAATGTTTTTCTATCTGTCTAGTTGTTCCGGCTAATCTCCGAAACGGCTGGAACGATTTTCAAGATAAATTACTAGCAGATAGATAATGTTACAAGGAGTAACTTAGGCTATTTTTATTAAGGTTCATTAAAAAATTTGATAAAATTTACTAAACTACATAGCCACTCTTGTAGTTATAAACTGAATTCAACGCGCCGTAACAGTTAGTTCATAAATCGTTGAACTTGCAAAACACCTCAAACATTACTAATAATCTATAATCCATTTATTTGTAACTACAAAAATACATCTACACATCATCTGAGTTCCCACAAAACTTTTTAGTAGACCACGAAAACCCGATACCTTTCCCCGGCCCAAATTTGCGTACAGATATTTCCGTCGTTCAATAAAGCCGGCCTCGCTGAAATCGGCGCGCGGCGGTCGCGCGCGGCCGCGCGTCAAATCCGATCAGCGAACCAACCGAGCGAACCACGGTTGCGCTCCCCTGACCGGATTATGCGACACTTTTACCGTGAACGCTTTCATATTATTTTATGCAATGAAGCAAGATTGAAGAATTGTATAAATTTGTAAATAATATGATACATTTGTTTATTTATGTATTACAGTTTTAAAGAACGAGGAGATGGCCCACCTGGTGTTAAGTAGCAACCTTTGCCCATAACAAGCAATACGACTTGGGTCCTTCCTACCTATTTATGTTTTATTTATTCATTACATAAAATAAATACATTTCAGATTTTTAAATAACACATCTTAAAAACTATACTTACTTAGTTTGTCTGAGATGTGAGGAGATTCCTCATTAATTTAAATAAATACCTTCATGCATTTACAAAGTAATCATGTTACCAGTCGCATTATCACCCGTAAATAATAAAAAACCCGAGACGTGAAGGTAGAATGTCTCATGTGCCTGTAATTTCACTGGTAACCACACCTTTCACACTGAAACACAGTAACGTGAAATCATTACTGCTTGGCGGCTGAAATGGGCATGGTGACAGTACTTTCCTTATACATAAGTACTGCTACTGATCAGTCTAATCGGAATTTAACTACATACATTAATTTCAAAATCTATTTAATACATAGATATAGATTTATGGAATTGTGTAGGGTTTACTTCATTGTGATATTTATCTATGCTCAATTTTCAGGAGCATTCATTTTTTTTTGTATTGTCCTAATCTTCAATTGCATTTTCTTTAAGAATTACCATCACTTTTGTTAATTTTGATGCTAAGAAAACCGACATTCAATCTTAAAAATAATTTGACTCAAATTTTATAATTAGTCCATATAACAAAACTAACAGCATATTTTTTAAGAAATATCATTATCTTGTGTTATGTCATAGGGAAGTATAAATAAATCGATATAAAACAAATGTATGAAGATACGAAGCGAGGGTAAAGAACGAATGATAACATTTGACCCAACTTCTTATCACTGAAGAAATAGGTTATGTACGCAGTATCGTGATTGAAGACCCAAGTAGTAATGTTTAAAGAGGACTGTACTATTTCAAATTACATAATATTGGACAAATAATAGTGACGAAAAATAATAATAATATATATTGGTGGATATTTCACGCAGCGCCATCTAGCTCCAAAGTAAGCTAAGCAAAGCTTGTATCATGGGAACGAGATAACAGATAAAATACTTTTTTGTAAATACGCACATATAAGTTATCGCTATATAAATCAATTATGAGTTTTAATTCAATTTTAATTTTGTTAAGGATATAAGTATTAAATTTTCTCCAAAAAAACATAAAAAGGAAATAAAAACAGTTATTTTGTTAATTTTTCCCCTAATTGGGTAGGCTCTGCAAAAAAATAATATAGAAACGATAATGCTAGTGTAGTTTTGTAAATATTTTGCAAAATGGGTGGGAATCCTCACCGAAATTGAATATTTGCCGTCAACTTAAGTCATTCACGACCATTTTGATTACAGGAAGTTTAAACTGGAACAGCTGCTAAGCTTTATGCCATCAGAATTAGACACTCGAAGTTCATTCAAAATATCCAGACGTCCTAAATTATCCACATACCAACTAACAAAGTACTGCACAAAAAGTCAAACCACCGAGAAACATCAAGCGAGTGATTTAGCGGTGACGGCTCTCGTTCTCTTCGTGTTCAAATCCTTTTGTTCTTGTTCAAGTCGTATTGTTTTTGTTCAAATCGATCTTGTTCTAAATTGTGATGGTTTCTGATTGATTTATTCGGAACTTCGCGGGGCATATTTTAAACTAAACGATGTCTATATTTGGCACGGATTTGCACGTGTGCGCGCAAAACAAGCAACCACGATTTGTGGGTTCCATTGGTTATTTTTCGTTACTCAAAATAACGATACATTATCGTAATATATCGAACAAAAAGGAATATTTTTTAAGAAGTAAAGAACAGAAAATTTTGCGGAATATGCTAAGAACTACTTACTTACTTATAGGTGAAAAGATGTTCTGACTGAGAATTGTGCGGTCATAAGGGACCCTGTTTCAGAATCAGAATGGCGCTGATGCCTGTCGCGAAAATGAAGTATTTTAGGTGGTTGACAGCACTGGTTTTCAGCATATAAAGTTATTTTTTATGTATGTATTTTTTTCTAAAAATAATTTGCTTTAGGCGAATATTATTTTCAGCAGTTTTAATCTAAGACTGGATTTAGAGAAGCGGGCAGTAAGCGGTTCAACTCGTTCACTAGAATTAAAGATGGAACGTCTTAAGTGTTTCAATTCCAAAACCTATCCTTAGCCGTTAACTTAAAATGTCTCGTAGTTGTCCGCATATATCCTGTCCATCCAAAGGTTGGCTGGAAGAGATCGCTTTTAGTGATAAGTCCGCCCATTGTGCCACTTACGTTTGTCTACAGCAGTATTTTTGCATGTTTTTTTTATTTATGGTGTACAATAAAGATATTCTCAATTCTATTCTGTCTCAATTACATATTGAATTGAGACATTTGACATATTTTAACTGAATTGCGTTGCAATCGGTACATTCCAGGGAACGATCGTATCCCGTGCTTCTGGACCGAAGTCGGAAGGCACTGACTCAAGCCCGTACCTACTCGACAATTGATAGATTGTACATTAAACCTCCTTTTGTGCCCGTTTGGTTTTTTATCTGGTATAGTCTGTGGTGGTACTATAACCTATTAACGTATTGATTTTTGCAGAAGATGTGTTTGGTGGCAGCACCTCCCCGGGCGAACGCAAAAGACAGAAGTTAAGACTTTTCAGTTAGATTTTTAGGGTTAAGATATTTTTTAGTTGGGAAATGAATTTGTCAGAACTAAATCCACAAATAAAACCGTACAAAGGTGGGTAAAATTTGACTTAAAACCGTAATTTCTGTAATAAGTAAAGAAAACGCTCAGAAAAATTCACGGCGCGCACTCAACGGCCTATTAAAAAAGCCTTTTCAGCTCGAAAAAGTCAGTCAAAAGGAGAAAAACAGTGTAAAAACGTCGGGCTCGGTACCTACCTGCTCCCAATTACTCAACCCTAGTGGGAGGGGTGACCAGACGACACACAGACACCGAACCCGCGATCGATTCTGAGATAAAGTTCTCTGTAGGTGAGATAGCGTTTGTTTGGACTGAAATGCGGTATATAGAACGTGTTGTGTAAGAATTTTTCATTTGTAATACATATTTTACTATACCTTATTTAGGGAAACCTGTAATTGTCTAGATAATACTTGGAAGAACAGAATAGAAGATAAGATAATATAAGAATTGCGCTGTGAAGCTATAATGAATATTGGCTCAATGTTTTTCTTATACAAATTATTTTTCCATACTGGTGTAGTAACAGGAGATTATTATTGAAAAAAAAAATCAGAAAAAGATCTTGAGGAAACCGTCATGTCCTAGAATGAAAAATTCGAAGACATGTGTCAAGTGCACGAAAGGAGCCTCTTTGAGGCGCACTTAAAATCCTTTCACCACACTGCTTCGAGAGAACCAGTGACTCGAATAGAATAGAAATATAGTTGGATAATATTATTTCATAATTATAATGTAAGCAAATGGTTTTCTTAATAATGAATAAATAAAAAAAAAAATATTCTGACAGGCCTCACAGCTCAGTTGGTACGAGTAGTAACTCTACCTTCTGCGCTGTAGGTCGTGGTTCAATTCCCACCCAGGACAAACATTTGTGTGACGAATATAGAAGTTTGTTCTGTGTCTGGAAGTTAATATGTATTAATATGTATGTGTTTACGAAAAAAGATTGGATGTTTTCTATCAGTTGTCTGGTTCTCATACTACAAGCTATGCTTAGTTTGGGGCTAGATGGCTCTGTGTGATATCTCAAAAAAAAATATTGTACAGTTTCAGGAGATGCTTGGTTTAGTACTTGAAGCAACAAACGAATTGGATTAGGGTTTGCGTTGCCACCATACCCGTTTCTGTCGCGAAGCAGAAATGAATTCGCGTTCTTACGTGTTCAAATTTCAAAGGATTTGAAGACGTGTGGGTGGAATGTCTCGTGTGCTTGTAATTTCACCGGCAACCATACACACACACAGGACATTTCACACCAACGATACAAGCACTTCAAACATCTATGATTGATATTCGAAAGCTATACCTATATTTCTTCTCATCTAGTCAACTAGTTCTACAATAAGCTATTCTTTATTTTTGTTTAAGGATAAGAAAGGCGCTGGGCGGGGCGGGGCGGGCAGGCGGGGCGGCGCGACCTCTGACCCGCCCTCACCCCCTCACCTCGACACCCTCGCTTCACCCCCGCTCACCTCAGGGGTGACAGGATGGACTTTTGCCAATTACTCTTCTCTACCTGCTCGGATTGAACAGATGAAGAATTGTCTATAAGGAAGAGTTGTCTAGATGGTCCGGTGGCTGAGTTATATTCGCTTTTTATGAGATAAGTATTATAGGTGAGATTATTTATGAGATATTAAGAGTATGAATGGAGTGTTACAAAGGTGAAACTAGGTATTCTCTTTTGGATCAATTAAGCTATTTTCTTTGTTTGATAATTGATAAAGTTACTGAACGAGCTGATGAGCTGATCTTTATAGGTTAAGAAAAATAGTACAAAGCCAAATTCATCCGATGGGCACTTATGCTCATTCCTTAACTTATCGTAACTTATTCAAATAAAAACAAAGGTTTCCAGTGGGGGAGTTTATTTTGTGGCAACCCTACAAGCTATGGATCTTTGCTTGGTGCTCAGATGGAAAGCGCTGAAGTTGAAAATGTCCGGTTCTACAGTAGTAATACACCTGTCTTCACTCTGATGAACTCACTGTAATTATGTGAATTTGCTTGAGTATGGATTAAGGAAATGGCTCTTTGGATGAATTGGTACGAAAGGTAAAGTCCTGGATCCAAGCTCCTACTAGGGCAAGTATTTGCCTGATAAGAATGAAGTTTAAATCTTGGATGTTTCTATTATGTGTATGTGTGTGTGCCACTTGCGACTTATTGCGAATGTAGGGGTATGTAAGTGTTTATTTTAGCAAGTTTGTATTAGCATGGATAGTCTGATGTTGGAACCGAAATAAATTATTTTCATCATAATTCTGCCGCCAAGCAGTAAAGCAGTCGCATTACTGTGTCCCTGATTGAGATCATAAAATCGTGAAATGCTATAATTTTTTAATAAGATGAAAATATACGTGATAATAAGATTTTTCTTGCAGAGAATTACAATAAAATAGTTGCATGGTAAATTTAAATCAGCCATGTTAAGCAAGAAATGTTATTTACGATGTTAAATACCTGTAGCACATGAGATATTTCACCTTTATGTTAGTTATGGGCGCATACGATGCGAATTGGGTCTCGTACCTATGTAAGGGAGGACCCAAGCAGTATTGCTTGTAACGAACAGGTTACCATTTCACACCGGGTGGGCTATCTACTCGTTCTGTTAATTTATCAAATAAATCAAAATGATAAAAGTTCACTTAAATTATTTTAATGACTGAAGAGAATGAACTACCTAAATGCCGCGCTATAGACTATATAAATAGTGGTAGAGTCGTAGTAGAGAGAAGTAAATACTACCGTACCCATTTCCACCAGTAAGGAGTTTAACTGCTTTGTTCAAATTCGAAGGCCTGTGTAATAATAATAAGCATTTATTTCAGAATTTTGTATTTTCTATATAGACAAAATTTTAAAAACTAAAATTACAATATGAATAATTAAGTAGGTACAGTAGGACCGGGTATAGGTACCTATAGGATATAGGTGTAGTAGGACAGACATGTAAGTACCTGTACATATTTATGTTAGAATGTAAAAAATTGCCTGCCCCTTAAACAAATTTAACAAAATGTAATTCACCTTTATTAAAGATGGTTACTACTCAAAAATAATATAAATTATTCAAAATAGTTAATTATCATATCAAATGAATCTGTCATTAGCAAATCAACCAATGTCATTGTACTGTCCACGAATATAATTAATTTCTGACGTCTCATCATTGACGGCCTCACAGCACAGTTACCCTGTAGTACAGGTACCCTGCCTTCTACACGGTTGGGCTTAGGTTCGATTCCCACCCAGGACAAACATTTGTGTGACGAATAGATGTTTGTTCTATGTATGTATTAAAAAAAGTATATATGTATTCTATCAGTCATCTGGTTCCCATAGTAAAAGCTATTCTTAGTTTTGGACTAGATGGCGATGTGTGAAATGTTCACCAATATTTATTTATTTATTTATCATGTTCCAATCGGGAGAAGTGCGTCACGCGTGTTGTCGCTCTCACGTCACGTTGACGACTGAGCATCGAGTGGCGCCCCCCACCCCGGGCGAGGCCACGCCCTGCGCGCGCGCCGCCTACCGATCTAGATCGATCCATATCAACGTATTGTACGTTTCAGACCAATTGACTTTGCTTATCGATGAGTAACGAATGGAATTTATTATGATTGATCAGAGTTATAGTCTCTAAGTCTTAATAAGTCGTAATAGATTGGTCTCAGTTTATTTGTGCTACTTTAAATTTAATTATAGCGACAATTATTCTATTCTACGCTTAAATATAGATGGAGGAATTCGGTTTTTGAAGGGTTATCAGCCTGTGATGACCTGATATTGCATATTCTTAACAAAAAACACACGAATAAAAGTTTCACTTTATAGTTGTCACACAACTAGGTACCCATTTTACACCCTTGAAGAGTTCCTTTATTAAGAGTTCTGTCGTAGTAAGTTACTTGATCACTTAAATATGTAGATAGCTAGGTAAGTATGGTAGAGTGGCTATCAACCGCGCAGAAATATGGAGGCGGTGGGAAAGTTGATACAAAGTAGGATTTTCAGGTACCGTGCGAAAAAACAGCGCTGAAAATGTTCTAGTTTCGTTATATAACGATTTTTCTTTGATCATGTTTCCGAGAAGGTTTCAGCCTTGAATAAAAAAAAACGTGAAATCAGTTATTGACAGTTAAGAACTGTTAACAATCCCGATGTTCAAAATATGTAGGTAGGTAACGCCAATATATTCCAAAGCAATATGTCATAAATGTTCACATCAAAACGCAACCTACAATTTTCCAATAAGCAGAGTGATATAATAATAAAGTATCGGTAGAAAAACGCCCAACGTGTTTTCCTACTGACGTTACCCGGGCGGGCGGGGGCTGGGGGCGCAGGGCGGGCGGGCGCGGGGGCAGAGTGGCGGTGTCGAGGTGGCGGGGCCTTCGCTCCCTGCCCCTGCGGGCCACCGGGCCAATGGCGGAGCGGCGCGCCCCGGCCCGACCCGAGCTCAGTCGCGAGTGAACCGCGACCCTTGACACACGGCCGCGGCGCGCGCGCGGTATCTCGCCCCGCGACCACAACCGGCATCATCACGCACGGTGCGCTGGTATACGGCGGGGTCGGGGGCCCGGGGCTGTGCCCCCCGCGGGGCTCCGACCTGCCGCCGCTCGAGCTCGGCTTCCGCGCCGGGTGGCGGGAAGACGAGCTGCTGCCGTCCACTCCCGCGAGCCAGGCCGCCTCCACGCAGAGCGGTTCCTCCGCCACCGACAAGGGACAGAACGTCGAGTGCGTCGTATGCGGAGACAAGTCCTCCGGGAAACACTACGGACAGTTCACATGCGAGGGTACGTACCTACCCCACTTACCCAACTACCCAACTACCGAACTACCTCTCAAGTGAAAGTGAAGTGACCTTAGTACCCTTCCTTATCTAACGCGGAATCTCGGACGATATGTGATACACACAATTTTATATAGATAGTTAAAGTAGGTCAGATTTGTTGTATCGGAGTCTGGAAGATTTTCACAAGACACTCGTAAGTAAAGACTAGTCATAAGAAACAACCATTTTGGTTTTTAGAAAAAAAACTTTATTTTATTTTAGTTAGAATAATTCTCAAGTGGCTCTTTTGATTAATCAAATTACAAGTGTTTATAACAACGAAAATTAATCTCCCCTTTGACCTTTAGAAGCTCGGAACCACCTCCCGCCGCTACGTTTCTAAGCAGAATGCAATTAGACAAAGTTTTCATAAACTGCCTGCCTCTAAAGATAAGGGGTGTTTCACTTTTATGCAAATTCGCGATAATTGTTGTTTTCTGAGTTACGCTGCTTTGTGGTGTCGGTGTGTCGGGGTATACGAATATCGATTTCGTTATTAAAGTGAGTTATTTCATTATTAAAGTTAATTATTTCATTATAAAAGTGAGTTATTTCATGACATAATCTCTCAGTTTGTAACACTTGGAGATTTAGTTAATTAGAAACACAATTAAACATGTCAGTCTGTTATATAACCAAAAATCTACAAATAAGCGTCTGTTATTCAATATATTTGATAGAAACGGGAATGGAAAGAATAAAATTGTAATTTAACCGACATTTCTCAATAATATTCTCATAATATAGTGTTCGGTAAATTTAATACATATAAGTTTTAAATATCAAACATTCTAACCTCTTCCAAGTCGTACATAGATAGATAAACTCTATTGCTAACCAAAAACAAAAAACAAATTGACAAGATATGATTAAAATTAAAATAGGCAAAACAGGTCATCTCTTCCATGCAACCTTTGGGATGGATATGACAGTTAATAACATTAGATGGCGGTCTACTATAAACAATATTTATATTTGAATTTGTATTCATTCTGAACACTGGAAATATAAATGAAAATGTTATTACTTGCGGCGTTTACAACGCAACAGTTATTCTGCTTAACAGCACGATATACCTGCAATATTATAAGTTGTAAGATATTAAAAAATTGGAATACTTTAACGAATAACTTAAAGGTTACTTCCATATTACGTATTATGTATAATGATCAAAATTAACAGAATTAAGGTTAACAAAGATGATTTATATAATAAACCAAAGGTTTGCTGCAAGAAAACTTTTTTTAGGGTTAAGCTCGCCTTTTTACATGTCTTTTATATAAGGTAATTTATCCTACTAATATTATAAACGTGAAAGTTTGTATGGATGTTTGTTACTCTTTTACGCTCAAACGGCTGAATGGATTTGGATGAAATTTGGTATCAAGATAGCTTATGTCCTGGCTTTACACATAGGCTACTGTGATCCCGGAATAGTGCGGTGTTCCCGTGGGTTGACTTACTCACCGCGGGTAACGCCGCGGGGCGCAGTTAGTACGGTTAAGTTTAGAACATCATATATGTGTATTATAAAGAATAAGCCACGTAAGTGAATGACATAATTGAGCGCATCGCTGCTGACATTAATGGCACGCGGTCTCAGACCACAGCCTTGAACCTCAACTGGTCGAGACCTAACCTGCAGGTCACCTTACCGATATGCAGGTTGGCAGATCAACGATCTTTTAAGTTATATAAGTTGTTTATAAAAGTATCTTAAAATGAATTCATATAAAACAGTTAACAAGTAAACGGGGAAAATAGGGATTATAGGTGTATTTGTTAATTAAGATAACTTTAGAAGAATAATCTAAGTAGATGCTTGTACTAAGTAGATGTACTAAGTACTTTTTGATCTTTAAAGCTATAATAAGCTATTTATAAAAGACACCTAAAATGACTTCATATAAAACAGTTAACAAATTAACGCGGAAACTAGATATTATAAGTCTTTGCTAACTAAGGTAACTTTAGAAGAATAATCTAAGTACGTTGTACTTCGTTGATTTTAAAAGTCAAAGAATCTACATTAAATATATTAAGAAGTCAAAAATGAAATTTAATTTATTTGGCAACTGTATGTGGAAACCAGTAGTTATAAGTTTAATAGATAGACTACTGACACTTTGATACAAAGTTGAGTAATTTTATTAAAGTCAATTTGTGATGTGAGTGCTTTTAAAGATATATTCAACGTTGATATAACGCAAATAACTTTTTCTAAGCTTCAGTTATGTTCGTAGAAATCAGCATATATTCGAGCATTTTTTTTTTGGCTAAATTTGTTTCACTCTTCTGTATCTAAAATCCTTTCTATCCTATGCATAGAATTCAAAAATTATGAATATCGTAGAACTACAATAGTTTTTTTAATTTTTTTTTAATATTTAGTTTTTTTTTCATTTGGTTTAATAGTAATATTACGTCAGTATTCTCGTAGGGGAGCCTTACCCCAATGAATTACCTAAGCGTCGAACTCTGAAGGATTGGTGGGTCAAAAGATTAAAATGTAATCTGCTTTATAGTAAGTCAAAGTCAAAGTCAATAACTTAATTTCCATAAATTCATAAAGAAATGGCTTGGAAACGTCAATAATATTCAAAACATAAGGTCACGCTTACTTATCGCTAAGTTTGACGCGTGTTCAAACCGTATCCGACCCCCATGGGGAAGAACAGACAAGACGACCCTAAATGTATGTATGTCGTATAATATTGATAAAAAAGTACTGGCCAAAAAATGACTAGTCTCACGTCTATTTATAATTGCCGGCAAAAAGTTTGAACATGAGTTAGCGATGTGGGGCTAAGTTCGCGCATGTACACTTGTACGAAAAGTGAATTCTGCGCATCTAATGTCATTTTTCAAGATGTTTGTCGTTATGTATAGAAACCATCTTCTTCAATGTAGTGGGTAACATTTGTGTGACGAACATAGATGTTTGTACTGTGTCTGGTGTTAATATGTATGTATTTACAAAAAAGTTTATCAGTCGTCTGGTTCCCATTATACAAGCTATGCTTAGCTTACTTTGGGGCTAGATGGCGCTGCGTGTAAGTCACCAATTTTATTTATTTATATTTCATTGAGTATAATAATCTGGATATTTACGTCACCGACGCCGACGGCCAGAAGAAAGAGACCAAAAATCCATGTTCCCCTGTGCGTGTCGTAATGTTAATAAATAAATATCGGTGGACATTTCACACAGCGCCATCTAGCCCCAAAGTAAGCTAAGCATAGCTTGTATCATGAGAACCAAACAACTGATATACATACATAATACACTTTTGTGCAAATATATATAAATACATATTAACACCCAGACACAGAACATATACCAATCTCGTCACATAATTGTTTGTCCTGGCTGGGAATCGAACCCACGACCTACAGCTCAGAAGGCAGAGTTACCAACTGAGCTGCGAGGCCGGTCAACGCTATGTCATCGTCATTAGCGAGGCTGGCCCGGAGACCACAGCCTTGACCTCTGACGGGTTAAGAGCTAACCCGCAGTTTGCCTTACAGATAAACAGGTGTTAATCTTATGAACCTTTTTTTGATTATTTTGTATGGTAGCTTTGTGTTTAAGGATTAAAATTTCACGATAAAATCCTACTAATTATGAACGTGAAAGTTTGTATGTATGTTTGTTACTCTTTCACGCTCAAACAGCTGAATGGATTTGGATGAAATTTGGTATCAAGATAGCTTGTCCTGGCTTTACACATAGGCTACTGTGATCCCGGAATAGTGCGGTGTTCCCGTGGGTTGACTTACTCACCACAGGGAATACCGCGGGGCGCAGCCAGTATATAAAATTTATTACAATTTCATTTATTGTTATAAAAAATATTTAGTTATTAGAATTTAGTAGAACAGTTTAATAATAGGTACTTAATAGTTTGAATATGAAACAAATTATTTTATTAAATTTAGCAATGGTAGCAACGCATCCCTGGTTATGAGTTTTAGAATCTACGTTTACATCCAGACATGTAACTAAAATTGCTAGTAATACAATATTGTCCCAAGCGCGAATCGAACCCAGGTCCGTTGTTTCAATAGTTTACTAGAACCACTGCATCTTCCTGACTGAAAACTGGCCAGAAGGTTAGGTAGCTATTTTGCAACTTATACTTTTAATAAAATACCTAAATAACTAAAATTCTATAATCAATCATTAAAATTATTACTTTATCCAGATAATGAATATTTCCCAGAAGTAAACACAGACAAACAAACGTTAGGTCTCCTGTGTGGAACTAAAACTATTTTCCTTATAATTATTTGAAAACATCGCTATTTGCCTCAAAAATATCAGACGACGCTCTATTGTTGCCATATTAATAAATCATTTCACGCAAAGTCGGCTCCTCAAAGGAAATAAACGTTCATAACTGGAACAGTGCGCGGTATATTTTTTCTTAATTAGTGACGCGAAGCTGTTTCAAATGTTATCGACAGTAGATGGCGCCAGTGAGGTCGCGCCCTCAATTTTATCAGAGCTCAAATGTCTCAAAACCCGATAAGAATCGAATTGCATGTTTGCATGTCATTATTATTATTAATAAAAGAATTGAGAGGCAGCCACTAATAACTTCATTAATTTAATTTCTGTATTAATGAGATTACTATGATTATTGCAAATGTATGCGCCATATAAAGTTGTTTTTTGACTAATTGTGAAAACATAGTGTTTTTTCGGATAAATGACTGCTTTTTTAATTACAAATATATTTTCAATTTACTTACTTAATATAATATGCAAAAATTATATCAATTGATTCAAAATACAATGGATAACTTTAACTACTTACTAAACAATTGACTAACCTCACAGTTCAATTTGTAGTGCCGTCTGCGCTGTAGGTCGTGGGTATGATTCCCATTCAGGACAAACATTTGTGTGACGTAGATGTTTGTTCTGTGTCTGATGGCGCTGTGGATAATATCCGCCAATATTTATTTTATTTATTTTTAATTAAATCAGCCATTTTTATAAAATATTTTTTAAATGTAGTTCGGTAATTTTAGAAGAACGAGGTTTCTTTCATTGAAGTATCTCATAAGTAGTAGAAACCAAGTAGTCGATATCTTATCTGTGAATAGTGTTATATATCGCTGTATCAATTCCTAATCATATTTAACCCGGTGTACACGACAAAACACTCGAAACGTCACCGTTACTAACAACCAAAAGTTTTATAAGTTTTATAAACAAAATTAGTATAAATTTCAGCTTAACCCTACGAAGTGATCGCCGCTTTAAGTGTGTATCGATAAAGCGCATTAGTGTCGCGACCATAAAGTGTTATTTTGATGTCGACAAATCCACTTTATTAGCAGTTGGACCTCCCGCTGATTGTAATACAACCATGTCAAAATAAAAGCGGAAGGTGACCGGGGCGAGTTGCACGGAATCCGTATAAGGTGTTACTGCGACAAAGTCCTTAAACAGATCGCTTCTTTTGAGTTAAATGCTCGCGTCGTCCGTGAGCGGCCGAAGTGATTGCAGTTGACACCTGCGTGTAGGGTGATCATTTGTTATCGATATATTTATTTATGTCGATAATGTTTTTGGAGGGTCGCTTTTAATTTTTGTTATCGTCTCTTAAAATTATATATTATTGAGGTTAACTTCTGGTAAAGTTACCATTGTTAAAAGTATAATATTAATATTATTAATAATAATCTAAATCTTTTAAGTGACTTTTTAGAGTCCGTTGCAAAATGGCAAAAAGAAACCCTTATATTTTTATCCTCTGTCAGTCTGTTCAGTTTTAACTTTGTAAAAAAAAAATTCAACGCGCATAGTATTGTGTATCATTGTAGTACTAATTCTACTAAATAATTTTTATTAAGTTTGTGAGATATATTCATAAATTCTAATTAACTTAAAAATGACTGATAGAATATACATATACTTTTTTTATAAATACATAGGTACATATTAACACCCAGACACAGAACAAACATCAATGCTCGTCTCACAAATATTTGTCCTGGGTGGGAATCGAACCCACGACAGCTCAGAAGGGAGAGTTACTAACCAACTGCAAGGCCAGTCATTATCAGCACCAACATTGGTTTCCTTATGCAAATGTAATGGTACGGAGGAGAGCAAGGGAGGCGAGTATCGAATCGATAACGCGCATCACTATAACCGGTCAGTTTACGGTATGTTTGTCCCGCGATACTGTGGCAGTTAACCCTATCTTTACGAGCGACTCTAAACATAAGTGTCTCTCCGAACTTATTTATTTTTATCTCATTCCACTTTTTAAATTGAATCCACGGCCGGCGCGTGTGTGGCTCTCCGGCCGCCACTAAACCTGTCAGTAAAGCGCGGACGCGTTGACTAACGCTGGCTTTTAATGAAATTTTGACTCTTTTTAATACGTTATTTATGTGAATTAAACAAGTACTAGAGCTACGCCTTAATAAGGTAAACATTCGAACGTACGACGTTAACGGCCATTTTAAAAATTTAGAGCCCCGCCATGTTGCTGTGTTGTGTCGTGTTTGTCACGTCGTAAATAGAAAATTTACGCTTTTTACACAATAAAAATAAACGAGCAGTTTTTATTAACAATTTATAAAGTGCATTGTTTATTATATATGCTTATATAATAACACTGTGTGTAATTAATTAATTATTTAATAATACTACGTAGGAATTATTTGTGAAAAATACTTCAGTGAAGTATTACGATGATGCTACAAGTATTGGAGTATTGACTTGGTTAACTTTAACAGTGTATTTGCATGTTCTTTGTTATGTGAACGTGGCAGAGTAAACGATAAAAACTAAAAACCTTTGGTAGATAGGTTTCGTGAGATAGGGGAAGGTTCTATACACGCAGCATCTGATACCTGCGACACAGGGTTCCAATAAGGTGGTAACGACTGTATTTATGTATCCTGGATATTTATGACACAGTTAAATAGGGGTTTCAAACAGAAGATTATTAAAAGGAAACTTTCAAAAATGATTCTCAAAATGAAAACCATTAAATTTAATGTGCTCGACTGAATATTGACAGCTACGGAGATATTAGGTAGACTGCTATATAATTACAGTCGAGGCAGGACTTGGGTCATTAGCGGCCGATCTGCGCTCATTAGATATAGCGTAATTTTTAATTAAACTCCTTCTTTTGCACTCGACTCAATGACATTTCATTCTTCCCTTAATCATTATTAAGGGAAGTTAGGTTTGTGTCAATTCGATCTACATATATAGACTTCGGTTTAATGATATCTAATCTAATACTAAAAATCTCTAATGTATGCTATAACTACCTGTAAGTGGAATTATGTGTTGCCAAAGGCTTTAAACCAACTATTAGCTTCATAGGTACATTTAAATATGTTGATAATCTTAAATAAATAAATAAATGTTGGTATACTAATACTAAACGGGACCGAGTACAGAAATGAAGACAAAACATATCAGTTTTGAAAAGGTGACAAAAATGTCATTTCAAGTGCCACTATTGTCCGCATAATTCACTACTCAATTGAACTAAGCCGACATTTTCCGATCATCACGCCTTCAAACGATGATTACTGACATTAATCACACAACTACTTCGGGGGTCCAAGTTGCTCGCGTCCCTACACGTGTCCCCCGGGTGGTGCGAAAGGAGCAACCCAAAGTAGCGGTAGAACTTGTGCCGAGTTCGCCCGGAGAAGTACTACCACCACACCTGGTAATCTGCCACCAAACAGTGATGCACTCGTGTTGCTGTGTTCTGGTGGAAGTGAGTGCGTGCCGGTGAAATTGCAGGCGCATGAGACGTAACATACCCGTCTTCGGGTGATGCGCACGCAATGCGACTTAGGTCATCTCATTCTTTGGTGGAGTGGACTTAAGTCGTATTGCTGTTGTCTATGGGCGGCGGTTACATCAGGTAACGTCAGGTGGGCCGTCAGTTCGTTCCACCACTCGAATGATATAAAAAAAACTAATCTAACAATGCACCTAACAAAATGATACTTCAAATTGAATGGGAAATAATCAATTTATATTAATTATTAGTTCATAATAATCAATCATTAGGCGCTAGAACTAAAATCGATAGTAACAAGGCTATAAAATCTAGGTTGTTTATTTAATTATAATATAATATTATAATAAATATACTAGATAATTATTTCGTCGCTGTCGATCTGACTTAAGTGTATTTCTAGAATATATAAATAACATTAGACTAATTACACAGGTCGTATTAAAACGAACCATTCCCGAAAACTCAAGGACTTGTATAGAGACGAAAAAACGAGAAATTACATGCCGAAGTATGTAAGTTGCTGCGTTAGTATGGGATCCATGAATATGAGCCGTTATTGCAAAGTGAAAAGCTTTTTCCTTTAAACAAAACTAGATATCCCTACTAAACATAAAAATTGTACCATGAAGCTAAGGAAGCTTTAAAAATTAATTTAAAAATATCCTTATCATAACCTCTCACCGTAAAATTATCATAAAACTAACATCAAATTCAGATTGCATTAAATATATTTAATATAGCTTTTGTAGATTAAAATAATGACCAGCTATAATAGATTCCTTTACATAAAATGATTGAAGTAGTAATACCTATCAATCTGTTGGTTACAAAATTGCCAAGAGCGTCAAGGCCGAGTTGTCAATAGGTAGGTACGTGCAAATGACCGACACCGTCCACCTTACTTAATTGCTATGGTGACTTAATATTGCAAAATTGTAAGTAAATGCCTCTTTTTTAGTTTGGCGTTGTGGTGAACCGATGGATGGTGGGAATAATAGGCTTTTAGTGCGATCAATATCCGCTGAAGTCTCGTTAGATCACACGAGGTCAATGCCACAAGATTTGTCAAAACTGTGTTTATACTTGAGAATGAACATGCGGTGTCCTCTGAGTACCCAGAGACATGACGTCACACAGTAGGATGTGGGTCAGTGAGGCGGCCGACACCTAACCTATAATCTTTCTGCCATTACCGGTCACCGGCCAATGATAGTTATACTATTGCATTTATAAACTGTAAGCAAATTGATCTTCTCTCTGTTTCTTGTGATGTGAATCAGACAATAATGTTGGAGGTTATTTCAATTTTGTAAATTTAACTAATAATTTATCGCACGAAGTAAAAGGTTTATTCTGAACAGGCGACAAATGTAAGTTCGATTGATCTTATGGACTTGATACATAAATAATTAACAATAAATATTGGTGGAAATTTGACACAGCGATCCCCAAACTAAGCTAAGCATAGATTGTATCATGGGAACCAGACAATTGAAATAAGTTTTTGTAAATACATACATATAATACATATTAACACCCAGACACAGAAAAAATATCTATATGTTCTCTATGTTCGTCACACAAATGTTTTTCCTGGGTAGGAATCGAACCCACGATCAGCAGAGCAGAAGGCTGTCATTAATCACTGGCCTTCGCGAGAGGGGGTAAAAGTATTAGCGTGCGCCTCAGACTCCTTTCGTATGCTTCACGTGTGTCTTCGAATTTCGGTTCTAACATGTCGGTTTCCTCACGATGTTTTCCTTCACCGTTTTGAGAACGTGGTCCTGCGCACGATTCTGCCACTTTCGTCACCAGAATTGTCTCTTACGTTGTCGCGTTTCACTTTATACTCGATGTCATTGCACCGTGATCATCTGGACAATTTGTGGCGGCTGATACTCCCACCGATAGTGGTAATTGGGCTGACACAACTGTGGAAATACGAGGTTGACATCGGAGCCTTTGAGAAAAAAGTTCCAATATTAACCAACTAGTAAATTATCTATTATTTAACTATTTATCTATCTAAGTCGAGGGCAACAGCTAATAAATAATACGACTGTTTCTATTCTACCAATTAACAATATTTTATACATCTTCTATATTTGTCCAATCAATAAAACTAAACGTGTTTAAGTTAGGCTTTTACTAATAATATGTTACTATCATTATAATAAGGTAATTTAACACGGGTTTTATTGCGTATTTATTAATTTAGTTACTGTTATGTTTAGAAAACGACATTAATATAAATGGCGAAATTGGCGTATAATCTTCTTATTGGAAATAGATAATCTTAAATTTGGGTAGGATTGTAAAATTAAAGCTAATAAAATAAATAAGATTTACAATCGAACCGGGTAATTTTGATTTATTTATTTTGTAGCGAAATCATGTCGCCTATGGCAAGTTTACTGTGTTTTTGATGAATTTATGAGGTTCTGTCCATTAAAATTTATAATGAATAAATAAACATTCTTTACTAGAAGTATTAGCTTTATCTAAACATGGCGGCCAAAAAATAATGAAATAAAAAAAATTGTGGACATATTTTCACCCAGCTCCATTTAGCAGCTAAAATAAGCATAGCTGCTGTAGCAACTAGACATATTTTTTTGTAACTACATATATTGATACATGCCAGCCAGACACAGATTCCCACCCAGGACAAACATTTGTGTGAGCAACATAAATGTTTGTCCTGGGCGGGAATCGACCGACTACAGCGCAGAAGGCAGGGTTACTGAGCAATGAGGCCAGTCTTCAGGCTCTTTGATCATCTTGAAGTAGAACGAAAGGCTTTACTATTTTTAGAATGGCTGCAGCGTAAGAGCCGATAAGTGCAGCGCACATCCCGCCTCGCCGGTGCATGCTGTGCAATCTGTGCGCTTATCTGAGACGTGGTCGCTGCACTAACGGTATCCCCCGTTGCATTGTTACCGAAATATTGCAGCGATTTCTTGCTAGGATTAAAGTAACTGTGTAAGGCAAATACAAATACAACATTTATTTGCAACTAAGTGTACAACAAGGTCTTATAGATAATTTGGTGCTTAAAACTTAATCGCCTTTTTCAGGCATTGCATTTTTTTTTGCAAGGCAAGTTCGCTGGGTATTGTTGTCTGTTGTTGAATTGAGTTTGATGGTTTTTAACTGGCCTCACAGCTCGGTAGATAGTAACTGTGTCTTCTGAGGTCGTGGGTTCGATTCCCACCCAGGACAAATATTTGTGTGACGAATATAGATGTTTGTTCTGTTTCTGGGTGTTCATATTTACAAAGAAAAAGTATTAAGTATTATATCAGCTGTCCCATGATAAAAGCTATGCTTAGCTTACTTTGGGGTTAGATGCCGCTGTGTGAAATGTCCACCAATATTATTGTAATATTATTATGTATTATATGTATGTATTTAAACAAAAAGTATTATATCACTTGTCTGGTTCCCATGATAAAAGCTATGCTTATTTCATTTCATTTATTCAAGTACAAATCTCTTACAAATCATGTCTGAAATTAAACTAACTAAACCTAGATAACATTGAATAATTACAAATTAGCTTACAATGGGGTTAGATGGCGCTGTGTGTATAATGTCCGCCACCAATATGTATGTCGATCACAGGCAAGTCAATAACCAAGTTACGATCGGATTTGTTGAATTATTCACACGGCGTAACCAATAGGTACCAACTAGTCCAATTACAATTTATATGGTGGGTGTGATGAATGTGTTCACAGCATGCAAGTGTCTATGTTGCTGTCGCTACCACTCTGAATGCTTAAGCACTTTCCCACTAGAATTCTTCGTCGATCTATCGTCTCAATAGTACATAAGCTTCCATATATTAGTAACAAATTTACGACCTTATTGACTGGCCTCCCAGCTCAGTTGGTAGTAAGCCTGCCTTCTGTGCTGTAAGTCGTGGGTTCGAATTCCACCTAGGGCAAACATTTGTGTGATGAACATAGGTGTTTGTTCTGTGTCTGAATGTTGATATGTATGTATTTTTAAATAAAGTGTTTGATTTTATATCAGTTGTCTGGTTCCCATGATAAAAGCTTGCTTGCTTAGCTTACTTTGCGGCTAGATAGCGCTGTGTGAAATATCCACCAATATTTACATTTACAGTTAATTATGTAATACACTTTTTGCTGGTGAAATTACACATTCCATCTTTACTTCTCAAAGAGAATACTCATTATACCTCATAGGTATGCCATCAACACGTTCTGTCAGGTTCAGAATCCGATTTTCAATCAGGAGGTTAACAGTTAAAAAAAAATATGATAAGTTAGAGATATGGGCTTGATGGCAGTACTTCCCCGGACGAACTTGGCGGAGTTGTACTACTCTTAAAAATGAGTTGTACTGTTGCGCATTATCACATATGCTACACAGTGGCAGTAATCATAATGAGGAACCGCCTTATCCTATTTAAATAGACGTATCAAGTGATAAAAGAGCGTCTTATAGTTGAATATTATTATTATTACTATTACTATTATTATAGGGAAAGAGTCTCACGGCTAGTATTACTACTCACAAACATTTCTAGTTGAAACGGCCACTGGAACTTACATTTCGGTATCAAAATTAAGTTGATCCCATAATTACCTCCCGCGGCTAAAAGTTACCAATCCAACCAATAAATTAGAAAAAAAATGAGACTTCTGGCACTTGGTTCACAACACGAGAAATATTCATTGGTCGTGACAATCCTCATAAATGATTACGGCGTTGCGACATACGCGGTATTTCTTGTAATTGATTGAGATTTTCATAGGTAACCTCTCAACTTTCTTCTTGAATTATGTTTTTAAAATGTTTATTCGTTTCATAGCCCGAGCATGCCTGCTTAAGATGATCTTACGAGTCCATTATCGGATTTTTTATTATAATTTTCAATATAGGTATTACAGATATATGTATTTTACTATTTATTATTTTATATAAGATGTTGGTGATATTTTCAATGAGTGGTCATTCATAAGTAATTCAGTTTCATCATGAATCTTTTATGAGCCATTCGTAAATCCAAAATATGAAGAATGTATAGGAATTCGGTTAGTTATGGTAAAATAAAGTTCCAAATAAAATCTTATTAAATACATTCATTATTTGAAACACAGCACCTACATTCATTTAGCCCACAACCAACCCAAAAAACACATCTTAATTTCAAAACATTCTCAAGTAGCATATATTTTGTACAAATATGTGTTGTTCATCTAACATTATTTGTACAAAATATGGTAACTTACCCTCTTTTCGTTAGTTTTTCGTTAGCCTTTCATCATAACGAGGAAGCGCAGTGATAACGAAAGCCGACATATTCCCAAATTATTTATTACTATAAAGTTCACTCATAATATATTCATGAGATCGGTCTCAGCTGTCTTTAGATCGTTAACTTGATATTTTAACTGTTTTATAAATTCGTTTTTATTTGACGTGTCCATACAAATAGTCGGATTTTGTTTACGTGATCGCCGTTGATGTACTGGATTATGATAATACGCATGAGCATTAAGCTCCCTTATTCAACAAACAAATAGTTGACAAAATTTATAATAAAATGCCTAGACAAATTAGAAGCAAGAATATTTAAGTTTAAGTAGTTATAACATTAGACTGAACGTATAATGAAAATGAAATTGACGTACGTAATTCAGGGTAATAATAATAAAATTTAAATTATTTATTTCAGACAGTAAAATCCACATCTATTTAAAACAAAATTAAAATAAATTATAATTTAAAATTAGTCAAAAACAAAATTAATTTATTAAATTAAAATATGACCATGACGTAACAGAAAAAACAATTAAAAATTTAAATATAAATTATATAATTTAAATATTGGCACTATAAGGCAAACAAAATATCCAAAAAAATATTTCGCTTTATCGCAACGTAGTTATGTCACCCATGTCCAATATCCAGACTATTCCAGACTGAATCAGGATACGAATCACACAAATTAGGTAGCCATCGTGATTTATTACTTGGTCTAAATAAATGAATTATATACAACATGAAAAATACTAAGCTTTATTAACTAGGATTGAACCGTGTGATGTTTGCTGTATTTAGTAAAATTTCAATTTTCTATTAGCGTGTTGAAAATGATCAAGAGTTAAGTTTTTTGTGTTGTGTGTTCAGCCCTAATAATTTAATGTGGCAATGAATAAAAATCTAATTCAAATTCAAATAATTAATTTGTGATACACAGTTAGTCCCTACTGTTAAAAAAGTCACGAATTGTATAAAATGTAAAGTTATGTATATTGTGAATTCTGGTCCGCAGGTTGCAAATCATTTTTCAAGAGGTCCGTCAGAAGAAATCTGACGTACTCCTGCCGGGGGAATAGGAATTGTCCCATTGACCAGCACCATAGAAATCAGTGCCAGTATTGCAGGCTAAGGAAATGTCTCAAAATGGGCATGAGGAGAGAAGGTGAGTCTCAAACACATGAATACCAGTGAAATATTTGCAGCTACATTTGTTTCGTTGGTAACCGATCAAAGCAATCATAATAATCAATCAATAGCATGCGAGTCAGAAGTTAATTTCTGAACATACGTATAAAAAAATGTGTTTAAAATTTGTTAATAGTAATTTTATAATGTAAGTTACATCGAATTAAATTACAATAAATTTGGTCTAATTTTATGTTACCTAACGTTAGATGCTGGTATTTCTTTTTTATATTTACATATAAAGCCATTTGAAATGTTACCAATTTAATAATAAGTTAAAACTTTTGCTGCAAATAGTTGTTCACCTACTCTGGGTTACATTTTCAAGCATGGCGTAACCATGTGTGCCAGTCCGTTCAAAATTGTAAAGGAAAATTTTACTAACAGAAATATTGGCTGTAACATTAGTCACTAACCATGCCTATGTTGAGACATTTGAAGCTCTTATATATATCTAATAAGTTGAGTATAAACTTTGCACCCTAACATGTTGAAAGAAATGTTTTCTACATAAAAAATTACGATCCAATATTTATTATTTTGAATCAGATGTTGACCTGAAAATTAGCATAGCGCAAATTTTTTTATCAAATTTCATAGACCCAATTATGAAAGAAATATCATAATGAAAACCATTTTGCACCTACTGAATCAAGGCAAATGGCGGATCGTATTTTTTGTGTTTATAAAACATTTGTATCTGGATAATGAGTTGGGGCAGCGAGGTATACCTATCACTAAAGCTAAAACCTAAACAGTGTGTTACTAAAGTTTTCTTTTTTGTCCACCGGTACATAACTCATACTCTGTAAGTACTATGTAATATAAGTTTATACATTATGTTGTCGGCATTAAATTCAACATTACGGCCATTGCATACGCTTCTAGTAGCTGCGAGTACTGGGACTTTGTTCCTAGTCTTGGTACTGTCGGGTCATTTTCGACTGAAGCGCGACTGACGTTAAATCTAGGAAACTAGAAGCAATTAAAACGAGTTGGCCACTTCAAACGTACTGAACAGACCAATTTTTATTCTTTCGCGTGACAAAATGGGCCAAGAAATACTGCGTATAAAAATTACTGCAAAAATGAATATATTATTTTTTTATGACATGCCAAAACATTTTATAAGCAGTAGAACTTATGCCAAGTTCGTCCGGGGAAGTACTGCCAATAAACCCATTTCTGCCGCCAGCAGTAATGCATTCGCGTTACCGTGTTCCGGTTTGAAAGGTGTGGTTGCCGGTGAAATTACAGGCACTTGAGACATTTCACGTCACGTCACGAGTTACGGGCGCATACGATAGGACTTGGATCTTGTTGTACCTAAGTATAGCATTACCATTGGGTAATACCATACTACTACATCGTATTACTTGATATGGGTAGAGGTTGCCGAGAAACCGATATTACTTCTTACCTACATAATTAGCCTCTGGATTACATAATTTCAGAACGCTTACGCTTGTGTCATTATCAGTAAAATTTTAATTCGGTGGACAATGGCCCTGTGATACGGAATGGAATTCATCAATGATGGAATGCGCGGGTCTAATACAAAAAGCTTGAAAGATACAATAATTGTCACAAGTGTAATTAGTGAAATCATCAATCTTGCGCAGTCATTAGAGCCCCAAGGGCAGTCTAGGTAACTGTCGACGTTCGTACCAACACAGAATGTAATATATTATAATATAAAGTTATGAGCCGTAATAGGTTATTATTACGGCGGGATTAATACTGGCGGTTATTGTTTTAAAGACAGCGGTTTGATTGATGGTTTAGTTAGACGGCGGTTTATCTTTAGGATTACTCTCAGTCGCAACCATAGTAGTAGTTGTTTTGTGTTCCTATTGAGACCCATTCTGCTGGTTAGATTTTTTCGTGGACGCAATTTTTTTTATATGAAGTTACAAAGCGAATTGTCCCACATGGTGTTAAGTGGTAACCTCTGCCCAAAGTCAAAGCCAACATTTTTTTTTCTATAGATTCATAAAGAAATGGCTTGGAAACGTCAAGCATAACAAGCAATACGACTGTAATATTTCGTTCAATTTGATAAATTACACTAGATAGCATCCGGCGTGTGAGATTTTAACTTAAAATATTGTAATCATTAGTTAGCAATAATAATAATCATCATTAATTTACTTATTTCAAAATCGGAATTGTAGTGAGTGATAGAATTAGCTAGCCTGCCAAAAGTACTTAATAGAACATGTTTTAGGTAAATATTTCACTTATTGGATTGTGATTTTTCATGACACAAATTTTATTCAATTGCAACACTGAGAACTGATAAAAAAATTAAGAACTACAGATAATTTCACGTTTTTTTATCTTGTCACCTTTAGGATAAAACTCGAGGGAAAAGGGCGCTGGTTAAATATTGATAGGGAAGAAAGTTAATTTAGTAAAAATAATGTTAAAATAAAACATATAGTAATGGATGTTGTGCGTAGATCAGCAAAAGGTACTTATTAGGTACAGAGATCTTTCGGGTCAAGGCTACGAATGAATTACGTCTTAAAAGTCGTAAACAGTACTTTTAATAGCCCATTGACAAACATGTTACTTGACTCATTACAGTGACATGCCTTTTGTAATATTTTTGACATATTTTGACGAAATATCTCCTCGCAAAGCTTCACTTCACACTTCAGAAATACAGGTTATACCTGATTATCGACGAATTGATAAGCACCTAAAATTCCAATTAATAATCAATGACGGTTATAAAAATTCTATCGAAATTAAATTTCACTAAGTACTTTAGATAAGGCGAACGATGTCGACCTATAACTTATTATTAGTAAAAAATTGAAATTATGTGCAAGTTAAAATAGATATAAATAAATATTGGCCTTCAATCTTTAAGGGAAAAAAAACTCCATTCCTCTATAAAGATACCAAAATAAACAAAAATAATAATAATATTGGTGGACAACGCATATAGCGCCATCTAGCCCCAAACTAAGCATAGCTTGTACTACATAATATACTTGTTTTTCTTTATAAATACATACATAGAATACACATTAACACCCAGACACAGAACAAATATGTACCTATATTCGTCACATGTTTGTCCTGGGTGGGAATCGAACCCACGACCTACAGCGCAGAAGGCAGAGTTACTACCAACTGAGCTGTGAGGCCTTTTAATGAAATGAATTAAAACAATACATAAAATATTCTTGAAATAAATTGAAACACAAATAAACCATACAAGCAACACGAAATAGAGAAAGTAAAGATAACCGAGTAATTTCCCCTGTCATAAAGGAAACGTTCTTGAAGGGCGAAGGTTGAAGAGTTACCCGCTGCGCTCGCTGTGGCTATCTGTGCCACCTGTTTGTGACCTTTTGACGGGCGGCAGACTAAACTGTTTAGTGGCAGTGTATTTGGAGCTACAAGACTTTTTTTTGTCATTTAGTTGACAGAACGAGCTTACGTGTGGTAACCGCCGCCCATAACAAAGATGTGACTTGGGTCCTCCCCTACTAGGGACAACAAGACCGAAGTCCGATAGTGTACGATGTGTTCAAGTAATATTTATACGTATTTTTCATAGTAGTATATTTTTATATGCATAATATATAGATTATAGGATATAAACTTTATCTCTTCCTTAATGGGAAAGAATCATACCAAGCAGCCTAAAATTCCAAAATACTAACATCAAATGTATTAGGATTAAGGTTAATAATTACAAAACAGGAAAATCAAGAGATTCAACACGCCCGAATTGTATAGATACACCTATTGATAAAAAACCACCTCATATTACCCAAGAAAAAATACCAAGATAACGTGCAAGAAATTCGATTTGAATATCAATCAAAGAATTTGAAATGGTACTCGTCAGAAAACTCTAGCAAATATTACATACATAGATAAAATCATTCCTGTTTTGCCGCAGGGGTAGGCAGAGATCACGGTTTTCCACTACTAAGCTTCATCCACTTTCATAACATTCTACATGCATACTCGTCGGTTTAGGGCACAGTTGACCTGGCTTTTTTCCAATACGTCATCTATTTGGTCTAATTAGGTTCCAACCTTCTTACTTCCTTCTTTTCAACCTTCCACCGGTCCCGTTCATACTCGCCTTATGCACTTGTTTCGTCTTCTTTCATTCTACTCTACCTGCTCAAACTATCTGAGCATACTCGTACATACCCATTTCAATTCTCATCACTACATCATCTTTCACTCCACAACATTCTCTAATGACACTGTTCCTCACTTTATTATTTAAAGTTACCTCACAAATACTGCGCAAAACTCTCATTCTTATATTATTTATTGGTACAACTGATAAAACATATTTTTATTCGCATTTAAATTCTTTCTCCCATGTGCCGGTAATCCTTGCAATACTCAAGAAGGCAAAAGGTACCAACTAATATTTCGCTTTATTCGAAACAAAAAATGATCTAAACAAATGCTAAACTTTTTACTCGCAAGTCGGTCAAGCCTTTTATCTCAGATGTCCGAAAACAACAAAAAGTTTTCACACACGCACCTTTGTGTCATTAACCGTCCTTTCACACTTCCGAAGAGATAATGCGCAGGGGCACAAGAGACCGGAAAGGACACAGTAACCCGTTGCTCTTATTCAACCCTCAAGCACCACATTAAGGCCTTTGCGACCCCGTTATTTTGAGACGATTTGTTTGCTGTCAACAAACAATAGAAAGGTGCAAACTCTGGAGTCGTACTGAGATAAAAAGTTGTTCTATAATCGCCTTAGATATCAAAAGAGATATGCTTTGTGTTATTTCGCTATTTATCTGTTCTAAAACGTTTTAGCGGTTGAAAGGGTTCAGTCGGCTACTATAAATGTGTTTATTGTGATACGACACGATCTGTTACTGATAGCCTTTTATGACGATTGGTCATTGGGTTTGGGCGAGATAATGTTCTGAATGTTTTGTGCTGTATCTATATCCAGTTAGTCATTGCATTAAGTTCAAAAATGGAAGGGACACTCATGAAATAATACGATAAAATTATGAAGAAACTTTGACCAATATATTATTATTACACGAAATTATAGATAGTTATAGAATTATATTTGATTATGATAATATGAACAAATTAATTATAATGACGAATATTATTAGTATAGAAAAAAGTTTTTAAAATAATTGAATATAGCTAAAAATAAATTATCTGTAGAGCTGCTTAAAACAAGGGTGTCTTTTTTTTACATAATAAATAGATTATCTCTAAAGTCAAGGAAATTACAAATCAAAACCATACAAGTCGGTAGGTAATATAGCTGCATGAGTAGTTAGGTATTATTATATGAAATATTGACGGCAACGCCAGATGTTATTCCGAGTGCATAATGCAACCAGACAGGCAATTCCCATAATTGCAATGCAAAACAAAGTTCGCAAGCGCACTGATTAATTGACTAACATTAGTCCGACCGGTTTATTTAATAAGTGCATCGTATACGCGAACAAAACTCGTCAATTCTGCCCGTCATTTGGTGAACAATGGCCTTTACACCTTTTGTTTAGGGCGCATCAATCACTCTTTGTTTGAGTATCTTAATAAGTTTTTGTGTCGGACCGGTCATTTAGAAAGATTCCCGTATCGCACCAGACATCCCCGCTTTCGCGATGAATTTTAATGAAAACGTTTCGAGGGAAATTGAAAATGCCGATAATATTTTTGGGATGTGGAAATCTTCCCGATTTTACCTCCGGATAGAGACAAACGAACTCGCTGAATGAAGGCGATCGATAAATGTAACTTTGGCAGGTGAATATTAACCGAATTATATATTCGAGATCTCTATAAAAAATGATTTTTTTTTCTATTAGCATAAGCATAGTCTAGGGTTTTTACAGTGAACTATTATACTAAATGTAACTATTAAACTAGTGTAATTATTACACTAAACTAGACTAGATACCTAAGTATTAAAGATCATATATTGAAGTTTAAAAGAATAAAAAAATAAAAGTCGCTATCTGCTTCAGTCTGTTACCTACTCCGCTTAGTTCGTCTAAACCACGCAACGGTTTTTGATACGGTCTTCACTGATAGAACGAGCGATAAACTCAGGCTGGTGTATATATTTGTAAATAATAAAGGGCTCATAAAATAAGTTACCTCAACACGTCACGGTCTAAATAAGTATTTCCGCATTGTACTAACTTAATCCAAGCGCAAAACTATCTCTTTTGCTGGACAAAACCGTGCACAATGCTCGCATTGTGAGCCCACGGGAGCTGTCAAAAACGTCATCGAACATTCCCAGGGGCCGCCTGCCGCTGCAGTACAGTGTTTGCATCGGTTATTATTTAAAATGTTAAGCCTTGATGCACGCCTCTTCTACAAAAGACGTCAAAAGAATCGGCAAGAAGCGTTTGAGGAGGGTGTCAATTTGCGTCGTGAACCAGGTGTGGTCATTGTTGACCAACTGACCATAAAGGGTCTGTTTGGATTAGCCCGGTCTAGTTTGCCAAACATTGAATGCAGCGTGAGAAACGTAACGTTTTTTCGAACTGACCACTGCCGAAAAGTATGACGGTTCCTATATTTTTGACTGACCTTACAGCTCAGTTGGTAGTAACCCTGCTTTCTGCGTTGTCGTGGGTGCGATTCCCACCCAGGACAAGCATTTGTCTGACAAACGTCGATGTTTGTTCTGTGTCTGGGTGTTAATATGTATTACATGTATATATTTACAAAAAAAAAACAGTTGTCTGCTTCCCATGATACAAGCTATGCTTAGCTTACTTAGCTAGATGGTGCTGTGTGAAATGTCCACCAATATTTATATCCGTGGCGTGGAAGGCCAATAATAGTTAAGTGAACATTTTTACACAAACGCCTGCAGGCCTCAACGACTCTTTTCTCGTACTGTAGTAGCTATAATGAGAAGCTGCAAGGCACATTCGGACAACACCAAAAGACAAAATTACTTAATCGTGTCAAGAATCAGTGCGCGCACCGAGATACACGAGAATAACTCGCGGCGGTGCTTACCGACTTCGTCTGGTGCGTCACAGAGATATTATCATTTCTAGTGAGCATAATAACTGTGACATGTTCGTACGACGCTCCAGGGCCGAGTGTAATGGTACACATTCCGGGAAAACCGAGGCTCGCCGGCCGCGGCCGACGTAAAGATACTATCGACGGTTTTCTCGCGCCGTTCCCACGGAGCGCGAAAAACGCTCAAATAGTTGGAACCCCTCGCCGGACGACGGTCAGAAGCACCGCCCCGCGAAAACATTAATTAAAAACGAAGACGGTTTTTGCACGGTCAAGGTGCGCGACCCGAGGGCGTCGTAAGCTAATTATATTTCCGCACGTTTTGTCAAGCAATTTGCATGTGAATCGGGGTACTACTACAATAGAGGACGGCGCTAATCCGCTCGGAAAGGTACCGAGCAGGGGCAGGTAGCAAATACTGGCTGTCGTTCGCCGTTCAATGGTTGTTGGAAACCTGATAGGTTTCAACTATAAACATTACTTTTATGCCCGACCGTAGAATATAGAGTTTCACATTGTGTTACATCGGTGAATGTAATATGTATGGTTAACGTTGATGACATTAGAAGTTTATATTATGATAGAAGCTTCGCCACTCATACAACAGTAGTATTAGGTAACTAAGAAAGAACGAGTATTAAATTTTCCATAAACAACAATGAAAATTTATATACTAAAACACATTTATTAAAAACTAAAAACAGAATATTATTTGACGCAACTTATATAGTAAAAGGAATGTGTTGAGTAGGCAAAAAGGGTCCGTGCCTCAGCATAGTGCTGCACACCCTGAAAGAGAGGTAACTAAGGTAAATAAAACTAAGTGTAAACATAGCGTATAAACAATAAATAAATAAATATTGGTGGACACAGCGCCATCTAGCCCCAAAGTAAGCTAAGCATAGCTTGTGTCATAGGAACCAGACAACTGATATAATACTTATTAACTTTTTTTTGTAAACACATACTTATAATACATATTGACACCCAGATACAGAACAAACATCTATATTCACCATACAAATGTTTGTCCTGGGTGGGAATCGAACCCACGACCTACAGCGTAGAAGGCAGGGTTACTACCAATTGAGCTGTGAGGCCTGTAAATATATATGGCCTGTATAAGAATCAAAATCCATTAGGCCCGATCCCAGAGATACATGTTACGACGATAATGTATCTGTCACATCGCTGATCCATCAGAAACACTATTAAGACGTCGACAAAAAGACTGACCGAAATCGGGCGAACAAAATCCAATTCGGTTGCCTCGTAAACCCGAAGCGAAATGGCCTACCAAAAGGAATCAAAGTGTAAAATCATTTGTGCCGGATTAAAAAAGGAGCTAGTGAACGAGCGTGAGATATACGCGACTATCAATCACCTGGTGATTTATATTCTCTCACCGGGATGATGTATCACCGGGCTGACCGTCTCTAAAAGTATTTCGATAATTAACTTTTAAAATTTGACTGACGCCTTCATTTTGGACAAAATTCAAGTCCGCAGAAAGTTTCATTTTGGACAAAATTCAAGTCAGCAGATAGTTTAATTTTGGACAAATTTCTCATTCGCGGAAAGCTTCGTATTGGTGAATGGTTTTGGTCGGTGGTTAATGTGTATTAAACACGTATAGAAGCTGAATAATCTGCATATTATAAAGCTAAACTAGTTAGTTATCCGTTGGAATGTTTGGTACGTGAATAATACATAACTGATATAAATGCCTACGGTAAAATTGTAACTTTCGTCAACCTGATGCGAAGGAATGTTGTATTATAACGAAAATTTGAAACTACATTTTTAAAACGTAAAAGCACTCTCAATGAATCCAAATGAACCATCAATTCAAAGGCCAACACGAGATGCGGAGAGATATAGACGATTCCAACATTCATCACGAGGAACGCGACAGTTCACTATATAGCACGTCAAAATATTCACCTACAGGGGGTTGGGTGAATGGCGTTCCACTTGCCGGCTCGGGAATCGAAGGTGGACCCCTGCCGCGAAGCCGGCGAGCGCCCAACGAACTGTGCGAGTGATTTATAGGAGCGCACTCGCTCGCTCCGACGCTAATTCCTTCACGACGTGTGATTTTACCACAAGAAAATATCACCGCATTCACTATCATTACATTTAAATCATCGACTTTGCATCACCACTTCCCACCTCCGCTGATAAAACATTATTACCTTGATTTAACTCGGAGATAATCCGATTCAAAATTATATGCAATGATAAATAGTCAGCGTTCGGATACAGGTGAAGTTTTCTCACAGTCCGCACTACGTATAATGTCGAATAGTCGAGAGAGTAATGCACGGTTTGTATGTATATTGGTTAGTACGCTAGTAGTCTCAGGAAACCTGTTCCGTGTGGACGTGCCCTCTGTACCGTACCATTATAAATCTGTTGGCATCCAGTCTCATAGTTTCACTTTATATTTTAAGATCACGACGTGTGGAAATCGAGGTTCACATACAAATTGTATTTCGCTTGATAGACGTGTAAGATCGGGTTCCGATGCCGAGATGTCCGTATCTCTAATAGGTTTTAGCGCATATTTACATTTCGTTGACAGCTTAATGGTCGGACGAAGCTCCAATCGTAGTCACAAATTACCAACAGAAACGCAGGTTCGTCTAAAAACAAAAACTAATTCAATATGCTAATGTCGATGGCTCAATAAAATTAACGATAACAGTCTGTGATCATTTGGACGGCACTCGGAGTGGAGTCTGCGGGACCTGTCGTTCGGCATTCATCTAGCGTCCGCATCTCGGCGCGTCACTCCATCATTACACGTGAATCATCCGCGGTATCGTGCCGGAGAATTTCGTGAGGTCACAGTTTAGTATAGCGGTGTAGGCGCCCTGCGGTCGTTTGCCGAGACGCGAACCTGCGACCAGAACGGGACGAGACGCGAGCTCTCTGTCTAACGGCGACCGTTCCGTGACCCCGGCAGCTAATCACATATCTGCAAGCGTATTATGATTATCGCAAGGCATCGTTTCTCGTACGTTGTTGTGGTCACTGACTGCGCGGTTTCATTTCGAACCTGCATTATTGCTTCTTATGCACGATTTTCATTAGGATTTACTACTTACTACTTGAGAGAAGAGAAGAGAGAGCGTGGTGGTGTAGTGGTACTGACCCCGAGTTTCAATCCGGAGGTCGCCGGTTCAAATCCCGACGTGCACCTATGAGATTTTCGATTGAAAAATTTATATGCGGTATACCACGTTCTCAAAACGGCGAAGGAAAACATCGTGAGGAAACCGACATGTCCTAGAACTAAAAATTCGAAGACATGTGTCAAGTGCACGAAAGGAGCCTCTTTGAGGCGCACTTAAAATCCTTTCACCACGGTTCGAGAAAACCAGTGACTCGAATAGAGTTACTACTTACTATTCCTACAATACCATAATGGTCGAGATTAATCTCTTCGAGTGTGGGGCGAGACATCCGATCAATTTTGTTGATACTTTTCAGAGATGCTGTAATAACTCGTCCATTCTCATTTGTATGGTATTTGCATCATCATTTAGTGTCAGATGGGTGGAGCGAACAGATTTACCTGTTGCCTCGACATAAATCTTTGCGGCAGTCTATATAAAAACGAGGTACCTAATAGGGTAGGCAGGAATGCACTTAATTCTTAGCGCGTGCCGCCGATGTCTTGATTATGCGATCTTTAACATATTTCCTAAGAATTTTTATCTCCGCCGTAACTTTAATTGTTCGATGTATGTGTTGTCTTGTGTGGCCAGTTTTTTGTTTTTATTTATTTAGAAATGGTAGGTTTTATTTACGTTATATTCGACAACTTTCTTTTCAGTTTTTTATGTCGTTGTTAATTATTTTTTTTCACATTTAGTATTGTTTTTTTACACTGACATTGAAAAGAAGCAGCAATGACATTATCTGTGTTACAAGATCAGCATAACCTCATTAATTAGTCTTTACAGGCTGTATCCTTTAAAAAAACCTTCTGTAGATTAAAGTAACAACGAATAATTTAAAAAAAAAAATATTAGTTAATATTGCACTCAGCGCCACCCTAAGCACAGCTTGTACTATGGAACTAGATAGCTGATAAAATAGTAGTATACTATTTTGTAAATACATCCATATTAATACCCAGAACGAACAAATGCACACCAACGTTAATCCTGGTTGGGAAACGAACCCACGACCTACAGCGCAGAAGGCAGAGTTACTACCAACTGAGCTGTAAAGCTTTAGGTGTAGGTAAGGTTTTAATCTTTTAACACAGTATCGCGAATGCATTGTTGGCAGCAAAAATGGGCATGGTGGCAGTACTACCCCGGACGAACTTGGCGCAAGTTCTACTGCTCTTATTTGTATTATTAAATGGTGCCATCACCAAGAAAAAATATTAATATAGTAATCTATGGTTAACGGTGTGGGTTCCACAGGGAATAATGTTTTAGTGTTTATTTTTATGTACTAACATAAAACTAACTAACATAAGTAAGTACTAACTTACTGTGTTAGGTAAGTACTGTTAGTTTACCCCCAGTAATAAAAAATAAACAACCACCACCAATGTCCAATCGTCGGCGTTATTTGTCTCCGCCAGAAGACACTTTCTACATTAGTAAATCTCTATCAGTATATTAGAGGCTATATGTCTACGTTGTAATCCTACATTTTTCTAATGATATCAAAACACAACCGTTAGAAGAACAAAGAGTTTACCGTCTTAGCGTCGACAATTTGTCGTAGGCTGTTGGTCGACACACTGAGAGCTATCATGCTTTTCCCTAAAGGTCCTTGAATAAAGATAGAGGGATATTTTTTTCATATGATATTTGTTTTCTATGTTAAAGTTACGAAGCGATCAAATGGCCCACTTGTTCTCTCTGCCACTAACAAGCATTACGACTGGGGTCCTCCCCTTACGTACGACAATACCCAACTCGCACCGTATGCGCTAGTAACTCTGAGACTTGAAGGTAGAATATCTCTTGTGCCTGCCGGCAACTTACTGCGTTCATTCCAGAGAACAGTAACGCGACTGCATTGCTGCTTGGCGGCAGAAATGCGACTGGTGACATTACTTCCCCAGATGAACTTAGCATAAATTTTTCTATCGATAATTTTCGATTTAGGTACTCGAATTTTTTTGTCATGCGTGTTCTTTCTATACTCAAGGGCCTTTCAAAAAATTCATGTCTCTGGACCATTAGTCGCGTGCTGGGATCTCGTTGAAAAATGTCCGACATAAATAACAGATTATCAACTCGTATCGAGAGTCAGATGGCTAACAACTCGAATAAATAGGCGAACGGTAAATGACGCCTCAAAATAAAATGTTTACAATGATGTACGGCGTGCCCTGCATCATACACGAATGTAGCATCAGGGGAAACTATCTTACGTAGTATCTTCTAATGGTTTATGTCTTTGTATACAGGGTGTCTATTGGAACTATTCTTATTGGCATTATAGCGATTTTCAGTTATGTTTTGCAATTGAATCACCTGTGTGGCAGCTTATTAAGGTAGAACTACTACTCTAACCACTAGCTTTTTGGAACCAGTGTGGTGAAAGTATTATAGTGCGCCTCAAAAGTATATCTTCGATCAGTCGTTTTGCCATTGGTCATATTTATTGTGATAAGATGTGAGAAGAAGAAGGTAGAAGATAAATTGGAAATAAGAAGCGATGTGCAAAATACATATTTTATAAAAGTACAGTGCTGCAATCTGGGATGCTATCAAATGATAAAAACTATAGAAAAATAATATTTTAGACAATATTTAGACTTCTTTTCTTTTACGATATTTGACCGTAACCTGATTTCAAGTAACGATACAGTCTACCATGTCGGCATGCTGGCCTGTTTTGTAATGAACATTTCAAAATAATAAAACAATATTGAAACAAGATAATGTATAAAATACCATTCGACGTTTCTATTTTTTCAAAGATTTTCTATGTGGGTTATTCATTTTATTAAAGTTTATTTGTGGTTTTTTCTTTAGAGTGGCACATTAATTGGGATTCAATATTTTTGTCAACTGAAAATTATGTATATAATATTTCAAAGACTTAACAATTTAGTTTACTATATATATAGGTATACCCCCTGTATGCATTCCGAGCATTTTGTCTGTCATTAGAAGTGAAACGTAAATGTACCAGACATTTTGATTGGAATGTTAGGTGATGAAGATAAGGGAATGTGGTAATCTCTCTTACGTGTCTCTAATCGCATGTATCATGAGGGTGGGACTTTTTGTTTGGTTAATTGCTTGATCTTAATGTTTTGACGAATGTCTCTTACGGCGTAACTGAGTAAAATTGTTGTAACGAGTTAAAATATAAGTGCTGTGGTCTCTTTTAAGTTAAGCTTTATCAGTATTTTTTATTGTGCGAGCAACGTTGCGAGCAAAGTGCAATGCTGATGCTGTATTGCTTAAAATCGCTTCGTAAATAAGCCATTATTTCTCGTAACAGAGAAGGATAAAAAATGGTTATTGTGTGTTATCCCTAAGAGATAGACATAAACCATCGCGGACTTTTTTGTAGACCTTTTTAAGGTGTACAATACTGTAGTTTCATTATTTTGATCTATCTCGTAGGGTTCAGCCAGCGATTGCAATGTAAGCGCAAAAAAAATTGTTTATTTACGACATCATATTAGAAACCTCTAAAATTATCAGTGTTTCTCTAATATATTATGCATGTATTATACATATAAACCTTCCTCTTGAATCATTCTATCTATTAAAAAAACCGCATCAAAATCTGTTGCGTAGTTTTAAAGATCTAAGCATACATAGGGAAAGACAGACAGCGGGAAGCGACTTTGTTTTATACTATGTAGTGAAGCCATTTTGCACAATTCTGAGAACCTCTCAGTGACACGCGTCAGGCGAATCAGAAACCAATTACTAGATATCTGTTTGATTATTGCACATAATTTATGCTGTTTTATGCATTTATTGCTTGTGCTAAAGCAATTAGCTTAGTTCTAGATAAATGGTCGCGAACCTTCGCCGAAGTATAAATATGCACTCAGCGGATATGCACTTCCGAAAGATTCCTGTCTGAGTAGCAGAAGTAGGTACCAAAGTATAGTATGTATTTACTATGACTTAGGTCGTCCCCTACTTAAGTATGGGAAGATCTAACTCTCATGTGGCTGTAATTTCGCCAACCCTTGAATCGGAACACACTAATGTGATTGCATAGTTGCATTTCTAATAGTAGGGACCTTTAAATGGCCATCTCATTTGTATGCAATGATTTAGTTTGTGATATTGTGCCGATGGTTTCTCTAAAATAAATAAATAAAATAAAATAATTGGTCTAAGTTCTATCTAAGTATCTAGTCTTAGTAAAAATTGGATATAAAGCAGTTCTTCCCGGGATCAACTGTTCACATACAGGTGATTTTACATAGTACACAAATACACTATTTCAAAGAAGGAGTAGGCAGAGCTACAGTTGCCAATTTGTGGGGTTACTGGGTTATCGTGGACGTAACACGTGCCAAGCTTATCACCTCCATTCGCATCCCACCAGCGACTCACTTAACACTTTCTTTAATAATATATACGTACCTATATTCATGCTCCTATCCTCGAAGAAGTAGGCAGAGCCTCATATGGCCACTTTTCACCTTGTGAGTTACTCTATCACGGGAACGGAGACGCGACTAGGGTTGAGCCCGTCGCCTCCATTATAAAACATTCCTTAATAATGCTATAGCCAGGACATAACTACCAACAAAATTACCTATAAGTCCAGGTAAAATCAATAAGTTAGACAGAATATGATGAACAGAATGATCAGTTGAGTTATTTATAATTCACGCCCAGAATATTCTAAGCATTACATACAATCAACAATTTTTTAAGGCCTAAACCACACTATTATTATTCGTAGAAGTGTAGTAACCGATTTAAAAACACTGTCATAAATAGATAGATTAACTCTTTATTGCATATACCAGAAAAAACATTTTACAAAAAATAACAAGAAAATATTAGACACAAAAAAGGGCCTTAAATTTTAAAAAATTTCCCAAAATTTCATAGTTACTTTATATAAAATATTAACAAACTATATAGGTAATCAGAAATCTTCCTCGTTCATTGTTCTTCTAAGCAAGTGAAAACGTTATCAAAATCCGTTGCGTGGTTTAGAAGAAGTAAGCCTAGAAACAGACATACGCAGATAGCGACTTTATTTTATACTATATAGATAAGAGACGTTAGAAAACTCGTGAGAGATATTTACAAATACCTATTCCATGACTAGATTTGGCAACTCATAATAACTCAGCGCTGATAATGATAACAAAGTTACTTTATTATGCATAAAATCGCAATAAAAATTCTAAAGATAACATTTCTTTTGCCTAATTAATATATACTAATTAAGAAAGGTTTCATTTCTATGGTATTCCTGGTTTTAAACCGGTATTTTAGTGCTTTATCTCGTTTTATGCTAAATTATTTATGAAAACAATGATTATCTGCCAAATAATGACATGTAACGCGTTTTTTACACAAAACAACTTCCTGTTTTGATACAAACTTGCTATCTTCACTTGGATAGGTGACTGTTTGATATGTTGTCTACGTCAATATTTCCAGGGAGTCACGTCAGTAATCAAGGCATCTAAATAATCTATACAAATAAATAATATTGGACTGTCTGTTTATAATATTAAAATAACCGCTTTTTACTAAGTGCATATGGATGTATACACGGTACATATACCAAAACAACATTTTTTACAATTTTTGTCTGTCTGTCTGTCTATCGCGGGCAACAGCTAGTAATAAATATTGGCAAAAATGTCACACATCGCCATCTAGCCCCAAACTAAGCATAGCTTGTACTATGGGGACCAGATGATAGAATACGCTTTTTTTTATGTCATACATATTAACATCCAGACACACAACAAAAATTAATGCTCGTCACACAATTGTCCTGGGTGGGAATCGAACCCACTACCTACAGCTCAGAAGGCAGAGTTACTACCGAGCTTAGAGGCCAGTCTAATCTAAACATGGCTTGCATAAAGTAGAAAATTGAATAGAATTAAATCATTTAGCAGGCTCGTTTGGGAAAAAACTACATTCTGTTCTCAGAGTTACGGGATGCGGCTTACTTTGGTCTTTCCATAGCTAGGGGAGGTTTGATTTGATGCTCCCCTTTTAGGTCGTATTGCTTTTGTTATAGGTGTTGTTAAGACCCGGTGGACCATCTACTCGTTCAAAAACTGTTCACATAAAAACCAACTCTGACATAATCCGTGTACCAGGAGGACTGAGTTATCTGGTTTCTCTGTTAGGTTAATTTTTAATCCGATTTTGTGTCCAAAATTTGTCGAGCATATATAAGCTTGTCAGAACAAATTAGACAGATAGGTATGGATTATTGACTTGTGGATTGAAGGTCGGGAGTCTCTACCACTAGGCCACCACGTTTTCCGCATAAAAATTAGCACACGGTCAAAGCTAATTTAGCAGTGATGCGCAAAGTAGAGCAAATGATAACAAATTGCCGATGCCTTTAATAATAAAATTGTTTTATCATAAGTTTTATTAAAGGAATATCGCAGTAGAGAACAAATAAATAGATAGATAATAATAATAATAATAATAGTTATTATTATTATTCTATTTCGGTAAACTTAATCTAATATACATTTTAAGTGTTAGTGATTATTTATTAGTCAACACTTTATTGATCACCATACATATAAATTTCTTGAAGATCAATCATTAAGCTAAGTAATATGGGCGGCCTTATCACTAATAGCGATTCTTCCAAGCAACCTTTGGAACAGATGTACTTAGGGTGATACCCGCTATATAACTCAGTTAGTATACACTGTTAGTAATTATACCTGCAGTTCAAAGAGCCCGGGTTCGGTCCCTGACCGGGTATATGTGTCTGTGGGCGTTGATAATGCGTTGTTTACCCTGGAAGACTCTTAGCAGTAACTTGATACTGCTGACTTACACCCAGACACAGAAAAAACGCCTATGTTCGTCACACAAGTTTGTCCTGGGAATCGAACCCGCGATATACAGCGGTGAAGGCACAGTTACCGTCTGAGCGGCGTAAAACATATCAAAACAATAAAAATTTGCAAGCGAGCGTACCCAGCATCATATACAACAGATTACCTTCCGTCCAAAATCGTGTCAAGTGCATTAATCCGTCGTTATGTCAACGACCTTATCTTCTCACAACAAAGTCTAATTTCCGTTGCTCTATCTCACATCATGTGACTTTCTTTGTGTGACGCGACTCACAATAAATAAAGTAAACACGCCATTTAATCAAGTGTCCAAGAAATGGGATGGACGTGTTGTGGTTCGTTAAAAGTTTTTTGCAATTTCCTTGTGTTTTATGACATTTGTGATTGTTGGTATGGTTACTTCCGCTTGCTTGCATTAAACATACATTTCGACAGGCCTCACAGCTCAGTTGGTAGTAACTCTGCCTTTTGCGGTGTACGTCGTGGGTTCGATTTCCACCCAGGAAAAACATTTGTGAGACGAAGATAGATGTTTGTTCTGTGTCTAGCTGTTGCTATGTATTATATTTATATATTTACAAAAAGTATATAAATATTATATCAGTTGTCTGGTTTCATGATACAAGCTATGTTTAGCTTACTTTGGGGCTAGATGGCGCTGTGTGAAATGTCCATCATTATTTGTTTATTATAATTTATAAAACATAGTCACAAGAACTAGAAGAAGTACTACTAAGTTTAGCAAAGCATTTGGTCCCCGGCTGGAGCAAGTATTTATCTAAAGTTTGTTGACGGGACTTGGATCTTTGTTGTGTGTCTACGCCACCTGTGACACAGGATGCACTAGACACGGCTACAATGTTTGGTTCTGGGATATGTCGCCTTCCTGACGATGTTTTTCTTCACCGTTTAGAGAACATGGTATTGCGTATATTTTTTGTGAAAAGTCTCTCATTCTTATCGGGATTTGAACCAGCGACCTCCGGACTGAAACTCGAGGTCTGTACCACTGGGCCACCTAGCTCTCGTCGCACGCTCTCACAGTCTGAGATCATTCGACGAATCTTTTTTCTTTTTCAATATCTGACATCTATAAGACGATCAATTAAAATCTAAAGAACATGCTGATGTGAAGATACTTACATGATGACGAGTAGCATCGTAAAAACTGTAATTTATTTTAGTTTTTGCTGTGCGATTTTCTTTAGTATTTTATTTTTTTCATAAAACCCTATCAAGGTCGAGCTGTTCGTACATCGAAGGTTCCACTAGGCAAACCTAGTACTATGGGTACCACACAACTGATAGAATACTTATTATACTTTCAAATGTTTGTCTTGGTTGGGAAACGAACCCACGACCTTCCTAGAGGGTCCCGTCTTACGGTACCCTAAACGTGCAAAATACACCAATTTATTAATAACATAATATAGTTTATTGCGAGTCGCCAACTATTGTATAAGTGAATAGTAAAATAAAATAAAAATAACCAAAGTGTGACTCGTTCCAATCACTCATAAAATACAGATTAAATTATAAGGAATCTTAAGTTTCTAATTTCATCAACTCCTAAAGTTTATTATCAATACGGTTACAAAATCAAGACTTTTGACTATTTTATAATTCATGTAATTTATATTCGACCGTAAACATTTTATACTAATTGTCAACGTCTTAAAAATATGATTATTTATTTACAAAAATCACTAAAGACCGTTATCAGGTAGCGATTTAATTTATAACTAATATAAACATTGATAATTTTCACTTAATCCGGCGAGGTATGCGTATCCAATGATATAATTCAACGTGAAGAAATATTGGAGAAATCCGAGATGAGACGTAGTCATATGCAAATGGCGGCTAATAGAGCATCGGCATTACGGGAAGCCACACTTTACATTCATTTCCATTCATAAAATCGAAATTCGAATACCGGAATTATTTATTTGAATCGACAGTGTCAGAATCGATTTTGAAGAATCTTAATTGTGATTCCGTCAAACAATCAGCTTTGTTCGCGGGCATCGACGATCGAGATAGTCCGCAGTCGAGATGTATCGAGCGATACTGTAATGACGCCGCTATTAGACGAGGTGTCGACGCTGCGCTCGGCCCGGCCCGTGGGAGAACGCTCGCCCTACATTACCTTTTAAAACCGGCTAATCACGCGCGCAATTACTCACATTCAAACCGAATTATACCGATGTAACACTAATTGAATTGTTGATGTAACACCCATAATTCGTGTTTCGATGATTGGTTGTGTTCGGAGAGATCACGTGCCAACGCAAAATAGTCACAAAAATGTGATTTCTGTGAGGAAAGCAGAAAAAAACCAGGCGCACTTGTCGCCGAATAAATAATAAAACTGTTTACGTGTTTATTCTTGTCTCCCGTTGACAAAAGGGGAAAAAACACAAAGAGCGCGTGCGCTTGCATTCGTTCTCGATGATAAAAAAAGGTTCGGTGTTCGAAAATTTTGAATTCTTCGCGCGCTACGCATTTCTTCGGTTCCGTTTGTGGCCAGTGCTACGCTTTACATCCGATTCGTCATTCTTTTTGGAATAGGCGAATGACATCAATTTTAAAGGTTTGAAAATATTCTGAGAAATTTAAAATGGTTTTAATCGTTTATTTATTTTATCCTCGCTTGTATCCAATACCACAAAATCAAATTAATCAATTTAGCTGAATTTAAAAATGTCTAGGTACTAAAATAAGCTTAAAATGTTATGGCATCGAAATGTTTAATTCTATTTTCGAATTTCAAAATTCTTAAGTACCTAGGTGAAGCAATTTTGTTTACTTATTTAACTTTATTCGTTAGTCACTTTTTAGTATGTTATATTTAAGATTTAGAAAAGAAAGTTTATGTAGTTATATTTAAGAGAAATCATGCAACATTATTTTATCCACTCCTGTAGGTTGAAAAAAATTATATATACAATTTTAGTTTTAGTGGCAACACATATTTTGTTTTAGAAAATGTCAGCATAGAACTTATTCCTATATTCGGTTGTGTGCAGCCAGTGCGGTGCGGTACATCCGAATTCCTCGAGACGATTACTCGATTAGACTCGATTCCGCGGCTCGCATCGATTCGTCTCGCTTCGTACCGATGATTTGTGGCGTCACGATCTTTGAAATGCCTCGTTGTGATGTGAAACAACAGGTATTTTTTTGTTTGTACATCCATTTTGTGGATCAATGAACTAATACGAATATTTGTTCTCATGTAAATTGTCTTTGTTTAATGCTCGGAACATTTATTAGCTGAACGACTAGGTAAGGCAGTGTTCAGACCGCTCGTCGTATGGATGGGTGACCTTTACTGTCATTTATCGAGAGTTCGGTGGCCGTGCTACAGACCTCAAGTTTAAATTCAGAGGTCGCTGGTTCAAACTTCAACAACTGTCAAACTTACGTGCACCAGTAAGTGTTTGCTTGAAAATATTTTGTGCACAATACCGTGTCCTCAAAACGGTGAAGGAAAACATCGTGAGATACCCAACACGTCCCAGAACCCAGAATTCAAAAACAAGACATGTGTCAAGTGCAAGAAAAGAGCCTCCTCTGTGTGGGACTTTGTGGTAGCAGCAGTACTAGCATTTACAACTTTCAACCTCAATGCTTCAGAGGGCATAAGGGCATTCATTTTAAATAGTCTAATCTGTCTAATAGATTGACAACTTAAGTTTAAGTTGAGGCTTTTATTACTTAACTCTAACCAAGGTGACTGCTGAATAACTTGCGTGACCACTAAATTCGCAACTTACAGGTCAACACTTTCTTGAGACCAATTTAAAATACATTACAGTCGTTTAGAGCCATAGAAACAAATCAAGATCTTAATGTTTCAAAAACATATAAATCATATTTATTTTAGTCATTCGTCATATCATTATTTATCATATAATAGTTACTAGGTCTGATTGTAATTTCTTTGGTATATTATTGTCGAAGCTATTACTTTATTGTGAATTACCTAATTACCGTAATGTGTAAGTTATATTATGTGTAGTTGGTTGCCGGTAAAATTACAGGCACATGAGACATTCCACTCTCATAGTTACGGGCGCATACGATGCGACTTGGGTCTTGTCGTACCTAGTAGGGGAGGTTGTTATGGGCCGAAGTTACCACTTACCATCAGGTGGGACGTCGGCTCGTGCCTGTAATTTCACCGTGTCTGTGTCTGATAAATTCCTCAATAGTTAATTCCCTGTTTCACTTTATGTAGCAATACAAGCAGTTTACATCCTAGACCCATAAATGTTGTTATCACCACCATAACATAATGAAGTTGAGCTTATTGCAATTTATGTGGGGGAGTCACTTTACGGGAATTATATGGCCCAAATCACGAGCTGCAAGAGAGACGAGAGGAAGTCTGACAATGACTTCCTATTGTCTTCGGTAATTAAATACGAATATATTTTATGCTAAGCTATTTAATTGTCTTATGGCATGATGTATAAAAGTATTTAAGTTTAAAATATATTGACATATTTACTTTATTGTAAAGTTGTCAAAAACAGACGTTTCTGGCTTTTGTTTGGTTGATTCGGCTGAGCACTGTTTACAACATTTCGCAATAATCAACGCTGAAATTAATTAAAGTAATTATCGTCTAAGGGTTCGGATCAAATTGCTTCATTAGGAAACTACCTTAGAACTAGGTATAATTATCTAACAACTCCTATTGTGTTCTTGCAATTAATTATGATTACTTTGTTTCAGCTGTCCAACGAGGGCGGGTGCCTCCGACGCAACCCACCGGGCTCGCGTTACCCGGCCAGTTCGGGCTGGCCAACGACCCGACCAGCGGCCTCAACAGCCACCCCTACCTCTCCTCGTACATCTCCCTGCTGCTGCGAGCGGAGCCCTACCCCACGTCGCGGTACGGCCAGTGCGTCCAACCCACCAACGTGATGGGGATCGATAACATCTGCGAGCTCGCCGCGAGGTTACTATTCTCCGCCGTGGAATGGGCGCGGAACATACCGTTCTTCCCCGACCTCCAAGTGACCGACCAGGTGGCGCTGCTCCGACTGGTGTGGTCCGAGCTGTTCGTCCTGAACGCCTCCCAGTGCTCGATGCCGCTCCACGTGGCGCCGCTGCTCGCCGCGGCGGGGCTGCACGCCTCGCCGATGGCGGCGGACCGAGTGGTCGCCTTCATGGACCACATCAGGATCTTCCAGGAGCAAGTGGAGAAGCTGAAGGCTCTCCACGTAGACTCCGCGGAGTACTCCTGCCTGAAGGCGATCGTCCTCTTCACGACAGGTAAAATTTTGGATAGTCTTTTTGGGGAGGCGCGGCTGTTGCTTTACAGGGTGGCCGGCGCTTATGGCTCGGTCACGAATTATGGGCAGCTGGTTACTTTGGTGCGGACGCATTTGGACGCGTACGCGGAGGCGGCGCGGGCGCAGCAGCCCGGGCCGCCCCCGCCGTCCGCCGCCTCGTCAGGGTACTATTCGACATTGGACACGTCGCTCGGCGTCAACTCCTCGCTGTCCTACGGCAGTTTTCTGTCGACGTCTTCTCGTCTGCCGCCGAACTACACGAGCAGCCCGCGGATGGGGGAGGCGAGCACGTCTTCGCCCTTCAAATTCTGGGAGGGCAAGGTGAAGTCTGATCAGGGGGGTTGACGCCGGGGTGGGGGATGGGTTGGATCTAATTCGGGTTGGTGGCGTGCGCTTGTCGCTGGGATGGGTTTTGCGTTCGCGTCCCGCGACATTATATCGGACTGTTTGAGAAATATCCGCGAGTTAAATGTTGAATTCGGCGCGCGTTCGCGTATTTAACCGCAGCGTAAGATTACTGTTCCGAGAATAATAACTCCCACTCTTCGGTATTTGGAGAGTACGCGACTTATTTTTCTCGCACTTGTGATAATACATTAAATGTATATTTTAGGTTAGGTTTCGCGATCTAGAACGCGGCGTTATTTATTTCATGTAGATAGTAGTTTAATTAATTTATTCAATATAATGGGATTAATAGCGATTAACACTTTTTGTATCATTTTTATAGAGTTTATTCCTTCTTTTACCTCATTAGTTTTAGAATAAGAATCATAAGAAGAAACATACGTAGGTATAAATTTACACACACACACTCACTCACATAATTATAGTCCACACATATACTCAGGACTTTTTCGATAAACTGGTCAGGTTCCATTACCTACAAAAAACTCCATATATATTCAAATAGTATTCGTTTGTTTTCATAATCTTGCATTAAATTTGCTTATGATATATGGATTTGCGAGATATTATCTTAATTATAGTTTATGCAGACAGATTAGTTTAAAATAAAAAAATAACAAAAGCTACAAATTTATCGTTGCAAATAAAAAGATATCCACACAACATATACGAATTTAATTCGCTAAGATATACCTTATTAGTTACACTTGCATTGTCTTGTATCAGAAACATTATTAAAAGCCATTGAATATTGACAGGCTGAATGAAATAACAAAAATGTGGTTATATAGGCGTAAATAAATAAATATATAAGTACTTAATATGTATAAAAGTTGGTTAAAGAGTTTGCAACACCAGGCTACTAACATCCAAGTTTTAACTACATATAAAAGTCAACGACAAATTTTAATGCTTCTGTATAATTTTATAACTCGTTACTCGTAAATTAATTTTAATACTTGTTCTTTATACCTTTATTCAAGGATTCGGTAGGCTTTAAAATAACAAGGAAACACGTAGTTAAATATTAATAATTGTCATTTATGGAAGTTATATTGTCGTGGAACAAAGTTAGTTAAAATGTAGGTAGTACATAATATTACGGAGATATGAGAAATCAAAAAAGAAATTATTAAAAAGACATGAAGAGGCTAGTTAATTCATGAATCATCATAGTTAAAGGATTGAAGTGCGCCTCAAAGAGGCTCCTTCGTGCACTGGGCGGTTTATAGACGGCGCACATTAACTTTTCAGGTTTGAACCAGCGACCTCCGGATTGAAACTTGGGGTCTGTACCACTGGGCCACCATGCAATCAAATAATAAAACTACTCCAATAGATTTTGTAGATTTCTTTAGATCTTCACGATTTCAGGCAGCGTTTAATTATTCCTCTTAAAACATTGCGCTTAAGTTTAGAATAATTGTACCTTTTGTACATTTTTGTACCTTGTTCTTCATTTTGATTCTTCTATTACGTATAAGCTAGCACTAAGTTATGCTTTCAACAATAATTTCAAAATTCAAAACGATTTAAAATTTTGCTAGTAAGTATATTTTATATGCGAACATTAGTTCTTTCATTCACTTCACGCCTGGTGCTGCCAACTCGTCAACTCGCCGCTAATCTGGCGAAGTAAGGCCGACAGTTTCCGACACGTCAGACACTCTTGTCACCGTGTACGTAAGGCGTGCGCGGTGCGAACGAGGGTTTCAGTTTGATTATCTAGAATTTTTTTAAATCATGTTGGTTGGTATTATTTTTAATACAGATATAGTTTTTTTTATATAATCTATGGTTATAGTTTCTTTATATAATCTATGGTTATGCATCTGTGGTCTGTGGTTATACTACTTATTTAACATTAAATATAAAGACGTAGTTTCACTGACACACAATTTGCTAAAATATTAAGGACTAGGTATATTTTCTTCTTTTTTTTTAACAGTCATTACAGCTGAATTTCCTTTTGTTGTTTTTTTGTGTCAAAAGAGTTATTTTATAGATTCCATATGAAAATAATTTAGATAATCTGTGGCTGAAATAAAGCAGGTCCTAACAAGCTAGACATGTTTGTGTTCATTTCATATACTCTTATGTTCATTTTGTGTCATAACCATTCAAACTGGTTCTGAACAGCGGATGGACAAAGTTCCTAGACCGAGGGTGTGATTGCGAATTTTGAATGAGATATCTCCTTTTCATATCCATTAATCTATTCTGAATTTGAACGAAGCTAGGCTGCGTTCCGTATTTTTTCTATTTTTTCTTTCCGGTCATGTAATAATCTGCCAAATATAATTGCAACAAAATACATAAGTGTAGATCTCAAATCAGAGGAAGTTATTTAATAATTATAGGTAAATTTAAATTACTTATTTTTATAAAAAATAAATATACGAAAACATCCGTTGTATTTAGTTCTTGGATATTGACTACTCTGAAGTTGCTGTAAATGGCTGTCTTTCCATACCATAGACACGTAGAGACCCACAAAACTTTTTGTTCTTCTGCTGCTAAACTCATAGTCAACCTCTTTCGTCAAATCATTCATTGCTGCATTACATTATCTTGTATTCTTCCATACCGATCACAATGTATTAATTCATTACCTGTCAACATCATTTACGATAATCCATAACAAATTCCCGACTTGTATGAGTAGATACAGCCACAACACTGTCACCGGGATACTAAGCAGAATATAAAAGTAGTTACAGCTAACGTCACGGTGGTCCGGTATAACCAGAACTTTCGAGCTCTATGGCATTGTTAGAACCATCAACCACTCCACAGGTCCCGGTAAAGTGGCCAGTAGAATATGCCCAGGGGTATGTTGAATATGCAACGCCAATAAATGTAGTTTTATCCGAGCTAGGTAACTTTCTCCTTCCTAGTCCAACTTCACTCAGCTGTATAATAGTTTTGAAACTTTGCAGTGGATTACCGGATCGATGCGGTTATGTTCTATTAACGGTAAAGGCCGACGTATTACGGGACATTTGGGTTTGTGTGAGACCCGCATTCTTTAGAGTTTTGAAAGTAAGCAAATTCAGTGCCAAATGCCTGTAAGCGGAAAAATTACATCAGTCAAGTCGATACACGCTAATTTCTATAATATAGGCTTTCAGTGAACTATGAGAGAAATAAAATATACTTAGACTGAAAAGTCTCTAGTTATTGCACAAGATAAACAAGTACATAGAACTTAATGCTTATTAGCATTAAGTGAACCGTAAATTAAAATGTTATGAGACCTTTCACGGCGTAACTTGATGTTTTTAAGTTATTTTTTAAGGCTTTTATATTATTATGTTGCATGTCTTTTATTTACTAAGCATGAAGGTGTTTTCTGCATGTTTATTATAACTTAATATATTTATTATCGCTCATTTAATAAGTCACGTTAGGTGAATTTTCTGTTCAATAATTAGTAACACATGTCATTCGGTAAACCAATTATCTCTCATTCAAGTATAAATTACATCATCCTTGAAATATCGCAAGAATTTTTCAAATAACGTATGAATACCCAAAATTGCATGTATCAAACCACTTAAACAATACCCCTCAACATATAATTATAAAGATATATCTCTGTTAATTATATAATCATCGCATAATAGTTCTCATGGATACGGCGCCGATTTCATAATACTCTCTAAGACTGTATAAAAGCTTCAACGGCGTACAGCACTCCTTAGAAGCCTCACAGCTTGTTTGTATGGCATACGTAGTATTGTTGGTCCAAATTTTTGCCGTGACTGGACATTGAAACTATAAAAGGCATCTTTTTTTCGTATCAATTAATATTTGTAAATAATCATGTTATGAAGACTTAATCAACTGTTCAATAATCTATACACACATAATTATATAAATTACGATTTATTATTATACAAAAAAATCAAACAGAAATTTTGAATGAGAAAGGCTTTGTTTCGCTAAAATAAAAAATGACAAATGGACAATTCTGTTTTTAAATATATCATTTTAATCGGAATTTGTAAATACTTCATTCCAAACTTAAGATATCCATATAGTTTTACAGTTTATTATGTGTATTGATAAAATTATAAGCACAAAAACATATCAATGTACGTAAAGCATGAACATAGCTATAGAATACGACCGTCCCGTTCGTACAACAGCAAGTGCGCATAGGAGTAAGGAGTGTGTGTAACGGTATCTGGTCGTGACTCGTGATGGTCTGCGGGTCTGGTCACGTTTTTGAAAAAGTGTCGGACGCCCCGGCGCTGTGGAAGATGGCGCAAGGTATAGGCACCATCTTACAGATGTTTATTTTATAATAACACAATGTTTTATTAACTCATAAACATATATAGTTTCACGCTTCTCCTCCGATGATGTTGGCTGAGGCTCAGGCTCCTTTCACCGTCGGAACGTAGACTTGTTAAGTGATGAGTTTATTCTGTCTAAACAGTTAAACCGAATTATCAATTAGAAATAGTTTCAAATTTCTCCTTCGAAATGTAACAAATAACCCTCTCTCAATTAACTCTTTTATGACAGGCCTCACAGCTCAGTTGGTAGTAACTCTGCCTTCTGCGCTGTAGGTCGTGGGTTCGATTCCCACTCAGGACAAACATTTGCGTGACGAATATAGATGTTTGTTCTGTCTGGGTGTTAATATGTATGTATTTACAAAATCAAGTATTCTATCATTTGTCTGGTTTCCATAGTACAAGCTATGCCTAGTTTGGGGCTAGATGGCGTGTGTGAATTGTCCACCATTAATATTTTATCAGTCTTAAATGTATCTTATATCTTGTAGCTGAAGTAATTATGTAACGAAATGTATAAAAATTATTTTAGAGTTAATAAAAACCTCTATAGGGATTCGTATAACTTTAAACTAATATTCCTAAACGAAAATAAGTCTGAACTTAAATTCTTGGACCACACATTGATGCATGCAAACGTATACGCGCATATTTTAATATGAGGTACTTCCTCAATATCAGAGTTATGGAGTATCTTCGATCGAGAAACAATGCTCACAGCATCTCGGACCGCCAGCGCCAGTTAAACGATATCTCGTAGATTATTGTACTCGCAAATCTAGACAATACCAGATTAAGGATACTCATACGGAATATAGTTCTATATCTGTCTTCTACGAGAATAGATGAGGGATAGGTAAGAGATAAAAATTACAGGCCTTGTTCGCAAACATATATACCACATATGCACAGTGTGATCTTTATGTATTCTGGTTATTTATGTATGATTTATTTCAGCATTTGATTCGCGCACTGGTGACCTGTGTCGCAGGTTTACACAAACCTATTTCAGGCACCAGTCTCTCACAAAGCAGGCTAAATATTTATTACTTTAGATGTTATGTGCCTTTTTGTATTTACCTACCTGTTTTTGAGAGAAAATTAATTTCATTTATAAAATATATTAGCGAAAGACTCGTTTTTTTTTAATTGAATTAATAAATAAAAGGCAATTTTCAGGCAAACAAATAAATAGGTTCGCGTTGCTTGTTTTTTTGCATAAGTACTCTTTTGATTTGCATAATAAAACTCTACTCAACTTATTCAATTGTTAAATTGGTTTTTAATCGATGATTTTACTAACCGTTAGGTCACAAAAGACTCAATCTACCATTTTGACCGATAACCGTGAAAACACCCGATGACAATTCATAAACTCGCCAAAGAATTTTACAATTCTAATTTGATGCATTGTCAGCCAATCGAAATGCAAACGTTACTTTGGTTGAAATAGTCGACCAATCACGCGACCATTGTAGCACGCTTACTTGCAAATTCCGTTCAATGACCTACACCTACTAATTTTCATATTGAATTTCAATCGATCTTTTGTAAGAAATTGTACACCTGAGTAAAAAAATACGATACTTCAGTCATGTTCGGACTCGCAAGATTTATGAATTATGTATGACCGTCAGTTTTGCAATAAATTGGCGCGTCAGAAGCACGCAGGTTTGATATAAATAGTTTATGATATTTCATAGTTTTCCATGCGAAAAAATAAAATGGATCTTGTAGCATTACGGAAAAACAATTTGGGTAAATATTTGAAGCTACCAACCAACCAGACAGTAATATGACAATTATATATGTTTAAACATAATACTAACCTAAATAAATATACCTTAAACGAAATAACCTTAAATTTAAAATCACACTGGTGTTGCCACAAAAAGTCTTCTAAAACTTTCCCCATCCATTCGCACGGAATCGAAATTATCTAACCACGTTTTGACTGGTACAGATAAGGCCACGGCTAACCCTACCCTGCAGAATAAATAGCAACCCTAAACTTTTTGCGTCACTGAACAATCAGATAAAAGGACGGAGATCGGTAACCCCGCACTTGTCACGCTGATTAATATTTCCATTCATCAGCTGGGGCCTCATCACCAAACCAACCATAGCCTAAACTAAAAGTAAATGTTTTGGCCACAATTCAACGTGCTAGTGATCAGTTGAGCTATTCGTTCGTTGGGAACGGTATTTAGATAGCCCAATTGATTGTATAGTATTTTGTAATATTATGTAAAATAATACGTCTTTGTAAATTATGTATTCTGTAATTGTCTTTGTAATTATAATTTTTTACATTTGCCCTCAATCTCACCTGATGTTAAGTGACGATGCGGTCTACGATGTAGCATGATTGCCTAGAAAATACCTATTAACTCTCCTCGTAAATGTAATATAAATCTAAAACTCCGCAGCTTTGTTTTGGTGTTACTTTGTTGCATCAAAATGACTTATGACATTTTTATATAGCGTGGAAAGTCTTCGCGTTTACGGAGGAGTGTAAGAATATTATAAGTTACCTTCTGAGTTTTGCAATAAAATTCAATTTCCCTTATTTGAACTAGAAGATGACATTGCATAACACGTGTTTGTGACGAGGGTCCAATCGGCGGAATTTCAATTTCCAACATTTGTATTTTTTTTTCGAGTACGCAAAAGAGTGAGATTTGGAACGCATGTGTCGATTTTATTAATATCGTCGCCCCTGTGCCGAATGTTAATTTGTTACATTTATTATCTGTGATCTAGAAGTCAATGTAATTGTTCAATATGTATGCGTGAAGATGACATAAAATATATGTTATTACTTGTACTTGACCTTCTTGCTAAAGTAATAACTTTTTAAATCATTTATAAACAAATAATTATGGATACTGAGGAATACGTCACATTTATTTTAACATACACACAGAATTATTTATTTACAGAATATTCACTGAAATGTTCATAATTATATAAACCAATTCCATACAGTGAACAAAATGAGCGTGTAAAAATTATTTACTATCCATTGTTGCCAGTATCAACACCACGGCAAAGTTGTTTGTAAAACGGCAACAAATTCGTTCCAAATTTAAATTTAAACAAGATTTACTCCAAATATAATTTCAGTCCCAGAGTTGTCAATCCTAGTTTATAAAACAAATTTAAATTTTGTCCTTCTAGATTCATATATAATTATGGGTTTGCAAGTATATTTATATCATACAATTAATTTTCTGGATTTCGTTGTGATAATTCATTAAGTAAAAAACATGCAAATAGATGATTTTCAACAACATAAAGAAAATTTATTTTAATACTTAGTAGTACTTGAAGGAGGTTTTAATTGAATTTTAAAATCATTCCATGGAGTTCCTAATCCAAAAAGTATTTCGACGGTATTGATTTAGTGCATGGGTGGTTAAAACATTGTCTCTGAGGGTCGAACAGACGAGACAATGGGAGTAGGGTTGCGGCCACAGATGTTGTTTATCGTGCTCCGGTCTAATCTTTACCCTCGTGTTTTTCTAATGAACCAGAAGCGCGTAACTGATAAAACAGCATTTTATAAACGCTTCTCTGTTTAACGAATTGATATTCGGCCTTTGTGGTGCGTTTTGCGAGAGTGACAGACGATGAGAAATAAAAAATGTTACTCAAATCATAATATTGAGATTATTTTTGGTTCAACCCAAAATCTAGTTTGAATTTTTGAAGAAGCGACGCGGCCCGCCATTTTTTCTGTCGCTCAAAAATATATTTTCTTTTACCTGCTAGCCTAAAATGTATTAGTTGTTAATAAATATTTAGTGATATGAAATAAATAAACCTCGAAGCAAACTTTTCACTAGATAGTATTTATACACAAGTTTTGAAAAATCTCCATGCGGACATTTATTTTACAATCTTCACAATATATAAGTAAACTTTTTATTTTTATTTTTATACGGAACCATATTACCACCATAATATTGAATACTCTACTCGGGTTGATGTAATGATCACACATCCAAATCTGTTCAGGCATTTTAATTTTTATGGTGGAACTAAGAAATTCACATACCTACATGGACCCTGAAAATATAAGTCCTTTTTTTTGACTTACTCCATTTAATTATTTTAGCTTACTGTTTTATACCTCTGATCCGTCGTCAGATGAGCAGAGGCAATGCAAATAGCATAACGGTATAACTTTTGAATGTTTGTTCGTACGAGGGGGTGACCAGTAATTGAATTACGTGTCGGCTCGAATTATACACTTTTTGGTGACGTACTAAACATTTTGAAGGGGTTTTACAACACTCTTTGAGAGGTTGTTTAGATTTTTAGTGAGGATTTTAGTAACAGTAGAACTTAGGCCAAGTTCGTCTGGGGAAGTATTGCCACCACAATACCCATTTCTGCTGCCTAGCAGTGATGTATTCGCGTAACTGTTTCGGTTTGGAGGTTATGTTTGTCGTTGAAATTACAGGCACATGCGACACTTCACGTCTCAGAGTTACAGGCGCATAAGACTTCAGTCTTGGTACCCAATTCAGATTGGTTGTTGTGGGTAGAGGTTATCACTGAACACCAGGTGCGCCATCAGCTCGTTCCGTAACATAGCAACATCGTTGGGTCAACTTAATGCAAAATTGATTCGCAGTCGTTGACCTTTCTTATGGCGTTTACTTTATGTAGTTAAAGGGAGTCAAGACCTCATGCAGTGCAAAGCTTTTATGCAATCTCAGATTTTGCATTAAATAATGCATTCGTAAAAAGGAAAATCCCTTTATCGAAATAATATTTTGTGGATTTCATAGCAAAAAATAGATGAGTAAATAATTTTAACAGAGAACCTGACAAATTAAAGCTTGTTTTCAGTAAAATGATTAAATTTGCTTTAATTTCATCACAACTTATTGATTTCAAATATAGCATCTTATCTTAAGCTTATAAAACATTTTGGATCTTTATAATAAAAAAAGCACTTATTGTTTTAACAGGTCCTTTTTAACACAAAGTACAGGTTTCCGTAGGGTTACCTAAATAGAATGAAACCTTAGATCTTTAATGAAACTTAAATTTTGCGAGCAATTTTTTTGAGGAAGCAGAGATTTTCAAGGTTCTTCACCGATAATCGGTTACGCTAATAATTTATTGTAAGGTCCACGGCTCAAAAAACTGGATAGGCTCAAGCGGAAAGAACAGCCAATACTGTCGCTTTGGTCATGGTCCAGGGTTTTTGAAGTGGTTTTACAACACATTTTAAGAGGATTTCTTTTTATGTGATGCAGTTACGGAACGAGCCGATGGCCCACCTGGTGTTGTGGTAACCTCCGCCCATAACAACCGATGCGACTTGGATCGTCCTCTACTAGGTACGAGAAGACCCAGTCGCATCGTATGCGCCCGTAACTCTGAGACGTGTAGGTGGAATGTCTCATGCGCCTGTAATTTCACCGGCCACCACATCTTTCAAACCGGAACACGTAACGCTAATGCGTTACTGCTTGGTTACTGCATGAGTGACGCTAATTTAACTGCTCGAAAACTCGGGTAAAGCTAATTTTGTTGTGCAAAAGTCATTCACCGCGAAGTCACAAAAAACTAAACTACTGACGATTTTTACGTTTATAATCTGTGACAATTTAACTCCTCTGGATAGTGACAGTGAGAAAGAATTACTTTAAATCCTCCATTCCTTCTTTACGCAAACGACTTCTCGCTACAATTAGTGGATTTTACGATTGTATTTAATACATTTGCGGTTCTGTGTAGATAGGTTAGCAATATAAGTAAGAAAAACTGTTAGTGGATAGGCGCTATTTTAAATCGACATATCTCTAATGTGTAACTTAGGTACGTGTACATAATATTATGGGTATATATCAAAATAAATCATTTTTCTTCTTCACTTTTCATCTTTCACTTTTCAATACAGAAATATTTATTAATACAAAGTAAGGGTACAAATAACTGTTAAACTGTTGAAGATCTTAAGCTCTTTTTTTTTCTTTTTTTTCATTATTAGAAGCTCTGCCTCCTGTTTTAGTTTACAGAAACTGTGTTACAAGAAGCAGTGTCTTCCCAAATATAGGAACATACATAATCACACATACGTTGCTGACAAGAAAATAAGAAAAAAATACTTAACATAATATGGACACATCGTTAAACAATCCTAAAAGTAATTCCATTTTTAAAGTGTGTATATAAGAGAGAGTTATACAAGAGATGTTATGTAAATTCCGTTTATGACATTTACACAATCTACGACCAGTTGACCAGAGGGGCCATTAAGGGGACATTACAGGAACAACAAGAAAGCGCACAAATCAAGGGAGATATTCAATCTGTAGCCACAATAACATTAGAATATCGCCGCTGATATAACACGAAACTAAAGGGCTTAGCGACATTACACTCGTGGGTGTACGAGTTAGGACGCTGGATACGACAACATATATACTTATTTACTAACTACTAGACCAAGGAATAGAATAAATACAATAATAAATAGAAATCTAACGACTTTTAGGTTCTGAGTTCGACTTCTCGGATGATAATGTGTGGAATGTTGCTGGAGTCTGGAGTCACCGTAACCTAGAGATCCTAGAAAATTGAAATTTTGAGAGTAGAATTTGGAAGAATTTCGTAAATTCTACCCCCTTTTGAGTGAAAGAAAGTAGTGTTTCAGAAACTGTTGGGTTTGATCAGTAAAATTATATTTAAATATTTAAACAAATGATTGAAAATTTGTCGTTTATGTAATGTGATATCAATTTCGCTTCACAAATTAAGCTCACTACTCAAACACGCTTCATTGATGGTTTAAAACGTAATAAGTTAAAAATGTCTAATATTAAAATTAGTCAGCATTACACCGAAAAATAGCTTACTTTCTTTTTTTTTTCTTCTCCAATTTGTACGCGTCACCTTATATTTTGAATATTATTGACGTTTCCAAGCCATATCTTTTATGAATTCTATGGCAAAGTTTTTGACTTTGACTTTGAACCAAAACAGTATTTGTAAGACAAAGGCGGCATGTCGTATCCAGAGGGAGTGTGTGGGCCACGTTAACGATCTGCGAGGGATACGGAAGGGATAGGTGAAGGGCTTCGAACAAATTAAGGGATCCTAATGGTTATCGCCGCATCTTACGGCTGTTCGGTGTTCGGTGTTCGGCCCTTAGTGTCCTCGGATGAATTTTAATGCGCGCGCGTGTTACGATGAATTTGTACGATCTCGCGTGTAGATAAATTGGATCCAAATTCAAAAGCGGCTCTTCTAGTTTACGCTACATTTTCTACTTACTTATTGCTCTCTGTTGATTCATCTAAGAAAGTTGATATGTAGAGTAAAGAAGACCTTTTTAAGGTTGATAATTTTTATACAATTTTTAAGGCCAGTTTGTGGTCAATAATTACTAACCTATAATTATTGTAACAGTCTTGACGTGGCCAGGTACAATAATAAAACATATATTTTTTCTTTGAATTTTTATACTGAAATAAAAAATAAATACGTTTCCACACTTACAATATGATATCTGTCGCAGTTGGCTTGGAAACAACTGTTACAAAACACATAAAAGAAAATAGAACGATTTATTGAGTATTGAAAATCTTAATACTCTTAGACATTGTTTACCCGGACAATAGATCGAACCCAAGACCTTCGCTTCACAGGCGAGTTGCTATCTTCTTTGCAAATGACCCTCAAAAACATCTTAATACGGATATTTATGCAAAATTATAACAAACATCAGCAAAATTAACAAACATAACATTTATCTTCTTTCACTTAATGGATCACACAATTCTCGAAGCGTCCTTTAACCCCTAAATACACGTGTGATAGCTAAGCGACACCAATAACAGTTAGTTAAGGTGCGTTCGTTCACAGACGTGTATCAATTAAGGGTCAGCTAATCTGCGCTATCCGACCTCTGCAAACAATAGCGTTTTGCAACTACCGAGCGTTTAATAGCTTATTGACAGTCTCGTGTGTTGTTAATATTATGAACGGAAACGTGGTTTTCATTTTTAGTCAGACAAGCGACAGATTCCTAAACAATGATTCTTTTTTTGTTATTGGTCAAAAAAAAAATATCTACTGCCTAATCCAATACAAAAAAGTATCGAAAGATATGAAATTTAACTGTAATTTTTAACTACTTATATTTAGATAGTAAATATATTACGAGTTTTAAATTAAGTATAAACATTACACACGGTCAATATTGGATCAACTTTTTGTAAAAAGTTTAAAGCTTCTAAAAACTTGTTTTATAGTTACCCTTAATACCTACTATAAAGTTTTTATTCTTCCTCGAAAATCATCCGACAAACTAAATAAATTCCAAATTCAAAAGCTTCAGTTATTAGAATCCAGCTAGTGACAGTTTGCAATTTAAATTTACCATTCCACTTATCATCCAACCAACTGAAAAATTCTAATTTCAAACAAATTCTAAATTCAAAAATTGTAGTTGTTGGAGCCCAGCTTGTAATGTAAGTTTGCGATTTACAACGGGTACAACCCGAACCCAGCTTGTAATGAAAGGTTGCAATAAATTTACCATTCTACCAAAAAAACATCCGACGAACTGAAAAAATACCAAATTCGAAACAAATTCTAAATTCAAATATTGTAGTTGTTAGAGCCCAGCTTGTAATGTAAGTTTGCAATTTACAACGTGTTGTAATCCAGCGGATACACCCGATAACAGCGCGGGTGTTAATGTCACTAATGGTAACCGCCCGGGGAGACGTCAGCGCTTCCGGTTAATACGTAAAATAGGCGCTTAAGTCAACCAGTGTGTTTGTGCTGCGGTTCCAACATTAGGCCGCTTGTTAGATCGTATCGTTTTGAGGGTTAAGTATATGATAGATTGTCTATTTATCTATTAACGGTTTCCAGTATGGGATACACATTTTAATACCTACGTGGTATAATATGGTATGTACTGACATACCATATTATACCACGTCAGGTGACTGCACCTGACTATCACTATTATAGCAGCAGTAGAATCTATGCCAAGTGCGTCTGGGGAAGTACTGCCACCATACCCATGTCTACCCCCAATCAGTAATGCATTCGCGTTACTTAGTTCCAGTTTGGAAGGTGTGGTTGCCTGTGAAATTACAGGCATATGAGATATTCAGGGCTGCATATGATGCGAGTCTTGTAATTAAGTAATGGAGGATTCAAGTTTTATCGCTTGTTTATGGGCAGAGGTTACCACCTAACACCAGGTGGGCCATCTGATTCCGTTACAACAAAACTACGAGCTACAAAAACATTCAAGCAATAAGTATAATCCCATAATCATCTACAAGATGATCTAACAAAAATAATGCATTTAAATAAGACACCGTAAAATACACACAAATCAGTTGAGATTTTCGAGTTGGCAACACCGAAATAACAGTAAGCGCAAAAACAAGAGACACCTCACTCATAGTTCCATCAGACATCTGAGTCGCATTGATGAAGCCGTCTTGCCATTGTCTTGTAGCCAAAGTTCGGGCCGAGATAAGGCGCGGGCCCACTGTGGCTGCGGCCCACAATAGACAGGTCCCTAACATACGGATTCCAAAAGCCGGTTCACTGAACAACGCGCTTTGTTTCTTGCGGTTTTGAGATAAGTTTTACATCGAGAATCATATTCTATTATGTCTATTGTCATCTCATATAGATGGAAGGACTTAGTGCAGAATTAAGAAAGTATTTTTTAAATATTGGTAGATATTTCACACAGCGTCATCTAGCCCCAAAGTAAGCTAAGCATAGCTTGTGTCATGGGAACCAGACAACTTTTATAATACACAAATAATATTTTTTGTACATTTATAATACATATTAACACCCAGACGCAGAACAAACCTCTCACAAATGTTTGTCCTGGGTGGGAATCGAATCCACGAAGTACAGCGTAAAAGGCAGGTACTACCAACTGAGCTGTGAGGCCTGTAAAACTTAAACTTTATCCCACCGTTCAAAAGGTTCCACAATATTGAAATCTCAGTACCTAATATAGATGTATTCGCACAGATAAAACATACAGCTATTAATTAAGCTGTCATTGTTGCGAAAGCGAATTTCTTAAGAAGCTTCCTCACATTCATCTCTTAAGACTCTTATTGCCGTGTGGTAGGTAATTATTCAAATTATCCCTTATCAGGTTACAGCAGTTTTCCACCACCCTCCCTTTGTTTCCCAAACAACTCCCACCCTTATTACGAGAGCAGTAAGGCCGCGAATCAGTTTCGGGGGAAATTTTGAAAACACATCTCGGTTATCAGTCGTTGCGGTGATATTTTAATTCAGAGAAATTAATGAGTTTTTGTTGTTCTTCGCGCTAATGACTTTTGGTCACGTGGGTCGTTTCAACGAAATATATAAAAAAATCCTTAAATTATGAATCTCAAGGAAATAGGCTTTTAAAATCATCATATTGAAAAAGTCTGCTTTGATACCTACTTTAAATATTTGAAATCAATATTTACAAGTCGAAGTTTTGTTAATTTTTCTAAATATAATCATAGTTCATACTGGGTGGGTATTCTCCACTTGAATATATCAAAATAAGCACATATATCGAGATATTAAAAAAATTAATCATTCAAATTCGGGCTACGAGAACTAGTTCAAAATTCAGTTGCAAATTTCGGCCTAAACAAATACACATAAAACCATTGCAAATTAAATAAAATCATGTAAAAATACCTAACTGTTTTGTGTGTACAATAAAGAGTTTATCTATCTATCTATCTATCTAACCTAAGCTTTAAACCCCACTAGGTTTCATGGAAATATGATACAAAAGGCCCCTATCTCCATTCATTGGCTGAATTCCTTTAATTTGTAAGTACAACCCTATCTCCGCCGTGTGTTACCGGGAGCGAGATATCGATCTAATCTATCGATTCACGATATCGACTTGTATACCGTATCGATGGGGCATTTGTCACGAATAGTCTGTTCGCGACTAATATGGAGGACTTTACGGTCTCGTGGTAACATGGGATCTAACCTCGCCTATTTTATCTGTGGTCTGATTTATTTTTTAAACTGTATTTATGCAAGTGTATTTCTTAATAACTAATATCTGAATGATATATTTAATATTCCTGTTCTGCATCCTTTTGTTACTGATGATTTTTGAAGTCATTGAGAGGTATAAGCGCTATTTATATATCACATTGTTCCTTCCACAATGTTGTCACGAATAGCCATGTATTAAAAATACTACAGGATAGCTTTTTACTACAAATATCGTCTTGACTTTCATCTAATGTAAAGTAACTGTGTTGCAGTAACTGGAACTCACTTTAAGCTGTCAGTTAAGTTTATTTAACAGTAAAAAACACTATTTTTTCATATCCATTATTGTATAAGTTGGCACCAAATTTTTCGTAAGCGTTTTGCTCTGACATTCTATTTGACAAAACTTAATTTGTATTCAGTGTTGCTAGTATTGACTATTTTACTATCGGAACTTAACAATCATTAATAAATGTTTGAGTTTTTTTTATTATCACAGCACTATCTAGCTCTGATCCGAGCTAGGCATGGGAAGCATGTTACTAATAGTATATAGTTTTTAATGCATTCATATTATATCTAGTGCACATAATAGATTCCAGAAGTAACTCCAGAGTTACAAAACTCAAATTTTGTCCTGGGTGGGAATCGAACCTATAATCTATAGCAGAAGGCAGAGCTACTACCAACTAGGCAGCCAGTCTATTCGTAAGTGGGTGATGCCAGTAGACCAATTAAAGAATTGTAACCCTAAAGAGTAACATTTAGAATAAAGATTATATAAGTCAGATTACTCACCAGATAAAATTTAATTATAGAAAAACAACGAATATCTTTTATCGAAGCATAGAGCTTGTATCTTATGGTTTTTTCTTTATCTTGGGTCCAAAATATAAGCGACAGCGACTAATTGTTAATTCTTATTTCTCTTCTACTAATATTGAAAATTACCTTTTTTGAGAAATACGTCATATAAAAGGATATATCAATATGTTTAATGGTTTTTAAAAAGTGGCTAACATATAAGTAAGTAATTGCGGTAAAGTAAGTTAATAATTAAACGATTATTTTGATTAACGAAGTTCTTATAAAAAACGTTTTACCGAACATCGAAAGCGACCACTGCCATAAAACTCTATTGATTGTTTCAGAAAAATATTTCAACCCTATCTTCTTACATTACCCCTTTGCAACAATATACAAACATAGATAAAATCACGCCTATGTCCCGAAGGGGTAGGTAGAAAGCACGGGTTTCCCCCACCTTTCCACCTGCTACGATCCTGACATAATACCTTTGCTTCATCCAGTCTCATAACATTCTTCACGAATTCTCCTCAGTTTAGAGTACTCTTGACCTAGCCTTCCAAAACTTCACCAATTTGGTCTAAATCTACATTTATGCAGAAAAATACACTTTCATCGTAAATCTTTTTCATCTTATGTTTTGTCCCACTCTCTCCTGGCGCGCCCGCGTCTGTCTGTCTCACCGTGCGCTGACAGGTGTTAAACCGTCCGAGTGCACGCAGCGTGCCCACTGTAATTAGCCGAGTCACCACTATTATGTAATTCTAAAGGATCAAAGTCAAAGTCAAAGTAAAAAACTTTATTTCCATAGAATTCATAAAGAAATGGCATGGAAACGTCAATAATCAAAACATTAGGTCACGCGTACTTATCGCTAAGTTTGACGCCTGTTCAAAACCTATCCGACCCTCCATGGGGAAGAACAGCCAAGAAATCCCTAATGGAGGGAATCCTTTTTTTTCGCAATAATACTGAAATCGTTGTTTTATATCGACCAGGGCAACAAGAGTTTTGGTAAGACACTCGTTTTAGGTTCTAAATATACACCACCGATTAACTTATTAAAAACACTATTAATAAAATAAAATAAAGGTTAACAATATATAATACGTTCAACACAACATGTTTTATTTTAAATTTGTTGTGTTGAAGCCATGTTCCATTGTGGCACGTGATGAAATTACACTTGTTGTAATTTGATATTATTTTAAATGGTTTGTGCTGTCATTTTGGAGGTTTTGTTTTTTGATGTAATCCCGGCAGTTGCTGCGCTGTCACATTCATCCACGTTCGTACAGTTCCAAGAAATGAGGTGGTATGTTATGTAAAATAGTAAAAGTCAAAAACAAAAAACCTTGAAACTTCAATAAGTAGATAGATAGATAGAGAATGAAAATATATAAAACCCGTGATAAAAACTTTAATAACTACCTAATATTCAAAATATTATATATATTTTGCCTCCGCAGAAAGTCCGCATTTTCATTCAAACATAACGGTCGGGCGTCCATCAAATGAGTATAATCTAGAAGGCATCCATTCACACTGGTTCCGTATTAAATCAGTGTCCTCCGTATATGTATTACTGCGCTCGTCTGTCCGTCTGTCACGCGATACGAAGAAACATTAGCCCTCTCTGTAAGGACACGACTAACTGCTATTGTACTCAGTTTTGCCTGTCCTTAATTATGGAGCAGCGTTCAATGTTTTAATAGAATTAAACGCTCGTTGAATTCTCGTTTATATTAAACTAGCTGTGCCCCGCGGTGTTACCCGCGGTCAATTAATTAATCCCACGGTAACACTGCATTTTTCCGGGATCAAAGTAGCCTATGTGTTAATCCTGGATATAAGCTATCTTAGTACCAAACATCATCCAAATCCATTCAGCCGTTTGAGCGTGAAAGGGTAACAAACATCCATGCATACAAACTTTCACGTTTATAATATTAGTAGGATTAATTTATTCACGTTAACTCCATATTGGATGAATCTAAATAGGAATAGCACACGATGTTTGCAAATAATGTGACTAAAATGACTTTTGTAACACAAAGTAGCAGTAGAACTTATGCCAAGTACGTCCCGTGAAAGACTACCGCCATAACCATTTCTGCCGCCAAGCAGTTATGCATTATGCATTCGCGTTACTGTGTGTTTCAAAGGTGTGGTTGCCGGTGAAATTACCGGCACATCTCAGTGGGCCATCCGTAACGTTATCACATAAACTTAGAGAAAAATAAAATCAGCAAATACCTAATTTAGATAATTAGGAATTTAGGTACTAGAATTGAGGATAGGTTAGTCACAGATATCGCTATCGTATCTTGTTGATAGTACAGCTCTGTATAAACCACGATTCTTACCCATTTCGTAACACTAGTTACAGTTCGGTCTTACAAATGCAATTTTAATATTCGACTAAAACAAAAGGCGTGACCCGTTGAGAGTAATCATACGGCCACATTCAGGAATTAGACGCTGCACGCCCAATCTATCTCACATGTTTACACTGCCAATTGAAAACACCACCGAATCCAATAGTAACATACACCTGACGCACCCACGCAATCTGGCAGCATAATGCAGATTCACACGTGAACTGAGGTGAGAGCGATCTACTGGCGGCAAGGCCGAGAAAACGGATCAATTTGAAATGAAACCTACTGTCACGTAATAAGGTCAATATTCCCACGATCGCTGGTTAAGAGCACAATTAAGAAAGTATCCGATAAGGCTCACCGCTGTGTTTTGGAATTAGAACTCTAATGGTAAGGGTTAAGGTCGGTTTTGTTTTGGGTGGCGTTCGCCGACCGGTTCGTCGGTCGCGAACTTTTACCTATAAATTTGTGTCGGCCAGCCGGCATGCGGCGGGCACGCTTGTCTAGAAGCTCTTTGTAACAAGTGTTTTAGGTCACGAGTGGATAGCGGAACCCTATCATTTATATCAAAAGTCTAATTGAAAAAGGGGGTAGTTAGTCCAAAACATAATTCGATATAATCACAAAACCTGGTTTCCTACGATTAAGGTCGTATTGACTGGCTATTCTCATAGTCAAATAGAATAAGACTTTGGTAGTGTTTTGACTTTATTTCAATTTGTCATGTGGTACTAAGAAGATCTTTTAATTTCTGTAACCCAACTCACATCAGGTCAAAAACTAACTTATTATTCATGTTGTTGTTTGCAATTATCATTAAATACACCTATTACAGGTCAGAATGTAATATCTCAGTCAGTATCTTATAATCAGTTATAAATATGAGTATTATAGGGATAGGCGGAAAGCTGGTGAATTTGCATTGTCATCCATTTTCTTACAATTTTCAACGTAAATTTCCAACGTGTCTTATTTAGTATGTCAAATATAACATGCGCATTAAAATAAAATATGATTTTGATTGTAAGATAATAATTGGTTAAATTAATAAACTAATTTAATAGCCATTCAAAAAAACAGTCATAAATTCAACTATTAAGAAAAGGTAAAACACCGCTATCTCTTATGAGTCGCGCCAAGCGAGTTCAAGCCAGGGAAGATCTCCGTTGCATTTCACAACGAGTCAATTAAAGCTACCATCATTACTGCAAATGTTTCTACTCCGCACCGAGCATGCCAATTTTGTACCAGTTCCTATATTTTTGTGTGGGAATCAAAAGTGGTGACGCATAAAAAACAATAATTAAGATATGTATCTTAATATATTATATATTTGTCGAGTTATACGTGAGAAAATAATGTCGGTGACGAGCTCATATCTCGTCGCGTCTATTTTCCCATGATATAACCCATGTTGAAAAGTGACTCACTGAAGCTCTTAAAGTGGCTTGAGGAAAATAAGAAAGAAAGATAGTAAATATATTTATTTGTCTACATAGAGCATGGAACATAAACAGTAGCTACATTAAATTATTATTTAAAAAAACAAACAATTTCCATACCTCATGCAAGCACAAGGGCTTAAAATTCAAAATTACAGGCACTAATAATATAATAATAATAATAATAATAAATTCTTTATTTCTTAACTTATAAATGAAACATTCTGGGTTTGGAATCTCCTTTTAAGCAAAGCTGTTTTGCTTGTGTTAGGAGAAACCGCTCTGCCATTAACATGATTACATGTTAATTTATTACATTAATGCCTGTAATGACTGTAAAGTCATTCCACCTTCACGGGTCAGAGTTCGCTTACGATGCGACTTGGGTCTTGTCGTACCTAAGTAGAAGGACCCAAGGTCATATTGCTTGTTATGGGCAGAGGTGACCATTTAACACCAGGTGGGCCATTTGCTCGTTCCGTAAATGTGTCACATAAATAAATGCCTTGACTGAGATAAAAGCGTATGTATGTAATCTAACTATGTACTACACTGCTCCCTACAACAAGGACACTAGTATCTTACTGACTGCGTCTGATACAAACTTACTTTACCGCCATTCGTAACGCAGTGTGAAAATACTCTCCTAAAAGCCTAATTCCTTATGCACCCTTAGCTTTTTACGGAGTGGATGTGTTTTACTTAAGGTTATTTACGACCTCGCTGGGGTCACTGAGAGATTGCGAAAACAACACGTTTTCGTAATAAATATAATGAATTAGACGGTTTGGCTTTGCGGTGGATTAGCGATTCGAATATATTTTTCTTGATAAAAAGACGGAATCAAATTTAGAACTTAATTACTAGTCACCGAATGATGTGAATGTCCAGTTGGCAGCAGGTCAGGTATACTGCCATCCTTTAACTAGAAAGCCGTTAACCCTCAAAACGTCAATATCGACTTTTTAATAGGAAACGATACAGTTCAAATTTATCTACTGTCTAAGAAACGTTTGTAATTTATAATTGGGTCCGGAGATATAAAAAAAATTGTAGGCCGTTAAGTGACGGATTTAAAAGGAATTAAAAAGAGTTCTATGAACATATCTCAAAAACAACAATTTGGGCTTAACGGCATTTTAGTTAAAGGACGGCATTATAGTATAACTGACAGCTCTCACAAAGACGCTTTCTTATATATAAAAAAAATACAGCTCAATATATAAAAAGTTTAAATGTGGTTTATGAAAAAAACACAGGGTTAGAATTATTTTGAGTTATAGACAGATAGGTAAACTATGAACACCAAAAAATTCAACCAAAAATATTACAAGGTATTAATTACGGTGGAACAATGTGCGGCGTCAACGCTAAGAGCGACCTCTTCCAGGCAACAATTAAATTTATTTTTTTACTTTAATTAATAACATTTACATTAAAAAAAATGTGGCGTGTCTTTATGTATTATTTTACTTTTGTAAGTAGACATAATATTGCCATACCTGTAACAGATAACTAAATTGTAACCACTATTTCAATAAGATCCAAATGTACACTTAGTTAGGTATGCAATAAAATATCTTATCGTATCTTGTACCTTCTGTCACACAACTACATATTACAAGCGTCTATGATCTATATGGCCTACAAATGGTCTAAACTGGACCATAGTCAAGAAAATTTGAGTAAAACATTGACAAACACGAGAAAATGGTACTTAATTATTTCGTCCTTGCATATTTAACAGTATATGAGTAGATCTTAAGATTATAATTTACTACGTAAGTACACACAAGCGTTGTAGTCTGTAAATTAATACTAATTAATTCTGAACGAGGCACACGCAACGCAACGAGTTAGTTTCATTAACACAATATTAATGACCATTTCAACCGACTACGACTATTTAATACATCATTACTGACTCATTACCATAAAACAAAATTAATGAATACACATAAAACATAAAAATTAATCAAAAACGGCTAAAACACGGCAATAAATTGATTTTTCAGTTTAATGAAGATGTCTCATTGAAATTAACACCTTGCGCGGGCTATAAATATTTGAAAACCATTATTTATTGGTCTTTAGTATTAATAATGTTTGTTTTATTTCAGAGTTCTAAGTAAAATTGATAGGATAGAGTATCTTTGTTCCATCTAGTAATATCTTAATCATTAGTTTCAAATTTAAAATGTTCATACAAATGGCTGAGTTCGAAGTTATTTTCCTGCAAAGTCCTGGGTTTGATCCCTGAGGCTGGCAGTGCATATGAGGATATTTTCTCACTCATTGGATGTTTGTTTTCTTGCTGAGCTGAGTTGATATGCCACCTGCAACACAGGGATCAGGGAAAGTACAGGGCACATATGTGTGCAAGTATTATTTACATAAACGTAAGCATTCGTATCAACTCTGCTAATGATAAATTTTCAATATTTAGAGGGAACAATTTATTCTATACTCTATTTTGAAGATCTCTATTTTGTCTATGGTTTAGTACTTTTCCGTTGCTATTGACAAGCTGCAAGTGATTTATTATCCAGCCCTCGGAATGAATAAAGTACGGCGTTGTGGGCAGCCCATTTGTCTCTATCCTCTATAGTCTATGGTAAATGGGAGATTTAGGGCTATTCGCCCGAAGGAGGTTTACTTATGAACATTTATGAGATGGTTATAAAAATATAAACTACTACATTTAACTCGGGTGGAATTTTGTAATATGAAAGCGAGAGTTTTGACTGTGGAATCTGAAAAGTGCTACACGTAGATTTAACATAAAACTTAATACAACATTAAAACAGAAGAATTAAATGTGTGTAAAAGCAGTGTAATTGTAAAGTCACAAAAAATATTATTAAACTCAAAGCATGTTTTCAACAGTATTCCATTAATTCAAAATTAAAATGGTTTAAAAGCATCAAATCTGAGAGTTAACTTCATATTCCCAAAAGCTATACCAAATTTAAAAGTCCCAAATAAATCTAAACCGGAACTAAAAACAAAATGACAAATGACCTCGCCCTATTGGCAATATTTCAAAAAGAGAACATTAAACTAAAAACAGTAATACCGCGGCGTTCATAACTAAGTGAAAATACCATAAAGTCCCCCCTCCGGGCCAAAACAGAGGAAACTATTTTTGTCGAACAAAAAATATTTCCGGGATAGAGATTTATTTGCCTCACTTGTAGACTTGTCCGAGGGGTGAGAGCAGGCTATAGGACGCACCGCCAACGCTGTACGCCACATCTTTACATGTAACAGATATTTTTTTACTACGCCGCCGCCGCCATTTTTATATCTCCACACTGACCCTGTCCATCCAAAAGTTTCCTGGAAGAGATGGCTCTCTGCAATAAGGCTGCAAATTATACTACTTACTTATGAAATGTGAATTTTATTATTTTTTTCGAGATTTTATAATTGCGTAAAATAAAGATATAATCTATCCATCTAAAATGAATAAAGCTAGTATCAAACTCTGGAGAATTTCTCTGTATCAAAAACTGTTTTATCGTAGAACCGTTCGGTCAATCTGTACTTTGCATGCGAACAATGAATTCTCTCATTGTGCATCATAATTTAAAACGAAGAATATGGAATCCTCATGTTATATGTTCCACCTTGGTAGGCTAGGCTAAGGTTCATACCGGCACTGTTCATACCCTGCCAACAGTCATTACTCTGTCCAGGACTCAGTCTGAGAGTCCCTTCGAATAAAACGCGTGAAATGAAGTGTGTTCCAGTGTGCCCACCCTCTTTCCTCGGATGCGCTGCCAGATTTCATTGATCTATTAATTCATTAAATTGTCTATAATTTCCCTATTCGAAAGAGAAATTAAATTAAAAATTATAAAAGGTGAATTTAGACTATCTTACTTATTTATATCTATTTGTTAAAGACCTCATTTATTATATTTTTTTATTTCTAATTCGTGTATTAGTATACAATGTAAAGTCAAACAACGAATAATAATATTTCAAAATCCTTCACATATTTATGATTGCCCAGAATTATAACATTGGTACATACATAAAATCACGCCTGTTTCCCGAAAGGGTAGGCAGAGATCACGGCTTTCCACCTGCTACGATTCTGACATACCTCTATCCTTCGTCCACTCTCATCACTTTCTTCATTCACCCCTTTATCCAATTGATTTTAGTACGTCAAAAACGCATTGAGTATCTAATAAGTAAGCTTTAATAATTAGATTTTTCAAAGTATACTTTTGTATTTCGTAGTGTGATCGTATCATTTGAGTGCACCTATCGACATTCAAGTGGTCACGCGGTCAATCAATAACAATAAAAGGTCCCGCAGTCATTCCCGTCACGTACTCGTCGCCGGTCCATTTCCGAAATTGACACACATTGATACGTATCCTGTTGCAATGCCGTAAGGTCCATTTTTATTTGAATATATTACAAATTGACCAGTCTGATATGAGCTGAGTGTGTTCGAAGTAGAAAAGAAACGGAGATCTAGTGAAAATGGTCGGGATTTTCAAGTTTCATGAACTTCTGCCGCGCATTGCTGAGAAATAGTATTAGCGGTAGTGTGGGGGACGTGAAATATTGTGTGAATTGGATTTGCTTTTTTGTTGTCAGCAAAAAATGGGCATCTTGATATTTGATGCTTTTTTGGGACGATAAAACCTTTTTTTCCGAAACCTTTTTACCCGTGTTAAATGGTTCAAATTTTTAACATGTCTTTTGTATTTCAGCAAGTCAGTAACCTTATTGTAGTGAAATTGATTTCATCATTATAATCTGCACACAAGCTGTAGGTTACGAGAGTCAAAACTAAATATGTTGAGACATATTTGAACCGTTTGTAACGTAAAGTTCTACCTAATTGATTCATTAATAAACAATTAAAAATAATTTCATTTTTGAGATGAAAATATGAGATTCAACAGCCCAAGAAATAAAGAACTTCGCAGTGAAAATTCCTAGTAAAACTTAGTGCCTAAAAGGAGCCTCATTTAGGCGCACTTTCATCCTTCACCACTCTCGAGTCGAGAGAGTATAGACTAGACACGAGTCACTTACATAGTACACCTACGTGTACCTAAAAGCCATTTTGAGGAATTTTGTAAAGAAATTTTTCATTATATTTTTAATGTTTCTAAGTTGAATTAAAATAAGACAAATGAACTGGTGCAAGTTGAGTTATATGTAGTGTGTTAACATAACCCTTTAACAGGATAGGTTGGACCAACAATACCTACGATCAGATAAAGTGACATGACGTAGGCGGAACGGGGGGCGTCACCTAGTGATATACGATACCTTATCGATATAATTAATTAACATAACTATGGTTGGCAATTGGCGAGTTATTTGTAACGTTACGGTGCTTCCTAATATACCAAACGAAATATCGTATTTGAAGGCTTGAAAAGCATTTAAAAGTATACTTTGGCTATCGGGCTCATAGCCTGGTTCGAAATTATGAGTTTGGTTTTTCCGTGAATGTGGATCACGGGGTAGATATATCTTCTGATTTTCCCGTGGATGTGGATCTCGTGGAAGATATGTCTTCTGATTTTCTCGTGAATGTGAATCTCGTGGAAGTTATAGCTTCTTTGCAAGGCAGTTTTTTTGATGTTATTCGGACATTTCGTAGACATTATAACGAGTTCGACCATACTTACTTCTGCCGCCAAGCAGAAATGCATTCGCTTACTATACTCCAGTTTTAACGGTGTGATTGTCGGTGAAATTACTGGGACATTCGCCATTTCCCACAGAGTCACGGGTCATATTGGGTCTTGTCTAAGTAGGCTAGGACCCAGGTCGTATTGCTAGTTATGGGCTGAGGATACCACTTAACACCGGTTGGGCCATCTGCTTGTTCTGTAACTTCAACACATGAAAAACCCTATAAACTTCGAGTTAAGCTGCCGTCTAGTACCTCAGGTGTGTTTCAGTAGCATCTCACGAGAGCCAGTTTCGTAAAGCAAGCCATTTAAGTCTAATAGAGGAAGGCGACATATATTTGATATTAAATAAATAAAACTTAATATTCGCGCTTTCGTTCGTCATTCGTTTGATTAATTCGGACGCCGTTAGGTAACATGTTTGAATGGGGAAAGTTGTGAGGAATGTGGAATTTTGTTTTTATTTTAATTTCCGCATAATAATCAGATGTTAGCAAATCTGGGCGATATTTTTTATAATTAAATTATTAATAATAATATTGTTACGTTTAAATTTTATGTTATCATGTAGATATTATAATCGTACAAATACGTAGAGACTTTTATCATACACATTAGTAATATGTCGAAAAATAGATAAATTTTTGACTGCGTCTATATTTTCTGAATTCTACAATTTGGAAGTCTAGCGAAGAGTGGATAGGATTCATATTTAAAGCAGGTTAAAAATCCAATATGATAATAAATTCTTAGTTTGGTTTAAAATTTCCAGCATATTTCAAACAAAGTTTTACATGGCATTTAGTAAAATAAAATTGTTTTCAATTGTTTTGTTTCAAAAGCTTTTATGATCTTCTAGTGTTCTTTTAGTACCATTTTTGTATATATATCATCGGATTTCGCATGGGTACATTTTAGCATGTTTTGGTTTTCATTTTCAAGCTTTGTGTTTAGAGCTTTAATCATAAACATATATATGAGTTTATAAATATATTTTTGCTACAGGTGGAGGATTTCCTTTCAGATAAATAGTGAACTAAAATCAATATGTATCATGTGTTTTTAAGAATCAATACTTACCTGACACTTAGAACGCTATAAACAATACAAATATACAAGAATCGATACAGTATTTTTTTAAGATTAATCCCATAATGAATGGATATTTTAATGAGTCATTTTTTATTAAAAAAGCGTGTTTACTTTTTTATTCGCATGTTAAATGGTGGTTGGTTACTCTTGGTTACGGTGAATGGATTTTCTTCATAAAATCATAACATGTACTAACCACATTTCTTTCTGTTCTGAGCACTTCACCTAAAGTAACACTTCACTAGCTATGTTCCACTGTCACTAACACATGACGTCAGCCTAAGAATTTGACGTCACCGTACGACTGGGGAGAGCTACCTAACAAAATGTCGTCAACCTAACAAAATTGAAGAGGTTGAACTAACAAACTCATGACGTCATCACATCTAGACTTCACGTGTGAAAACCTGCATGGATATAGTAAGTAGTATTTTATTTATTATTTAAGTAGTATAGTGCTATAGTGAGTTGCATTTTATTTGAAAATTATAGAAATTGTTTGATATATTTATTATTATTGTTTTATAGAAATTCTCTTAAGGTTTTGTTACTTAAATTTAAAAAATATATTAAAATGCAAGTCACTTATAAATCTTGCCCATACCACATTGCCTTTTGAAGATTAAGAAATTAATTAAATTTTTGTCGCCATATTTTAGTGTTTTCATTGCATTTGCATTTTGCAGTCAAGCCGATAGAGATTATAACATTCGAATTTTGTTTGTCTCCTCATGGTTTTAATTAGTTTTTATTCTGGCAATCCCGTCTAAATTTATTTTTGACTTTTGATGCGTAAAAAATGCTTAAAAATGGATATAACCATTAGAATAAGCTAAACATAAAGAAATCATATTTAGCATGAAACTTGTCAATTTGCGATGGGCTAAGATTACTTTTAAAAAAAAATCCTAGCGTGTTATTTTATTTTGTAGATAAAAATTGCTTTCTTGTTATCACCGCAAACTAATGAAAATACCTAAAATGTAACCCTACAACAGCTCTCGGGTGCAACACCCCAGAGGGAAAAGGGGCTAATAAGTGAAACAGAGATTTATGAGCGTACAGATATGCAAATAGAAATTTGCGGTCCCTCGCCGATAAAAAGACGCGAGTCCCTTCGGGGGTATGTTACTGTCAGGGATGACGACTTATAATTGTTTCGACCCTCTGCATAGATTGATGTGCCTTTTTGAGTAGTTTCTATCAGTGGACATAACACCACTAATCTGACTAGCCTCACAGCTCAGTTGGTAGTAACTGCCTTCTGAGCCGTAGGTCAACACCAGTAATTTGACTGGCCTCACAGCTCAGTTGGTAGTAACTGCCTTCTGAGCTGTAGATCGGGGGTTCGATTCCCACCCAGGACAAACATTTGTGTGAAGACCACATGTTTAGTCTGTCTGGGTGTTAATATTTATTTATATGAATGTATGTATTTAGAAAAAAGTATATATGTATTCTATCAGTCATCTGATTCCCACAGTACAAACTACGTTTAGTTTGGGGCTAGACGGCGATGTGTGAAATGTCCACCAATATTATTATTATAAAAATTTTAGGTAGTTTATCTATCTAGCAATACAATACAATTACTTTATTGTAAACCACAATACAATAGTAACATTTATAAAACATTTTAATGTGTACCTACATTAAATTCGGTATAAAGAGGGGCGGTCTTATCACAATGAGGAATCTCTTCCAGACAACCTTTGGATGAATCTGAATTGTGGGTACGATATGACACGGCGTTATAGTACTCGAAATTAAAACACTTTATTTATGTATGTATGTATGTATGTATGTATGTATGTAGATTATTTGAGTTTGGTTTTTAGTTAACGATAAGTATAACATGTCCCATTGTTAGCCGAAGATCCTCCCTAGTTGTCTAATTCTAGATTTTTTCATCTCAACACTTTTCTATTTAATTGAACAATAGGTTGAAATCAGAATTAATTATTCTTGGGTTGACACGGACAACATTTGTAAACACTTGAGAATAGATATTTCTTGGTCGTACCATGATATAATTTATATCGAGATTAAAGCGAATCAGACCGAATTAGTGATATAATCTGATTCTCAACGTCACCTCACCACACCGGCACCGGCGCGAATAATTAATGGTCCCCTTACAAGGAGGAATCTCTTCTAACGAGTTAAGCAGATCAACACACAATCAACTTGAAATTTGCCATTGAGTCGTTACTTCTGTATAACATTTGTAGTATAATAAGGGACTTGGGCATATATAGACACAAGGTCTGTTGCTGGTTATGGGCAGAGGTTACCACTTAACACAAAGGACTCTGCTTCACAGAAGAAGTGGTCAAGGACACACATGACCATCGAAATCCTGCTCTATATTTTTATGCTATAAAATTACGGAACGAGCAGATGGTCCACCTGTTGTTAAGTGGTAACCTTTACCCATAGCAAAACTAAACTACTTGGGTCCTCCCTTACTTATTTACAAATATCAATACTTATATTTTTATTCTACATCAACAATTTACTTAATATCACCTAATAACATTTTTGGTCAAGCTGTATCTGATGTCAATTTTATTGCATTATTTAATAATAATAATGATGGTCATTTTCACGCAGCGCCATCTAGCCCCAAAGTAAGCTAAGCATAGCTTGTATCGTGGAAACTAGACAACTGATATAAAAAAATATCTAAGTATAGATACTCTCTTAAATACATAATAATATCCAGACAGAACAGACGAAATGATAAGTAACAAGGTATGTATAACTACTAAGCAATATTATGACAACACACATAGCATAACATGATACCCTCGACTAATGAGCAAACATGATCACAGACTCTCACGGTACGCTGCCTCTGTTTTATAAGCCTTCATTACTCTACGTGTTTTCTTTAATAGAGCAACAAATTTTGACTGGCCTCAGTTGGTAGTAACTCTGCCTCTTGCACTGCACGTCGTGGGTTCGATTACCAGCCAGGGCAAACATTTGTGTGAGGAACATAGATGTTTGTTTTGTGTCTGGGTAAATAAAAAAAACTTTTTTGTACATCGTTACACAAAAATACACAAGTTAAAACTTCATAAGATACGTGTACATTTACTTATCACAAAAAAGTGATCACTTCCAGACAACAACCATAAAAAAAACATAGTCAATATATCTTCGGAATATTACAAATATTTAAGAAAGGCGGTTTTAACGCTAAGAAGCGATATATTCCAGACAACACGCATAAATAATAAAGATAAAATTAAAACATAAAATTTCTCCGTAATATTCAAAAACAAATCTGCGTCATCCGAGAGTATATCACCGGAGGCTGGCAACCCCGACCGCCTGTTAATACTGACCGACGCGACGGACGCGACGAGGTAACGAGCCGTTACCCCATGAATATGCACGCAGGGCGGATTCATTAATATTTTACACCTACTATTTCGCTACAGACAAATCATTTTTCTAACTAACTCGCTAGGACTGTGGTTTAATTCCCGCAAGAGAGATTGTTTCTATCGTATTTTTTATAGTTTCTGTAAATAGTTCGACTTGGCTCTTGTTGTACCTAGTAGGGGAGGACCCAAGTCTCGTCGGTTCTTATGGTCAGAGGTTACCACTAGGTGGGCCATCTGCTCGATCAGTATTTTTATCACAAGAATCTACACAGATTGTATCCGGGTCTCGTCTCAGAATATGTCGTGTTTATAAAATACTATTTTTTTAGAAATCCAAGTAATTTTAGTGTAAATGTAGTCTTTACTTCAACATGTATCCTAGATGATATGTGTGAAAGTATTTGGGTTGAAACGGAAATTAAATGTTAGTGGGGTTTAACCAATGAAGCTGCTTTGCACAATACTAGTATTGACGAGTTTTAAGTTTAAAAAAGCTCTGGATACCATGCGGGTTTAAAGTCTTAGCAGACTGATCTAGCAATCTGAAAGTTATGACTGGAGGTTGTAACGTTAACTTTCATAGAATAACCAAACTACGTAAGAAGACTATCAACCCACAATCCTATCTATAACGACTAACGATTAGTCGATCGTAGAAATAAAAAGTGCTAGTGGGTAGTGAAAAATAAATAAATAAAATCGATGATACAAATAAACATAGCAAAACGACATAATACCAATCGATGTTTATAAATGAAACCATTATACAAATCTGAATATATCCATAAACCGTTTAAAATCCAATAGTTTATTTCTATCACAATGCGCCATCAAAATAACAGTGGTAACGTGGGCGGAGTTAATCGGAACAAAATTATAATGATAGGAGACGGCGGCGGGCGGCGCGTGCGCAGTAGCGGCGCCCACAGCGACATCTGTCACTTCGCAATTACGACGGACTAGCTGTTGCCCGCGACATCGTCCGCGTGGAATTCGGTTTTATCACGCACCCCTATTTTATCTGGAAAAGTAGCCTAAGTTACTCCTTGTTACATCAGCTACCCGCCAGTGAAAGTCCCGTCAAAATCGGTCCAGCAATTTCAAAGATTAGCCGGAACAAGCAGACAGACAGACAAAAAATGGAAAAAATGTTGTTTTGGTATATGTACCGTGTATAAATCCATATACACTTAGTTAAAAGCGGTTATTATAATATTACAAACAGACACTCCAATTCTATTTATTTTTATATAGATTTATAAGTTAATCACCGGTTGACGTCGTGATTAATACCCTGTGAAAATAATCACATAGTTTTTTCGTTTAATCGGCGGTGAATGGAACACGACAATTTTCTTTTTAATGCGGCCTTTCGTTACTGATGAATAGATGTGAGGTTTTTGTTGTGGATATATGTTACGTTATTGTAAAATGCGGTTTGGCGATGATTATACCTTTGCAAGCTCGATAATGGTGGGGACTGTGACTTTGAAATAGTGGGTGGACAAGTTTGTGACATTAAACTGACAGGCAAGGGTGAAAAATCAAAAGCCAAAAAGTAACAAAAAAAAAATGAATATATTAATCGGTAATTTTGTAGTTGTAACTAACAAGATTATTAATTTTTGTGGTAATACACTGTAAATTAATATTTATTATTGTAAATATAGATGCTTTTAACTCACATACTTTTTTATTATATTTTACGGGTAGTACATACTTTTCGGTCTAGAGACTTTTTATTGATTGCCGGTCGCGGCTAGGGGTGTCAACTGAACATAACGTAAATAATTTGTAATTTTCTTAATTCGAATTATTTTAGATATACGTAGAATAACACAACAGAAAACCTCTCGGTCTAACAAACTTTTTTATTGATTGCCGGTTGCGGCTAGGGGTGTCAAGTGAACGTGTCGCCGCGCCGGAGTGACGTGTGTGCAGATACGATTATGCGCACCCCTGGGGTATAAAAGTGCATACATGTTCGGAGGTTACGGAACAATTTGATTACTTTTTTGACATTTCACAATTTCTTGGGGACGGAATCGAAAATCTTCACCCCCTACTAACAACACGGGGTAACTGCGGTTGTGATTCTTGTTAAAAAAACTAAGTAAGTGGAGATGGTTTCTTATTGTCGAGTGCTTTAATAAGATATATTATGTACTATCGTATGTAATTATTACCTTCTTATCTATATTATTGTATTATTAAACTAATATTATAAAATAATTAACAAAGACTAAATACTAATAGCATTTTTACAAAATACAGTGTTCCAACGATCTATAGTTAGCTCAACTGATCAAATTCACTACCAGATAGAATTGTGCCCAAAACAAGCGGCCTTACGCTAGATCGCAACACTCAATCTCTGAGCCAGAAAAACTTTATGACAGAACTTATAAAAAATACATAAACGATTGAATGAATCTCGCTCGCCTTATTAGCATAATACGTTATAATACTATAGATGTCAATATTAAATATCAACAATATTACCATTTTATTCGACTATACTAAAGCTTTGACTGCAACACAAATCACTATACACTTAAATAAACAATTATTCTCATTCTGATATAATGTAATATCATAAAGCTAATAAGTATATCTTTATCTTTTATTTTTCAAGGCTATCATTACATTTCCCGATCGCGGTTGGGTAATCCCCACTGTGTCCGCTGGCGGTCGAATCTCGGTCCCTGAGACCGCAAGGGTGCTGTGCGGTTTGAGGGTCCCGCGCATTAGGGTTAGGTACTACCGTTAACAGAACGCCTGTGGTTTTGTGGATTTGTTTATTGTTCGTCTCATCATTGAGAAAGCTTTTGGATGAATTAAAACGTAGTAAACAATGAATTGATTGATGTGATTGGAGTTATAAGTGGAGTTTTAGACTTTAGACGCATTTATGGCTAAGTGGTTTGAGCAAAGACTTGTATCTCACAAGTTTTTGATTCACATACAGGACATTTACAGGACATTAATTACTCGTGTTTGTTGAAGTATTCGAAATTTAACCATAATTATTATTGAAAGTTTGAGGAATACATTCAGAAACGGAACAAATAATTAATTGTGCTTAACTATATTTGTATTTTTTTAAAAACTTATATATCCAAAAAGTTTTTATTTATAACATGAAACCTCGTCAATTGCTCAAAATAATATTTTTAAAAAACGATTCACAAAGGAAACAGAAAATAGTAAACTGTTTTGTCTTAACCATTTTATATATCCTTACATTTTGACTAGATCCGCAGTTATATAGCTTCAAATTATATAAAAAAACACACAAACACTTTCACACTTCAATTTAGCCAACCGCAAAAGTTAAAACAATCAAAACCATCGCAAACTGTAATGAGAAAGCGAATATTACCGAAAAAAGCTCATTAAAAAGTTGGCTCGTTAATTTCGAGTCGTGATTCCCGGACCGAGTTCTCCTTTTGTGCCTGTTTAATTGAGGAGGAGTACAGGACCTGAATTAACCAAATGAGGGGCGACACACTGGGATATCACTCCACCTAGCGTTGCCAGGCGTCCGGATAAAGCCGGACACAGTCAGGCTTTTCGGTGGCGTGTCCGGCCAAATTAGTTGGTTTTTGGCTTTTGGTTTTAAAATTTGGCCAGTTTCTTTACATTTCTCATATGTTGGTATAAAGAAGACTTATTCATTCAATTTTATTGCTGTTTCATTAGAATTTAAGATGATGAAAAAGTAAAATGATTATGGTTTGAATTAATTGAAAAAAAACTGTCGTGTTAAGACGAAAAAATTAGAGGTGTCAAATTTTTACCAAAATATCCGGCTAAACTAGCCAGTCTGTCCGGCTTTTCAGTTTTACGACCTGGCAACTCTGACTCCACCTATACACCGGGTACAGTCGTTAGCATAATCACAAACTCTCTATAAAGTATAACGTAGTGTGACGTCATCGCTTCATGACGACTTAAGCTCTGGGATACAAGTCGTTAATATAACAATGTCCTTAATTTGGCGGGCCTCTCAGCTCAGTTGGTAGTGCCTGCCTTCTGCGCTGTAGGTCGTGGGTTCGATTCCCATCATGACAAGCATTTGTGTAACGAACACCATGTTTGTTATGTGTCTAGATGTTAATATGTACGTATTTACAAAGAAAATTATTATATCAGTCGTCTCAAGTCGTCTGGTTCCCATGATACAAGCTATGCTTAGCTTACTTTGTGGCTAGATGGCGTTGTGTGAAATGTCCACCAATATTATTATTGTTATTATATTTGCACTGGTGAAAAATCCAATGGCGCTTGCCGTATTTTCCTCGACAAAAATGCAAAAAAATTCTCCAAAGTGTGTCTTAAGTAAGGATACATTGTTATTTTGTCTATTTCTAATATTAATATTTCTTTTTTCATTTCTACTTACCACTATTTTTTTAATTAATCAAGACCTATTTTACGTAAGACATGAATCTTTATAACGTACTCTAAAATCACTAGAGAACCAACAATTTATATTTCTAACTGATATCCTGAAAGCATCAGCGACTGTACAATTGAACAAAAGGAGGTTCGTGATCGGCGCTTGCGCACGATGCCATTAGCGCTCCGTGGGCGTAATTAAAAGAGTAACAATACACGGTCCAGGCGAATTAAAGACTACAGGGGAATTACAACAACTGAGGAATTAAAACAATTAACTCTCCAAATTGAGCACAATGGTCGAGAGAGCACGATTTACAAGCGTTCGTTGTTAGATGTTTGCAATCGTATTCGCGAGAAAATGGATAAATTAGAGCAAATTTTACTACGAGGTATTGATCAGTTTGATATTTTCCTATTTGGTTATCATTCAAAATACATATTTAGTTTTACATTATAATAAAGAATTCATCCGAAAATCTATGTTTTAAAATTTTAAGGATATATAGAAATAACCAGTGTACCTGACATGCGTTGCAATGCCACGTTAAGTATAAAGAAATGAAGAGTATAATAAATAAATACATATTAATAATATTCTGTTTATTGAAGTGCCAATGGCCAATATGTTCAAGTCAGCCAATATCAAAGCACAGTGCAAAAAGTTTCATTAAAAACGAATAAAATTTTCAAAGTTTCATCATGATCTGATCAATGGTTTTGGAACGCATAGAGAACAAACAAACAAATATTGATTTTTTCTTCATATAAATATAGTTAAGTACATTTTTATATTGGTAAATAGACACTTGATACACTTTCATATAACATTATTACCATGAAGGATTGCCCAGGTAGCATTGTCGTACGCGAATGTACCCGGAAAGGCCAGGTCCGATTGCAAATTATATTATTTAATGAGAACGTTATTGACAGTTGTATTGGATAAGTTGGTAACACTGATTAATGCGGTGACGTGAACCAGTTCCAACTACTGACAAATTTTTGAATTAACTGATTTATTTCATTCTTGAAACGTTTCCAATTTGTCGAATACGGATTTAAAACAGGAACTATTTTGTGTTTTTTTTTTATGGGAACCAGACAACTGATATAATAAAAAAATAATGATTACATATTTTTTTAAAAATAAATACATATAATACATATTAACACTCAGACACAGAACAAACATCTATGTCACACAAATGTTTGTTCTGGGTGGGAATCGAACCCATGACCTACAGCGCAGACAGGCAGCGTCACTACTAACTGAGCTATGAGGCCAGTCTGAGTCATAAAAATGAGTATAAACACCTGTTTTCAATAAAAGATGATAAATCATTAAAGAAGAATACTTCTTTCATCGTCTATAATAAACATATTTTACCAAACTGTGTAAAAAAACAACATTATATAACCCAACAGACTATATATGAATCATGAAAACTTTCAGCGGCGGAATGAACTTGAAATGGCAACTAAATTTCCCGTAAGATAATCTCATTACTCAATGCCATAAATCAATCGCGGCGGAATAAAAGTGTGCTAATCGAGCCGTCAAATTGGGTTTTCAACGTTTAAGCTTATTCTGTGAAAGTGCTGAATCGCACTGACACCCCACACAGGGGGTGCACCGCCATTTTACTTTTTCACGGTACTGCAATTCTATTAGGGCCTGTTAATATCTACCCGCATTGGATCAATGAGAACGGACTGCCGTTGCCACTTTTATTTTTTTATAAAACTCTTTGCTAATTCCGCCATTTGTTTTTAATTTTATCTAAAAAGGTTTAATACCAATTTTGACGCTACCTAATTCTTAACATGAATTTATATATTAATGTTGTTTTATTTTACAAATTAAACGACTATAACTTATTTTTATATAATAATTCGGTGAAACATGAAAATATATTCTCATAATCATTTTAAAAAACTGTTGTTTGACGACCGTTTTTTCTTAGCAAAGTAATTAGATTAATCTATTTAATTTTACATTAGCCCATTATAATTAATCAAACTATGCATTTATCATATAAATCTACTAATTAAGACACAAAAACTTCTGTGAACTTTTAATAATTTTGATCTTTTTTAATCATTTTTAATTCACCGTTCGTTTTTAAGCCACAATGGGTGTATAGGTGTCGTATTTCGACACGCGCCTCACAAAAGGCCTCGGCCGGCCGGGCTGAGGGCCCCTCAGGCCGGCTTATTGTTACGTCCCTCGAAACATCGATTTTATCAGTGTTATATCATTTTACAAGTGGAACAAAAGGGATTATTTAATATGGTTTTCTCGCATTGGACTCGTCGCTAATAACTTTAATGTTACCACAGTGTTTGACGAAATGGTGTAGCGGTTTGAGGGTTGGCGGTTCGAATTCTCGATTGGAATAATTTTTGATATGATATCCAGACAGAGAATCCTGGTGGTGAGGGGTTGGGAGAAACAAACGGGTGGTGATTCTAATGGCAAACAAGTAAAATAATGTTAGGTTTACGCATGTTATAGTATATTTCTAAATGAAAAATCCGATGAAAAGAGACACAGACAGACTGAATTTCAGAAGTATCCAATTTCCGGTGCAATTACATGCACATGGGACGAGACAACTGATATAATACTTATATTTCTTTTTGTAAATAGGCACATACATATCAACACCCATACACAGAACAAACACCAACGTTCGTCACACAAATGTTTGTCCTGGGTGGGAATCGAACCTACGACCTACAGCGCTGAAGCCAGTGTTACCAACTGAGCTGTGATGCCAGTCAATCGTAAAAACCAACTGACTCCATTAATTGTAAAAAAGAAACAAAGAAAATAAATTTCCCCTTTCCCGTTGATCGTAGAATCGCATACTAAGGATAAGGCCACAATTCGTGAAAACAAAGCCGTGTCCACACTAGTTAGGAGGGTATATCACGTCGACAATAGCGGAGTTTTTGCCATCGGTCGATGCTGTCGTGGCTTTTTGAACCGGATTTTTTCACTCCATTCGTTGGTAGCGTGCTTTATTTCACCCTGTCAGCGTAGGGTTGCCACTACTACTCGCGTCACCGACTCTCTCGAACCAGTGTGGTGAAAGGATTAAATAGTAGTAATAGTATGTATTAAAGAGGCTTTTATCGTTCAGAAGTCTTAGATTTTTTTGTATCTAGGATTTTTGTATCTGGTTTACTCCCGATATTTTCCTTCACTGTTCTAAGAATGTGGCATTGCACATATTATTTATTAAAGTGTATAAATTTATTGGCACGTCACGGGTTAGAAGTAGTGACCACCGGATTGAAACTCGGGTTCTGCACCACAGGACCACGCTCTCAAAAGTGCTGGTTGTTTTTATTTCTGAACACATAATCGATTTACCAAGACAATGAACTTTCTTACCAACCCTGTAGCTTTTAAAAACTACTTAGGTTAATACCTAAGTAGTTTTTAAAAGCTAGTAGTAATGTTAGTAGTAATCTACTAACAGGGATACTTTTCTGTTCCTAAATACTGAATATGTAATGAAAAAATTGCTTCGTCTGATAATAATAATAATTTATTTGAACCTTATAGTGAGTTAACACACAAACATAAAATAGATTCGATAACGCAATTTTATATTATTGGACGATATTCTAGGCCCATTTCAAATCTCACAGAAACTTCAATAATTAGTCATACTAATTTAAAAGAATATATTACTGTTGCTTTAAAAAAACCATTTTCTGCACTGACGTTTAATTTATTAAAAAAAACTATCGCGTGGCAGCCCTGTATCGGACATTAGTTTTCAACTCGGACAGTAGCCGTCCTCCCGTTCCATGTAGGTACAGACGTACAGATAAATGCTAAGCGTCTACTGTCACAATGGACTGACGACGAATGTACCTACATGAGGTCTGTCGCATGCGGGATGAAATCCACGCCATTTCACATGTCCAAAAAGGAATTAGACCTTTGTATTTTTTAACACCTAAAATTGTTTTCGACTGCAATTCCTAACTGACAATATATTTTAACCTGATCATACACAAATGTTTTCCATGTAATCCACAGAAACTAATTATTAAAGCTTTAATATAATTACATCGCTAAGTAAAAAGGTAACCGATGAACCGAAATTATGTAAAACCGAGTTAACACCCGTTTAAACTTTTTGTGTCTTGTGTTTTTGTATCGTGTACCTTCTCTGGGGTCAATCGGTCATTCTTATAACCAGAAACAAACGTACACAGCAAGATGAACTGTCATTACTGATTGCCTTTCATTTTTAAATCTAAAAACCCACTAAATTTCGTTATAATAAAACTCAACACCCGATTAACCCGCCGATAAAGATCGAATTTTGCCGTTCGACGCCTTTCAACCCGCAAATCCGTCGCGAGTGACTCTCTGAAGAGGTATCGCCGCGCCGGTGTCAAGTGCGTCACTAGCGCCCTCTGCGCCGCTTAGTACGTGATTAAACTGCGAAATGTCAAAGTGCAAAGATCGGCCCTTTGTGGTATCTAGCCCTCGAGATCCCATCAGTCAGACAATGCCTGCCGCTCTGATGTGTTCATTCATCAAAAATGTGCCGCCGGCGTGTGCACGTTGCTTTACCTACGTATGAGTGTATTTTTTAAGGTTATGTGTGTCTTAGATTGATTACCACAAAAATAAAATCGGTGAGACCAGTCTTTTCTTCATGTGAAAGAGTTACAGAACGAGCAGATGGCCCACCGAGTGTAGAGCGATTTCCTCTTCCCATAACGAAAAAAGGACGATTATACTACTTGGGTTCTCCACTGTTCTGCTCAAAATAGCTTTTTTAAGACTTACTTGTGTTTTTCATTTAAATCCTAAACTAAAACTTGATGGGTAGAAAAGTCCAGAGTTAACAAAAAGCGTTATGACAAATGTCATTGCATTTAAAGAGTAAACTCTTATATGTCAAGTGAGTCTCAATAAGTCAGTCAAATAATTTCTTGAGTATCTTGGACTTTTGACGCTTTATTAGAACTTTTTACATTTTTACATTACTTAGTATAATTTACAATAATAAGTATTCATTATGTAACCTAGGCGTTAGTTGATAACCTAACACATCATGGGTCTGCTAACGATGTAGATAAAACGATGTTTTGTCTAACTTCTTATCCGCTAATTAACCTAACCCCTACGAGAGACTTATGTTTGAAGAATGCTCAATATTTTTAAGTAAGAAATCATATTATTTATCTGTTGGATCATCTCTGAATAGTGCCGCAGTTTTTACGCTTACTTCTTCTAAACCACGCAACGTGTTTTGTTACAGTTTTCACTGATAGAAAAAGCGATAAACGAGAAAGGTTCTTGTGTGTAATATTTTTCACTTTTTTTCATTAGTACTAAATTTGTACCTGTGAGAAGGTCAGGGCGGGTCGCTGGTTTAAAATAATCAATAATAATATTGATGGACATTTCACACAGCGCCATCTAGCCCTAAAGAAAGCTAAGCATAGCTTGTATCATGGGAACCAGACAACTGATAGAATACATTTACATCTATACTTTGTTGTAAATACATACATACAATACATATATAAACCCCCAGACACAGAACAAACATCTATGTCTGTCACACAAATATTTGTCCTGGTTGGGAATCGAACCCACGACCTACAGCGCAGAAGGCAGCGTTACTACAAACTGAGCTATGAGGCCAGTAATAATTACAATTTATCTAACAAAACATAAAAAGGTTTATAAAATGATTTATGATCTCTGTTTTATTGTTTTGGATATAATACTGTCAAGTTTGAAAAATATCAAAAAACTTCCCTCATGTTTGATATGTCAATCTTTTACGAGCGCGCGGTCAGCGGCCATTGTTATTCAAATGTAACATGGCCAGATGGGCAGCCCGCACGAATAATTAACAGATCGACTTTTAAAATTGACTTTTGAAATACGTAAAAATATAATAATAAGTAATAAACAATGCACGCGGCCATTTTGCTTACGTCCATATCAGATCAGAGGTATTCATTTGTTATACTGTTTATGTGATTCGCTGTGAGATTTGGAAGGGAGTCTCTGTGACTGATACTTATGCAAAACTTTGCATAACTATCTGGGGAAGTACTGCCACTATACCCATTCCTGCCGTCAAGCGGTGATGCATTAGTATTACTGTTTCGGTTTGAAAGGTGTGGTTGCCGGTAAATTACAGGCACACGAGACAATCCACCTTCACGTCTCAGAGTTACGCGCATACGATAGGACTTGTGTCTTGTTGCACCTAATTAGGCGAGGACCCAAGTCTTGCTTGTTATGGGCAAAGATTGCCACTTAACATCAGGTGAGCCATCTGCTTGATCCATAACTTTAACGAATAAAAAAACCGTTGGCAGTACTAACTTTGCCTTCTGCGCTGTAGGTCGTGGGTTCGATCCCGCCCAGGACAAACATCTGTGTGAACAATATAGATGGTGGTTCTATATCTTGGTATAATTATTATTATATGTATGTATTTTAAAATAATAATAATCTTTATATAGTATCGTATTATTTTAATTGTCAGGTTTCCATGATAAAAGCTATGCTCAGCTTACTTACGGGCTAGATGGCGCTGTGTGAAATGTCTAACAATATTTATTTAAAAAATAATTCATACCCTTACGATCCATACATAAATATTATAAATCATAAAACATATGAAATCTTTGATCCCACCCGTGAAGCAACATGATTTAAGCTCATTTCAAATTTAATCTCGCACTCTAAAGATGGTCTAACAGGTGATTTACTCTACCCTCAGTTCGCTGCTAATTCTTCCGCGTTCCGCCGTATCTGTTCGCTATCTCCCTCTGGCAGTTGAGCGCGCGTATCTCGGCTGTTTCTATCTCTCTCCGGCAATACGAGGCCAGTTTACGACGTCATTACGGTTATCAAGACGCTACGTCGCAAGCACTGCGAGCGGAAAGTCCACAGATTTTCGTTGTAGACTATCGAATTTGGTTGGGTATGGATTTGAAGGAATTTAATATTAGTCACCTGTGCGAGAAAAATTAAATTCTACAAACTCTTTTCTGTCTTGTTTTCTACTAATTCTACCAACTTTCTATTTTCGTTCTTTTTACTGAACTATATAATATAATATAAATTACATGTCAAACAAAAATGGTTAAACAAAAACGTCTGCTAATATCAATGAAAAAAATTACTTGCACCCTTGGGAAGTCGGGGCGGGTCACTAGTAATACTTAGGTCTAGGACTAGGACTTAGGTATCCTTCAAAAGCGCGTCACGAAAAAGTTCCATTTGAAATTGCCCTGTCTGTATAGACCGTCTAAGATAGCCGGTACATGTAATGCGAAAACGCTTGTTAAAACTTTATGTGAGCGCGACTTTACTATTTATAGCTGTATTCGCGATTATACCACTATGTTTTTTGTATCATACTGATATTCGATATCATTTAAGTGTTAGAATAATGCCAGCCTATTAAATAACTGGTGGACAAATTAAATTTTGGTAGATATATTTCCACATATTCCCAAACTAAGCATAGCTTGTACGATGGGAACCAGACAACTGAGAGAATACTAATATATGTTTTTTTTAAATAATTGCATATATGTAATACATATTAACACCCAGTCAGTACAAACATCTATTCGTCACACAAATATTTGTCCTGAGTAGGAATCGGACTAACGGAATAAGCAGAAGGCAGGCAGCAGAATAATTTTATTATTAGGTATAATATTTATTTGGAAAACTTTTTGACGATCAAAATGTAAACTCAAAATTCCTAATTAACTTCTATAATAATCTAATGGCTACGTCAAAATAACATTATGAGGAATACAATCAAACAAATCTTTGAATAGCCAATCTGAATAGTAGTTATTAAGAAATTTATAGCTTATCCACAAAAATAAATCTAATAAAGGCCTGTCAAATCGTCAAAGAGATTTAATCTCCCGCACACCAATAGAAATATTTAAAAAATGGGCACATTCAATAATCAAATTAAAATCCAATCATTTATTCAAATAGTCGCGAATAAACCCAATAAAATCTATCATATCCACCAATAATTAACTAATTTCCATCGGATGTCGGCACGCCCGCTGAGAAAGCCCAAAAAAAACTCAGCATGATTTTATATTTGTTTTTTTTTTATGTCCAAACCAATTAACAGTAATAATATTAATCGTTTTATTAATATGAATAATGCTAAGCGGAGTGCACACAGCGGGCGGTGTCTGTGCCGCACTCGAGAAAGCCTCTTTGGAGAAAAAAAAAGTTGAAGTTATGTCAAAGTCATAAGTCACATTTGGATTGAGATGTTCAGTGTATTGACCCCGTGCTGTCCCATCGGATATGAACTAACATTTAAAAAAAATGTGAAGAGTCTCTTTGTCTCTTTAACGAAAGAAACGGGGTTGAGACACAATGAAAATAATTTTCAATACATTACATAAAGTACAAATCAATTGTTTTTTTATTTAAATAAATACGCAAACAACCAAATATAAAGAAAACACAAAAAAAAGAGTAATAAATAGTGTAATCTGTGCAACAGCAGACATCTACCGGGATAGGTAGACGCAGCCTCAATAGACTACTTTTCCTTGAACTGGTCACTAAAATAACCTAGACGTGGCAAGTGTGTACCCATCGCCGCGCCGCCATTGTTATCTCACGAACAGCTTTGGTACAGACACCGTAATTTTATCCAACAGCCAGGAAAAACTTCGCACGAACGAAGTCAGAGCGACAAACTGAATATCTGTCAAACATGGCATCCATAGACAATTATAGCATAACAGTAAAAGTAACATCAAGTTTGAAAACTATTCCTTCTTTGACATCTTCAGTGACTATTTGAGTCTACCAATTTGCCAGTGACCGTTTTTGATAGTGCTATATTAAGTACATTTTTTTTACACCCACCCAGGACAAACATTTGTATGACAATTATAGATATTTGTTCTGTGTCTGGGTGTCAATATGTATAAATTATAATATATACATCTAACCCCAAAATAAGCTAAGCATAGCTAGTGTCAAGAGAACCAGACAACTGATATAATACTTACATACAATATTAAAAAAAATTGTATGTAAGTATTATATCAGTTGTCTGGTTCCCTTGACACTAGCTATGCTTAGCTTATTTTGGGGTTAGATGCTGTGTAAAATGTCCACCAATATTTCTTTATTTAGTTTTATTTATATACACAATTTAGCAATTAGACACGAAATTTAGTTTGACATTTCTAAAATTGTGTATTTTGTTCCTCCTTTTATTCACTGGTGAGAGTTGCTTGGCATAAAATTAAGTTACCGCCATGAAAGTATTGAACTGAACTAATGTTAGTACACACTAGTTGTGTATTCGCGCGGCTGCGTTCCGTGACGCGTGACACTGACAGCGGACAGGGCGCCATTATGCGAGTGAACTCGGACCCCGCTATCGGCGACTCCCCGACACTTGAGGCACTGCTCTGTGCCTCCGTGACCCACTTGAACGCTTTGTTACTGAATTGAAATGATTTCCCGAGGCCTGTTCTGTGTTACGAAGTATTGACAGCTTGTTTTAACAATTGAAAATCAGTTATTCCACGCTTTGTTCCTTTTCTTAAGTTCAGATACGGTGTGATGGCTTGGCAGTCGAGGAGTATGGATTTTTGTTTTCGAACCGCTGGTTCACATCGTCGCTAATGAGATTTCCCTTTTTTTAAGGACATTTCCACAGCGTCATCTACCCCAAAGTGACATCTAATGCACTTTTTTAATATGTATGTCACTCTCAAAACTGAAAACAATAACATGCGAAGCAGTTATGTCCTACATAATTCAATGATATGCGATTTCTACAAATCAGAGTTTATTGACCCGTTGTCAATTATAGCACTCTAACGATGAATGTAGGTTTAAAAAAAATGTAGGTATGTCTCTGTACCTGCAGTAAGCATAGTAAATGCTGTTACGGTGCAACATCCAAAATTATAAATAGCTGGGCAAGTACTTACATACGTAACCTTTAAAAAGACATATTGTAATATTTTTGAGGTAGGCAAAGTAACTCAATTGTAGCATGATAACGAGAGTGTGGTGGCTTAGTGGTACTGACCCCGAGTTTCAGTCCTGAGGTCGCTTGTTCGAAAAAGACGTGCAGCGATGAATTTTTCGCTTTATAAATTTATGTGACAACCACGTTCTCTAAACGGTGAAGGAAACGTGAGGAAACCGACAAAACCAGTCCTTGAACCAAAAATCCGAAGACATGTGTCAAGGGCAAGAAAGGAGCCTCTTTGAGGCGTACTTAAAAACTATTCACCACACTGGTTCGACAGAACCAGGGAATCGTCTAGTAGTAGTATGATAACGTGATATGCATTGTACTAGGATATAAACGAAAAAGATTACTTTTTCGTCTCCAATAGTAGATTCAGGATCCAGTTAGTTCAGATCGTATCTATTACCGTCAAGGGTAACTTTATTGTAACAATAAAACCGGTAGCTATCAGTGGCTTCTTAATTAGCTCCATCGCGACTATAACTTGGAGACTACCTTTCTCTTATTTCCCCTGTAAGTTTGCGGTGGCTAACAAGTATTTTTGTAACATCGTAAAGTAGCCGAGAGCGTCGCGCGTCGGTAGCGCCACCCGCCGCGTTGTTTATGTCGCGCGATCGTGCGATAACGCCGTATTGTGTGCACGCACCTTTACAGTGCACGGCTACGCGCCGCGCCGTACAAGTCTTGGCAAATTCTATTCGAATTTGTTCCTGTTAATCCGTTTTAGGTAAATTCTAATTCTGATATAACATGAATCTTTAGTGCGTTTGGAATATATGTCGAATTGTAGAGAAGGCGTTTTGTTATGAAATTATGGTAACAGTAAAGCTTGTAATTTAAAAAGTTACTTGTCTAGTTCAATAAGTTAAGAACAATGACGTTCGTGGCTCTAAAGTAGAGTTTTTTATGTGATAAATGTAAGGTACGAGCAGATGGCCCACTTGGTGTTAAGTGGTAACCCCTGCCCATAAAAAGCAATACGACTTGGCTTCTCCCTTACCTAGGTACGACAAGACCCAAGTCGCACCATATGCGCCCGTAACTGAGACTGAAGGTGGAATGTCTCATGTCATGTCATGCCTGTTATTTCACCGGCAATAAACCGCACCTTTCAAACCGGAACACAGTATCGCCAATGCATTACTGCTCTGTGGCAGAAATGGGTATAGTGGCAGTACTTCTTCGGACACACTTGGCCGAAGTCCTACTTCTACTTTAGAGATTTCAAATATAGTTCTTGTTTAGTATTAATTATGCCTAAAGTATGGGAATGTTCAATACAAATAATTGAATTAAATTACTCTTTGTTACTACAAGTATAAAATTAACCTATGCGATCAAAGTATTGATCGGTGATTTGACTTCGGGCCTCTCATAAAACTTAATTTATGATCCCCTACTTTTCATCTATTAAATAATGAATAAATACAAAATGAACGTTACTAGCAGAAGGCACGTGGTAACAGAAACACCTCTGTTTCTTTGAAAGCATTCGGTAATAAAAAGCCATTGTGATAGCGACTACAAAAACCTATTTACAAATACTCGCTCGCCCGCCCACTCAAAAGATGTTTATTTAAAATTTTCGCTGCACAATACAAATGTCACATTTTTTCACTTTTCGCGCCATTTGCCCCCGTCCGTGCTGTTGGAACGCATCTTTACTTATCTCCAGTGGAAATAATTCCGCGTTCGAATTTTGAACCTAATACGTTCCGTGTAAAGGAACACGAATCGTAGCTTTTCAATTTTGGAACAACTTCTCGGTTTGACGGCTTTTTTTTAATTCAATCCATAGATATTTTTTTACTTTTTCGGACACGTGTTTATGGAGGTCCAATTTGTGTCTATTGATTTCGCTGTAGCAGATCTTTCAAATTTATTACTTTTCAATGTTATCAATGTTTTCAAGGCGTTCTCGAATGTATTTATTACAAAGACTAAATGCGTCATTTAACTTACACAATGGATTGCGACAGTGAACAGCGATTTTCGTCGTGTTGTGTACCTTTTTTTGTAAATATTCAGCGCGTGCGTAACCGTCCTGGTTTGGTCGTTGAAACAATAAGCAGTACCTATAGCTAACTTGGAAAATACAATTAGCACATTAACCACTGAGCGTAAGCATCTTGACAACAATATACATCACACATTGAATCGCAATCTATAACACACAGCGAAATACAAATCTGGAGTTATAAATAAACATCTTACATCTCGATAAGAAAGGGTGTTCGAAAGATTGGAATCACGGTGACAAACATCGGGCCTCTATTGTGGCTGTTAAATTTGTTTCGCCATTTCCGATCTCCTTACGAGATTATTTTATTATTGTAAAGCCGAAGATTAAATCGGTGATGTAGAGCGTGTTTGGGGAATTTGTAATGTGGGCTTCAAGTTGTATAATACCTACTTTAATATGATCCTTAGAGAGAGTTAGATCTTGTTTATAAGTGACATAAAAGTGATATTGCAAATAGCTTTTACGCGCGGCTTCGACTGCTAAGACTAATGAATATCCTAGACTAAATATATTCCTAGACTAGAAAAATGTGGTTGCATTTTTAGGAAGACATATCCTTCGGCTTCACCCATTCTGGCGAGTTGAAATATATCCCAGTTATTAAGACTGATCATAAACTTTTGAACACAAAAATTATAACATAATAATTGCTTATGCTCAAACAAAGAGATACGCCTGTATTAAATCTTTGTAGTAGCGTACATTGAAAATATTAAAGTCAATTTTTTTTTTCTTACAGTCAGATACAACCTTCGAAATTCAAAAAAAGTTCCAATACACAATCTTCGAAATTCAAAAAAGGTCCCAATTGTCGGTACTCGTGTCCGCGTTAGCTATAATAAGATTCAGCCTCGGTTGGCACAGAGAGCTATTATGTCAAATTCGTTTTGTTCGTTAATGCCGTTCATTCTTCGTTCATTCATTTCGGATCATCCCGGTTTGAGCAAACATCTGCTGTGCGCTTTAGCATTTTGAAAATGGATTGTGGGAGATTATTCTTTTGAGATATTGTGTGCGTATATTGCGTTGCGCAATAATTTTACGTAGCACTATTTTTAGTAACTTACCTGCTTGCCTACGTTTTACTAGAACACAGCTTTTAATGTTACTACTGCCACTCTCGAAAATTGAGAGTAAAGGCGTTTTAATCTACTCAGACCTGATTGGTAGAGTTCTAGGACATGGCAATTTCCTCCCGATGTTTTTCTCCGCCGTTTTGCGCACAAACATTTTTCTACATGGGTTTGACCTAGCGACCTCCAGAATCTATGGTATCCAGGTATCATGGGACCTACTTAAAATATCCATCTTGAATAAAAAAATTAAAAAATCTTTGTCGCTCTCAAACAACTAAATTCGAAACAAGTTGACATAATTTAAAATAAATTCAAACGGACTGCACTCTAAAAACCCTTGATTCAAAAGCACAAAACACCCGCATACCGCGTTTAATAAGCGACAATTATTTTATTTTCATAAGATAAATACGAACGAATGCGGGCATCGATTTAACTCGCTCGATTATCACCCTTTGCTATTTAATGAAGCGTGATACAAGAATAGTAGGTGATATATTAAAAATATTATATGTGTGATCTCGTGATAAAATGAGTGCATTTATCAATAGATACTCCTTTGGGAGTAAAATCCACTGACATGAAATACTGACGTGAAATATACTAGATATTGTTAATGTTCATTTCGATATATTTGAGTGGCCTCATAGCTCAGTTGATAGTAACCCTGCCTTCTGCGCTGGAGGTCGTGGGTTCGATTCCCACCCAGGACAAACGTTTGTATGACGAATATAGATGTTTGTTTTGTGTCTGTGTATCAACATGTATTATAAGAATGTATTTACAAAAAATGTTGATTTGTATTATATGTCTATTATGTATTTACAATAAAGTATTTAAGTATTATATCAGTTGTCTGGTTTCCATGATACGTATTTTTCGTATCTTCTTTCTTTTACTTTTAGTGTTTTTTTTTTCGTATTGAATTAGACAAAAAAATTCATTCGCCATATTGTTCCTATTAGGCACTGATTGTTTATTCCACAAGGGAACTCTCGTGCCCCTATATCAAAACTTAATGTTGGAAATCATCACTCCTCATAACGCCAGATTGGGTCAAACAGTGTTGATGGTGGTGTCAACGGATCTGACCTCTGAATCAATGTTGCTGGCGCCGGCGTCGGTCAGTACGCCGCCGCCGATGGGAAATGTCATCTTTTGTCTTGTACTACTTACTATTTATCACTTGGCTCGCTTTCCAACCAATCTGATGAAAGGAATAAAGAGCCTCAAAGAGGCTCTTTTCTTACAAGTGCCACATGTCTTCGATTATTTGATTCTAGGACATTTGGTATCACTCACTGGCTCTCTTTCGAACTAGTATGATGAAAGGATTAAAAAGCCTCAAAGAGGCTCCTTTCTTACAATTGCCACATGTCTTCTCTTTGATTCTAGGATACGCCGGATTCCTCACGATGTTTTCCTTCACCGTTGTGATACTAAGTACTGCGCACATAATGTTTTCAAGTGAAAAATTTCATTGGTCAGGATTCGAAACTGACTCAAAGTTTCGACACTTGGTTTGGTATATAGGGTTTTAAGAGCAGTAGAACTCTCGCCAAGTTCGTCCGGGGAAGTACTGCCACCATGCCCATTTCTGCCGCCAAGCAGTGAAGCATTCGCATTACTGTGTTCCGGTTTGAAAGGTGTGGTTTCCGGTGAAATTACAGGCACATGAGACATTCCGCCTTCACGTCTCAGAGTTGCGGACGCATACGATGCGACTTGGGTCTTGTCGTACCTAGTAGGGGAGGACCGAAGTCGCATCGGTTGTTATGGGCCGAGGTTACCACTTAACACCAGGTGGGCCGTTGGCTCGTTCCGTAACTGTATTACATAAAAAAAATAAAAAGGTGATTTCCACATATCTATTGATCGCGTTTCAGTGTGATTGGTTTGATGCTAATGCCTCTGTTATTATTCATCCAAGAAATATTTCTGGCTACTTCATCTCGCTACGAATCATGTTTCATAATTGTATCCATTCATGCGAAGTCTTGAAGCGTTCATTCCATTCAATTATACTCATTCAGAGCAGTGTTTACCGGCACCCCGGACACAGCCCATATTATATCAGCTCAGTCACTTCACACAAGACAAAACTGTGTTCCGGGTTGAAAGGTGTGGTTACCGGTGAAATTACAAACACATGAGACATTCCACCTACACGTCTCGGAGATACGGGCGCATGCGATGTGACTTGGGTCTTGTTGTACCTAGTAGGGGAGGACCCAATTCGCACCGGTTGTTATGGGCTGAGGTTACCACTTAATATCTTATTCTTAATAGAAAGGAAATTTTCAGGTGTATTTTATATCCACCTAAAAATATGTAATGCATTAAATATGGATATATTCGCACCACAGAATCATCAATAAAATACAACATATTATTTTCCAACCAAGCTAACACTAGGTCTTATCGATCTACAATCTGTTGTTGTCAGAATCTACTGATTCCTGATTGGCTAGGTATTGCAAGTGCAATAAAATCATCAATCTAACAGGGCTGCAGTGTATCAGCTGTGACGGCGCATGAGCTGTGGTCATCGGGGTCGTATCAGTTAAACAATATTACATTGTTGCGATGTCCGGCGAACGAAGGGTTAATTACTATTTGGCCGTCTAAAGCTGATCTTTGGTCACTCGGACCGTTGTCGCACACCTTTTGATTTGATTGCCGCAGGGTTAAGATGTAGTAATTGATTGTAGTTTTATTACAGTCAGGTTAGATTCAGAATATTGGCGTCACGAAATGTGTATCGGATTAAATATGGAATGAAACGGTAATACGAAAATAAATAATATAGCTATATCTGTAATGATGCAGCTTCCTATAAAGACGATTTACTGGAAACGATTCCGTGGTTAGGGTTCCATTACCATGCAAACAAACATACAGTTTCATTTTCTAAGAACATCAACGTCAGAGAAGGTTGTAAAGCTCAATTGTCCCGTTCTTCGTTTATTCTGCAAGGAAACACAAATTAACTTATATCATCCAGCTGACAAAACAAATGTCCAACATCCTTTCTTTTACTTACGCTTCGTTTTAGGACTAATTCATACAATAATCGACTCTATTGTAGCCGAATAGCTTATATAATCCTTTGTAATGTTTCATTTTGCATTATGAAGGCATGATTGATGATTTTCGAGTAGTAACTTCATACCTTTGAATTTTAAAGAAAGTTGTCTATAATCGTTTCTTACCCTCGAATATTGCAATGTTAAAAATACGAAAAATATGTTCCATTATTGCCAGTACGAAAAATCTATCACTTATTTTGCTCATGTTCATATCTGTTTTCTTGCTAATATCTTCACTATACAATTTTACAGGTAAGAATCGTATCTATCTTTCAGCGTCCCAACAAAATGAATGCAATTTTGTTAAAATTTTATAATTAGTCTTAAAAACTGGTATATTTCAACTCGCTACAACGACGGAAGTCAGGGACATACCTAATAATGTTACCATATCATTTCAAACCCAAGTCCAAATTACGATCAAACGCCCTCTAATATCACTTTCACGCTGAATTTCCTACCAAGGAGAATGCCTTTGTATAACCTAACCAAATTGAAGTGCTCGCAAGTTTCCCAACATGTTAACAGCTGAGCTAAGGTCACCAATAAGGTCCAACCTACATTTACATTCGACAACGAACTCCCATTAGTTTTAATTCGTGAGTCCTCAGTCTTGGATGGTGACGCCATATGTAATTGTGTTCACTTGTTGTAATTGTGCAGGCGATGCCACTAAACGGCGACAGCTGCTACATAATTGATACGTAGCGATGTTTTTAAATGAAAATATTGGGCCAAGTAACTACGTGGTTATCATTAATAATAATATTAATACTGGTGGACCATTCACATAGCGCCATCTAGCCCCAAACTAAGTATTATAAACCTTGTATTATGGGAACCAAACAACTGATAGAATACATTATATACTTTTTGTAAATACATACATATAATACATATTAACACCCAGACACAGAACAAACATTCGTCACACAAATGTTTGTCCTGAGTGGGAATCGAACCCACAACATACAGCGCAGTTAATTTTTTTTATTTAATTTCAGCACTAATTAAAGTATGTTGCGGTAATACCTAATCACTGTTACATTCCTTCCACAGCAGATAAACCTAAGTAAAGTACCTCTAGTTAAACCATAAAGTTTGTATGGGGAATCAATCATTTCCCAAGTAACAGATATAAAACTCATCATACATACTTTTGGTAAGAAACAATGAATATTTCTGGCGTTTTTAGGCTGGGCTAGATCTAAATCCACGCGAACGAAATCGCGAGCATAGCTAGATCTCTAAAACTCCACTCACCAACAATAGGGACAATTTGATAAAAAAAAACACGAGTTAAAACATTGTAAAATGCTTCATCACTCTTCAAACCATAATGTTCAAAACGCTTGAGAACGCAATTAACATTTTATGTAACCGCCTGTGAGTAAGTAGGTTAATTTTTAATTACACGTACACAAGAACTGTCAGTTACAATGTAGCAGCGATGTGCTCATGAGCTGAGATGATGCTCTTTCAATTGGAATAGATAGATGACTATGTTATTGGAATCGATTGAGAGTTTTTATTATATATTCTCATCCATCAGAATCAAAGGTTAAGTAAGTTTTATAATCGAAAAGCTTTTGTTGTTGTTCTAACGAATATATTGCTGGTAAGTTTGGGACTTCCCTTGTCTTGGACTTAATGTTACCTTACCAGCTAACGAAATAAAGCTGTGATGCACTCGTGTTGCTGTGTTCTGGTGGTAGGGAGTGGGTGCCGGCGAAGTTGCAGGCGTATGAGACGTAACATCCCCGTCTCGGGGTGTTTTTTTTTTTTATGTGATACAGTTACGGAACGAGCCGACGGCCCACCTGGTGTTAAGTGGTAACCTCTGCCCATAACAACCGATGCGACTTGGGTCCTCCCTTACTAGGTACGACAAGACCCAAGTCGCATCGTATGCGCCCGTAACTCTGAGACGTGTAGGTGGAATGTCTCTTGTGCCTGTAATTTCACCGGCAACCACACCTTTCAAACCGGAACACAGTAACGCGAATGCTTCACTGCTTGGCGGCAGAAATGGACATGGTGGCAGTACTTCCCCGGACGCAACGCAGTGCGACTTGAGTCATCTCGTACTATGGAGAGGACTTGAGTGGTATTGCTGTTGTCTATGAGCGGCGATTACCACTTAATTTGAGGTGGGCCATCAGCTCGTTCCATCACTTCAATTACATAAAAAATAAGTAAAAGCGCTTTTTAGATTCAGTTTCCATCTACTATTCTAATTTAAAAGAAGTTAAATATTACGCAACCTTAGGAATAACATTTCGTACCTAGAAACATAACGTCATCTATGACCAAAAAGAAAAAATAGTAAAGCAGTAAGAAGACGTTCTAACGTTACCTATAAATAATAAACATTGGTGGACATTTCACACAGCGCCATGTAGCCCCAAACTAAGCAAAGCTTGTACTATGAAAACCAGATGACTGAATATACTTTATTTTTGTAAATACATACATACAAATAAATATTAACACTCAGACACAGAACAAACATCAATGCTCTTCACATAAATGTTTGTCCTGGGAATCGAACCCATGACCTACAGCTCAGAAGGCAGAGTTACTAACCAACTGAGCTGCGAGGTCAGTCCTATAGTTTAGGATTCCCCTAATTACAACATGATGTCGCCCACCACTCTGAAATTACTCCAAGATTTCATCCACTCCCCGTAATGGCGGTTTGTTTATCATCATTTCCTTGTGTATAACAATAAAAAATATTAATGTTTCACCGTCTTGGTAAATGTACCAAAAGTACTGGCGCATGGCGGGGGGACTAATCGCATTAGACGCCTGCAACTGTTCACGGGTTATTATGCCTTATTCGCTTTTATTTTGGGGGCGAAGATTCGTCTTTGTTCTGCGGCAAATTAGGCGGATTAACAAAACAATCATTATTGTTCAAACTAACCTATCATCCCACAAATGATACATTTTACCAAAAATAATATAAATATAATATAAATATTGGTGGACATATCACACAGCGCCATCTAGCCCCAAAGTAAACTAAGTATAGCTTGTGTCATGGGAACCAGGCAACTGATATAATACTTATATACTTTTTTGTAATTACCTACATATAATACATATTAACAACCAGACACAGAACAAACATCTATATTCGTCACGCAAATGTTTGTCCTGGGTGGGAATCGAACCCACGACCTACAGCTCAGAAGGCAGACTTACAGGCCAGTCGCAGCTCAGTAAATCAAATAAAGATACCTACTACTAATCGTGTCACTCTCTGAACCATTGTGGATGTAAGGATTAACGTGCGCCTCAAAGAGGCTCCTTCCGGTTAGAGCTTAAGTATATAAGACACTTGAGTATAAGTAGAAAATGTTGCATTGCTTTTTTGGTATTCTATATTTTTTTAGCACTGTCTTGAGGAAAAAAATTCAACATTTTATAAAGAGCAAGTTGTACATATTTCTTTGAAAAATTGGGCTCAAAAACATAACGATATAATTAAATATTTTTGTCGGACTCCAGCAAGTAAGACTTCTAGGAATCTGCATTCCTTTTTATCCAAATAGTTACCTATTCTAAGAAACTCGAAACAAAAATACTTGTTAACTTACAGTTTTCTATTGAAGTTTTAACAAAATCTTTTAAATTAATATTATGATTGTTTCCTAAACGTCTGTACAAAGTACCTGTTCATTTAACAGCGTAGTTGTATTAAGAAATTAATCATAAACCTGTAATATCCACGAGATGATGATATGAAACCATAACCTTTGCTTTATGCGCTATTAGGTTAATAATTTGACATATAAGTGCTAATTATCACTTTTGACACTAAGCCAGCGTTTACGACACATACAGTACTGTATTATTGCTGTTGCACAACACTTTATTGTTAATAATTTACTCAACACGTCACTACTTAGCTTTAAGTACCTAACCTCAAATAAGTATCTGATCTATCTTATGTATAAACTAGCTGTTGCCCGCGGCTTCGTCCGCGTGGAATTCGGTTTTATCACGCACCCCTATTTTACCCCTTGGAAAAGTAGCCTAAGTTACTCCTTGTTACATCAGCTATCTGCCAGTGAAAGACCCGTCAAAATCGGTCCGACCATTTCGGAGATTAGCCGGAACAAACAGACAGCCAGACAAAAGTAAAAAAAAAATGTAGTTTTGGTATATGTACCGTGTATACATCCATATGCACTTAGTAAAAAGCGGTTATTTTAATATTACAAACAGACACTCCAATTTTATTTATTTGTATAGATGAACACGCAGTATATTAACGCTAAGCAAAATAATGATCCGCTTTGAACAAAAAAAGTGTAGCGAAACGATGTTTTGTGTAGGTGTTTTTGTGTAGTGTTTAGGGCAAAACACACGCCGGAGACCTGGCCGTATTGGTCTGTGTTACATCTTGTTTAGTCATTGTTTCTTCTGACTACGAAAGAATCCTAGTACGCTGATGGATTATTGTTTATTTTTTCATATACCTTTTCAATGCTAACATATAAAACGCTGTTTTATTTTTAAGTCATCCTACTATCCTACTAATGTTATAAACGTGGAAGTTTGTATGTTTGTTACTCTTTCACGCTCAAACGGCAGAATGGATTTGGACGAAATTTGTTATCAAGATAGCTTATATCCTGGCTTAACACATAGGTTACTTTGATTGCGGAAAAGTGCAGTGTTCCCGTGGTTGACTCACCGCGGGGAATACCGCGGGGCCCAGCTAGTTGTATCATAAAAAGCAGTTTACTTCTCCTACTGTTCGTTCCCTCTTGCTGCCAAAAAAAGGTTTTAATATAATATTTATTTTGTTATCCAGATGCGTGTGGACTATCAGACGTGCCGCACATAGAGAGCCTGCAGGAGAAGTCCCAGTGCGCGCTGGAAGAATACTGCAGAAGCCAATATCCCAACCAGCCGACGAGGTTCGGGAAGCTCCTCCTGCGACTGCCCTCCCTCAGAACCGTGAGCTCGCAAGTCATCGAGCAACTGTTCTTCGTGAGACTAGTGGGGAAGACACCGATAGAGACACTGATAAGGGATATGCTGCTGTCAGGCAGTTCGTTCTCGTGGCCGTACATGGCGACCATGTGACATACGATGTGGCGACAGCTGGCAGCGGCATGATCCACGCCGTACGGCCTCCCGCCGTACCTGCCGAGCCAGCGCTTCGAGCCCTTTCGGTGCCGCGAGCCCGAGGACGCGGTCACGTCGTCCAGCGAGTTCAACACGGAAGGCAGCGAGGAGTACTTCGGGTCGCGCAGCAGAGACGGCGAGAGAGCCGAGCCGACGTTCGAGTCGGCGTTCTACCCCCCCAAGACGACGGAACAGTTCGAGGCGGCCGCGGCCCCGGAGCCGCACAAGAAGAACACCCTAACGATCGACAGCCTGCTCAATCTCCGCGGCCAAGGGTCGTCTTCCGAGCCAGAATAGACTTTCGTAGAAACGTTTAAGTGGTTCAGTAGTGTCTATTAGTTCATTTTTTGTTCCTCTGTAAAAATATTTAGGCGTAGACGTTTAATATTTAATGTAAATAAAATGTTTTTATTATTGTAAATGATTAGTAGTGATCGGTGAGTGCTGTTTTTTTACTTTAACGTCGGTTTTCGACTGGAGAGTTTTCATGTCATTATGTTTTAAATTTGTGTTCTTGCGACGTGCATCGTGCGCTATACGATAACTAACGGTCTGGTCAGATATATATAGCCAGACTGTTCTTGAAGTCTGTCATTATATGAAACTGATGTTGTGTGAAAAGCAATCATAGATTGAATCGCAATAAAGTGTACATTGGACGTGCAATGTTGGTGTGTAGTTGTATAGAGTATACTAGAATGATATTAATCGAAGAATTTAATTATGTGTTTATTTTGGATTTATAATTTTATGGATGCATTTCGCTTTTGGGCCGGGAATATCATTATTTTGGTGTCTACTCAATCGAAAATATTGATATATATTTCTGGCTTGAAACCGACGAAAATATTAGTACAATCATAAATTAAATAATTTACGTATTTATCCTGTTTCTCAGTGGTGCTGTTCTCTTAAATTATTTTAAGTTTTCTATAAAGTACAATCCTACTACCAAATTCCATAAAGCATTTATGAAATTGTTCCTGCTACAACATTTTGTATACCTTTTGTAAATATATTTAATAACATGTAACCAAGCAATATTCATAGTGATGAAGAATCGATTTCCTGTCACAAAATCCAATTAATATTTGTACTTAATTGGCTGTTTAAGTGGACAACGTAGCCTTGCAATTACTTTAAAATCTTAGCTGATGGAGCAAGAAATCAGTGTGTCAATTTCCAATTATCGGTAATTAGTCATATAGTTAAATTGTCAGGTTAGGTTGCCCGTTTAGAAGCCCCATTAAAAACCTACAATGAATAGCATTTTAACATAAGCTCAGGGTTTTTGAAAATTGCTAAAACCTACTGTTACAACTTAGGGGGGTAGCTTCTTTACATGATAACCAACACTGTTTAAACGACGACACTTGGAAATTAGAAGATTTTTGAAAAATGTTGACTAATCACGAAATAATCAGCTGTTTTTTAGACTTTTAATTCAGTAACTTGAAGGGTTTATTTTTTATTTGAAATCAATGTCCAAATTTGCAAGAATCAGATAACTGTACAAGTTGAAAAAACATTGTTGCTCGCTACAAGCTACCCCAAAGAGGCTGTTACCAATATAACCCTGCATATATTTATCTCAAAATTATTTTCCAGCCAAAACCTATGTAAGGCATTCTGCCGTCCTTTAACTAGAAAGCCGTTAACCCTCAAAAGGTTAATTTTGAGTCTTTAATAGGAAGCGATACAGTTCAAAATTCTCTATCTTTCTGTCTAAGAAACTTTTGTATTGTTATGTAATTATAATTAGTTCCGAGACACAAAGTATTTTAGGCCGTTAAGTGACGGATTTAAAAGGAATTTAAAGAGTTCTCTGAACATATGTCAAAAACAACAATTTGGGCTCAACGGCCTTTTAGTTAAAAGACGGCAGCATTATGTAAAATGTATTTATTCGCAATAAAGTGTACAGAGGTTGTATGTATAGTGTTGTGTGTATGAGACTGTATGGAAATGTAATGACAATTACAAATTAAAAATGTCAATCTGGATCTTAGTCTTTGTTTTCTTAAACACTATTATTTATTACGCCTAGCCCACTAGCGACTGTCCACAGAAAGATAACTGAAGTGACGGTATAGGATATTTAAAATCAAATAATTAAATATTAGTAGACATTTCACACAGCTTCACTAGCCCCAAAGTAAGCTAAGCATAGCTTGTATCATGGGTACCAGACAACTGATATAAAATACTTATATCCTTTTTTTGCAAAGACATACACATAATACATATCAACACCCAGACAGAACAAACACAATATGTTCGTCACACAAATGTCACAAATGTCTCAGAGTTACGGGCGTATACGATGCGACTTGGGTTCTCTCGTACCTAGTAGGTGAGGACCCAAGCCGCATCGGTTGTTATGGGCAGAGTTTACCACTTAACACCAGGTGGGCCGTCGGCTCGCTCCGCAACTAAATGACTATTTTTTTTTTTATAACTATTATATATTGCCATCAACAAGTCAGCTTATCCACAGAATGTACAACAGTCGCTGGACTCGTAGTTTCCCACGCGTGGGCGAGCTAAGAGTTCGCGTGCGCACCTGTTGTAATCAGTGCGCGCGGCGCGGCGCGGCACGCGATGCTTCCAATACTATTTTCACACCGCTCGATGTTTACAAACATGATTTACATCAAAAATGCCTTTATGGCGTTAGGTAATAATAATTTGGAATTTGGGGGGCCCAAGTTGCTCTCGTCCGTAATTACTCTTTGAACGCCCACGGTGCAATAGGAGAGACCCCAAGTAGCAGTAGAACATGTGCCAATATCGCCCGGAGAAGTACCGCCACCATACCCATTTCTCTCTCCAAGTTTATTGTCATATTAGAAACAGTACAAAAACAGAAGTGTTGATTTTAAAGACTGTAGCTAAAAACCGTCAATTTTGAAGGAATGATTTACCCGAAGAAAATATTAGCTTAGGTGCTCGTTGGAATATAAACGATGAGATTCCTTGTTCACTCAAGACAGAACGTGAAAAGTGGTCAATTGAAGCTCTGCGTACCCCTACAGGGAAAAGGCGTTAACATCTAGTTTTAAAATAAATCATGCACAGTTTTGACTGCCTGATGGCGGAATGGAAGCCCCGATTTCCACAAGTAGCTGGTTCAAATACGAAATAGGATTAAACAAGAATTTAAGAATAAAGTCAACTTTATGGCTGATAATATGTGTGAAACACATATAATAACTTCGAAAAGAGCAAATTTAAAAACAAGCAGCTGAACAATTAACACTTGGCGTTACGCATTATCAGTTGCGTGACGTGACGTCGCGTCGCATTCCAACAGTGGCAACCCCACGCAGGTGTGGCCAGTATTTACAAAATTAAATGTTTGCTTCACTCTGTGATTTACTGGTGGGAACATGTAGATTTTTAAATGGTGTGTCATTGTGCCAGGTGATAACTCCACATTAGTTTGTAGCGCTGATTTTTGACATCCGGTTGGGTTTAAGTTTTCATCATATCGCACTCGTCTTCCCGGTAGGGATACTACCAACTGAGCTATGAGGCCCGTCAACAGACATATCAGAGAAATTTGACTTCATTTTTGCACACTTACTTAAGGATCATCCAAAAAAAGAGTTTAAAACTGTCATCAGAAATATTAATTACTCATAAACAAGGTCAAGAATAAAAATACGTTTCTTTTATGTGATACAGTAACGGAACGAGCCGACGGCCCACCTGGTGTTCAGTGGTAACCTCTGCCCGTAACAACCGATGTGACTCGGGTCCTCCCCTACTAGGTACAAGAGCAGTAGAACTCGCCAAGTTTGTCCGGGGAAGTACTGTCACCATGCCCATTTCTGCCGCCAAGCAGTAACGCGTTCGCATTACTGTGTTCCGTACAGATACATGAGACATTCCACCTACATCATCTCATACTTACGGGCGCATACGATGCGACTAGGGAAGGACCCAAGTCGCATCGGTTGTTATGGGCCGAGGTTACCACTTACCACCAGGTGGGCCGTCGGCTCGTTCCGTAACTACATAACATAAAAAAAAAGTACGACAAAAACCCAAGTCGCATCGTATGCGCCCGTAACTCTGAGACGTGTAGGTGGAATGCCTCATGTGCCTGTAATTTCACCGGATGTTTAAATTTTATTTTAATGTTGCATACAACGAAAAGTTTTTACTGTTTTGGTCTCGTGTGACGCAGGGTAGTACGTCACACGAATGGCTGTCACGTCACAAATAACTTTTACTATCGTCGGGCAGGTGTACAATCAGTGCAGTTAGAGGTCAGGTGTCACCAACCGGTGGTCACGCGTCGTGCATCTAAAATGTTCCCCCTTTATGGCAACACTGACAGTAATTATGGCCAGCCGTTGAACGGATGCTCTAGCTGTGATTAAATTTGACTTTTTGTATCCACAGACTTGTTGGTAGTTTGATTGTAATAAGATTTGTTATGCCTATCGATTTATTAGTACCGTTCGCCCAATAAGTCGAAATTCAACCATATTTTTTTTATTATTTATTTGTTTCCATAAAAGTACAAATATACTGTAGTATACTGTAAATATAAAAGCGGAATATATAGTATAATTTATGAGCATATTATATTGAGCAGTTGAGTCACCAAATAGATTGTTTACGTTAAAAGTTCACCAGCCCCCACATTAGGATTCCCTGTGTTAATCATTATTGAAAATCTGAGGAAAACATTCAGAAAAGGAAGAGAATATGGTACTTAACTATTTTGTCTTTGCATATTATATAGGTAATATTAACATATTTATATAATTATATTATCTACATTTTTTTTTTTTATCAGTAACTGGAATGTTATATTGGAGAAAATGACTTTGAGATGAATTCACATGTCATGTCCTGCAGGCCAGCCTGGAAGACTGGAAGAACGTAATTAGTTATAGTAGAGCAGTTTGTGAATATCTATACTTAACACAACAAAGTGTTGGTTAAGTTTTTTTCGTCATATTAGTGACAGAACGAGCTGACGGCCCACCTGATGTTAAGTGGTAACCGCCGCCCAACAGCAGTACGAATAAAAGTAATAATTATATTCATTAAAATCGGCATTCAATAAAACCAATCTCACAGCAAGAATATATATTTAAAATAAATACATATGAGATAGACTTAGATCAACACAAATTATTTACTTATTAAGTTTGTTATGAATCTACATTGTTGCTAATTAACGATCGTAAGTAAACGCTGATCGAAGAATATTTTCCTCGTGCCATCCTGTTCAGCGAAGTTTCAGTTAGGTATAGGCGGTGGGCGGGGCAAAGGTCGTCCAATGGGGTCACAGGTCACCCCCCGACCCCTGACCCCTGACCCCGCGGGGTCGCCGAGCATACCAGTAGGTGAGAAGCGCGCAGCTCCTGACGAATGCGATTGATTCGGAAATCCGACTGAATATGCCGAAGGTTTCACGCCCCTGAAACTGAGATAGGGAAAAAGTCTATAATTCGAATACTACCCCGTACTACCCTGTTGAGGACTCCGAACATTTGTTTTACTTGCAATGTTTTTATGTACCTATCTTGACTGGTCTCACAGCTCAGTTGGTAGTAACCCTGCCTTCTGTGCATCATGGGTTCGAGTCTCCCCAGGACAAACATTTTTACAATATGAACACCTAGACACAAAACAAACATCTGTGTTCATCACTCAAATGTTTGTCCTGGGTGGGAAACGAAGCCACGACCTACAGGGCAAAGGTACCAACTGAGCTGTGAGGCCAGTCAAATGTCAGACACAAGGATTTTTCGGCTCTCTCCCAAGTGATCCCAAGTACATTAGCATGACCCGTGTAGGGAGCGTCACCAGTACTGCCAACTAGCTACAATAGATGTTATGAACCTGTAATATCGTGACATTACCTTAGTATAAGCTGCGCTTAGTTAGGGGCTGAATGGTGCTGTATGAATTTTCCAAAAGTATAAAAAAAGAAACTTTGTCTTTTATCAACTTGAAAACGCTCTATATCTTCCGCCTTATGCTGTGTTCCGCGCAGATTGGCTTCGGTAGCCAACGCGTTGAAATCTGCTTAGAGCTTTGTGGTCTAAGGTGAAAAGCGAATATTTTTTCTTCCACCGTGAGTTATGCGCTACAGATGAAGATAAGATAGACACACGGACAGACGGACAGATATCTGGTAAACGGCGCGATGCGCGTCCACCTAGGTGATTGTTGCTATCGAAACTGTAAGATATGGAGTAGCTTTTGTATATATAAATTTATTCTTTCTTTCTTCAGATCATCAGGCTTTTGAATTATCTTTAGGGAATTTTGTCTTGTTAGGAATTGTTTGTGTATTAAAATATGTCCAATGGGAGTAATATAGGTACTCTGTTCGAATGCAATCAAAATGAAAACTATGTAAGTTTCATAGCTGCCGTGGTAAATCAAGGATTGTCCTATCTTTTCGACGTTGAACTGAAACCAAGAAAATATTGGTGGATATTTCACACAGCACCATCTAGCTCCAAAGTAAGCTAAGCCTAGCTTGGGAACAGACAACTGATATAACACGTATATACTTTTTTTGTAAATACATACATATAATACGTATCAACACCCAGACACAGAACAAACATCAATGTTCGTCACACAAATGCTTGTCCTGGGTGGGAATCGATCCCACGACCAGCGCAGAAGGCAGGGTTACTACCAACTGAGCTGTGAGGCCAGTTTATGTTGGCGTCTTAATTATTTATACAACAAACTCTACTCCACTCCATCTCAGTTTCTTAACCTGCGCCTAATCGCGCGGGTGGTCGCGCCTGATTGTGATTGACAGCACACGTCACAGCATCCCCGCTACAATCTTCCTGCAACATCGCAAACATTCACAATCATTGCGCATTCGATGCGCCACGCTTTTAGACGATTGAAGGAAAACAAGCGATGTATGTCGAGTAACAGATGGTCCGGTAGTGATAGGGGTAAGGAGCGGAGTTGTACCGAATGAAAGGTTTGAAAGGTTCCTTTGGAATCGAAGTGTATGGAGTGACAGGTCAGTGTGGGATCGACAGTACAGAAGACTTAGATTGATACTGTGCGCTAACCTTAATGGATGATTCCATGTTCAATAAGGTTATTATATTTATTTTTATGATAACTTACATACATATGAAAACGGGGGCTTTTTTCCCCTTATTTTTCCTGGGAGTTTCAACCAAACATTTACCATGACACCCCCCCCCCCCCCCCCCCCCTAAGTCAAAACAACATCTTAACTAAAGCAATAAGAAGGTTTTGTGGTCCAACAGAATGCCAATATGATCAAAATCTTTTTTTTATTCATTATTATAGAATTTAATAGAATTCATATTTGAATTAATACATTGGTGTTACTGCGTTTCAGTTTAAAAGACCGGTGTAATTACATTACTTTAGATATTCCACTTTCATGTCTCAGAGTAAGGGGCGCATATGATGCGACTTGGGTCCTTTTACCTGAGTAAGGGAGGACCCAAGTCGTATTACTGGTTATGGGCAGAAGTTACCACCGCTTAACACCAAACAAGTACTATAAATTGCCGTCACTGTTTTGAAGACGTGATAAAGTAAGTCAAAAACTTCAATAGATGTAGAAAATAGAATAGAACGTCAATAATATTCAAAACGTAAGGTCACGTGTACGGTATTGAATATAAAACTTTTTCAATTAATTTTTTACTGTCCGCTTGTTCCGGATTTGATCACGTCACCTTGAGAAAGTAATTAAGAAGACCATACAACTTTTACTGCTCTACGATTATGTGATCATGAAAATTATGGATGACCCTACCTATTGCAAAAAAATATTACCCATCGAGCGGTTAAGGCTCAGCTAATATAAAGCTAATGAATAAGGCTTATATTTCTTCATTTAAATTGTCCTTAATATGAAATAAATTAATCAATAATTATTGGTGAACATTTCACACAGCGCCATCTGACCTCAAAGTAAGCTAAGCGTAGCTTGTATCATGGGAACCAGATAACTGATGTAATTCTTATATACTTTTTTCTAAAATACATATCAACACCCAGACAGAACAAACACCTATGTTCGTCATATAAATGTTTGTCTTGGTGGGAATCGAACCCACGACCTACAGCGCAGAATGTAGGCTTACTACCGCCTGAGCTATGAGGCCAGTCTAAATATAGTTTCGATAGAAATAAAAAGGTTTTATTGTACCTCGTTGGCGGAGTGTCCCGACCGGCGACCGGGGACCCTTCGTCTCCTATCCCAAACTTATTGGCGATAAGTGACGTCACAGACGACTACAATTCCCCAAAAGTGCGGATAAGGACACCAGAGACGTTTGTTTTTTCACGTCCACGCCAATTCATCGACGTCTGACAGCGCACACGGGTGGGTGTGCGAAGATACTTTTGGCGATAATGTCAACACAATTTAAGCAAATTGGATTGTTTTTACTAGCTGCGCCCCGATGTTGATGTTTTGAAAATTTATTATTTTTAAATCATAATGTTATTTTTTTATGTAATTCGGTGGCGGAACGAGCTGACGGCCCACCTGATGTTAAGTGGCAACCGCTACCCATAGACAACAACAATACGAATCAAGTCCGCTCTACCAATGTACGAAATGACTCAAGTCGCACTGCATTGCGTCCATCACCCCGAGACGGGGATGTTACGTCTCATGCGGCTGCAATTTCACCGGCACCCACTCCCTTCCACCGGAACACAGCAATAAGAGTGCATCACTGCTTGGCGGCGGATTACCAGGTGTGGTGGCAGTACTTCTCCGGGTGAAGTTGGCACAAGTTCTACTGCTGCTACTACTGTATACTAAAATAATGTTAGTTTGGACTATACCAGATTCGTTCCTAGTTAGAGTATCCTCGTATATATCTTTTAAACATTTTCCTCTTGTGTGTCGTGCGGTCGTCAATTTCATTAGGGTCGCACTCCGCACTAAAACAATGTGAGCCCACTCACGATATATTGTCGTATTCGCGTGTGATGCGAGGGTGGATACAGTTTTTTATCGAGAGGCTTTGTTTATTATTATTTTCTAAGATTCTGTGGGAATAATGTGCAAAAATATAAGTTTACAATCTATTAATCTATTTATTTAAAATCTTTTTGTTTATGTAGTAAAGTGACGAAACGAGCAGACGGCCCACGTGTGGTTAAGTGACTCTGCCCATAAAAAGCAATATTAATTGATCTACCCTACTCTGTCTTATTGAATTAAATAATTAAATATAATTATTAATTCTCTCTGATTAAATTAAATTAATAAATTAAATTAAATTTGTACTAGTTATGATTTAGCGTTTTGTTTTTATGCTATTTTTGCTGCCTATTTACGGATTATAGAGATATCATTTATGAAATTATCTTTCTATTTAATAATAATAAATAAATATTAATGGACATTTCACACAGCGCCACCTAGCCCCAAATTATAATTTTTATTGGCTCTTATGTTTTTGTTGTTTTTTGCGATTTACTTGTCTTCCTTGTAGATGTTTCACGATTTGTCAATTGAAGAACTCGTGTCGATAACTAAAGCAATTCTCACGCCTCACAGTCAGATTCCCCACTCACGAACATCTGTCGCAAAAAAGTAAATTTTGCCCAACCTTTTAGCAAATTTGAAATTCTGCGCCGAATTGGACCAATTTACATAGTCATAAATACATTTGATTCGGAGATTCGAGACAATGTCTTGGGTTGAGGGTGGAAAGTCACCCAGGGGGTTACCCCGGGGTAGAGTTGCCCTATAAACTTACATAAAAAGCCGAAAACTGCTTTTTATGCAAGTTACGGAACGTTTTGTAAGATAGTGCCCTCGGACTACCACAAAAGCGTAATGCTTTCAGCCCTCATCTACTTAGTTACGGGAAGACCATGACGCATCGTAATCGAACCGATAACTTGAAGTTGGAATGTCTTATGTGCCTGTAACTGTACCAGCAGTCACAACTTTTAAACCGGAACACATATAGGTATGATGACCTGATGAAAGTAATCTGTTGTGTTCGATCAAAATCGACAATACGACAAAAATAATTAAATGTGAAACTATAACATAACCGAAGTCCAATTAAATAGTCCACTTTTCGATGTAGTGTGTAATTTTTTATTTGTAGATATTTATTTAAAATATATTGGTATGTATACATTTATTATATACGAGTAAATTAAATAAATATATCATTTTCAGCATAAATATAGAATGAAATAAATTTAACAATGCGAAATAATTGCTTATAATTAATTATTCTGACTTGCTGTCCTGAAATAATAAAGTTTTTTTTATAAATTTCATTAAATGTTTATTCTAAAAATGTTTTGTGTAGCGTAATATTACTAAAAAGCAAAGTGTTTTTATTTCAAATTTGTGAAGTGACCGGTTAAGGAGAAGAATGGAAAATGCCGCTGGGCAACTCTACAATTTTCCCTACCCCAAGGGTTTTTATGTAAGATAAGACATGTCACGGGTTGACAGATGTCGTTGACGTTCGCCGCGTGAGTAAAACAAGCGACTGTCATTGTTAACGGAACCGCATTTTGTTTCCCCTTCCAACGAGAAGCTTCACATCAAAATTAAGTGGACAACGAAAGCGCTATATTTCAGTACCTCAGCTGATTCACTGCACTCTTTTTTGGATTATTGTATTTCTGCGGAACGGAATTAAGCAATACAGCATCAGCATTGCACCCGTACGAAGCCGGGGCGGGTCGCTAGTACATAAATAAATAACTTTATCAAATTAATTTACAAAATAAATACAGACACAGAAAAATTGTGTGGGAATATATATAAATTTTGGCTTCTTCCCGACGCCGACGGTCACCAATGTCCACCCATGGATTGTCCACTCAATTAATCAATCCATAATTTGTGTTGCAACATCTCCTGAGTAAACGTACCATTAGCCGTGCGAATCAGTTAACAAAGCTTGTAATTAATGATGTCACGACAGCCGTACATTTGACCAACTGGCCGTGGAATCCGCCGCGCCGTACTGCAAACAGGTCATTCTTCCTCAAATGGTAGCGTTAACGGAATCGCGGAACTTTAATGGTTTCACCTAGCGTTGCCAGGCGGCTGGATAAAGCCGGACACAGTCAGGCTTTTTGGTTGCGTGTCCGGCTAAATAGTTGGTTTTTGACTTTTTTTAGGCTCTTTAAAGTTGGCCAGTTTCTTTACATTTCTCATATGTTGGTATAAAGAAGACTTATTCGTCAATTTTATTGCTGTTTCATTAGAATTTAAGAAGGTAAAAGAGTAAAATGATTATGGTTTGATATATGATGTAAAAGTCAAGTATTTTTTTAAACTCTCGTGGTTTTAACCAAAATGTCCGGCTAAACTAGCCGGTGTTTCCGGCTTTTCGACCTAGCAAACCTAGTTTCACCTACAATTATTCTGCGCCGTTACACGTATCGTTAGCCTTTCGAACGTTTGTTTTCTTTCGTTAGACGACAGAGGCTGCACGGCTATCATTAATCTTGGAGACATCGGACGGTTGCGACAAAAGTTATTTGATTAACGGTAAGCAAATATGGGAACTTTTATGTTGGAGGTGGGATATGTGATATGTGACTATGATTGATGATATAGGGTATTAGGTAGTATCAAGTTTTGATAGGGGTTAAATGAGTTTAGTCAACAAAAAAATACAATATTTTCGAAATTCATTTATTTGCACATTTTACACTGGTTTCAGGAAGAGGACAAGAATAAATAAGATAATCAAATCTTTATGCATTCACTTAGTGCTCATTAACATTGTGATTTGTGACTATGTATCTAATAGCAGGTAGTAACAAGCGGTTATTTTAATATGACAAACAGTCACTCCAATTTTATTTATTTGTATAGATTTATAATTTTTAGTAAGCCTTCTTCTTTGAAGATGTATAACGTATGCCAGATGTAATTAATTGTTTTCCTAAAATGCATTGCTTTAATGGGCGAAATGTAAGTACCGTCTCTCATCACAATATTAGTTTAACTTAAAAGTCAAGTTTAATTTTAATTTTTATAATAACATCTCAAAACAATGTAGCCTTAGCCTTGATGAAAGTTTGAAAATTTCTACCTATACCTATTTGAATAATATTAGTTAAAAAATACTACTACTAGTAGTAGTATTATAGTAGTAGTACTATACCAGTGTGGCGACAGGATAAAAATGCGCATAAATTGCTTTCAAGATTAAGTTCAAATGCCTTTCGTGTAACACAGAGTTCCGCATTTTTAAAACACATCAGCAGCCTCCTAAGATCTCAGTTCTAATGGCGTCATAATTATTTATTTACATCCATTTCATAAAATATAATACATACCTAATACAATAATCACATTGCGTTTTAGAAACTAAAGTGTATATAAGAGAACAAAAGCCTTACCTCAAAGAGGAGAGAACAGCGAGCCCTCACCAAACCACCGAGAGTTGTCATCAAATACGCATCCTTGAGGGCGGAAATCAGTTTTAAAAGCCATTAGAGGGCAGGGGTGTAGGGGGTGCACGGGGGTATAATTAGACTGCGTTAATATTTAACAAGTGCGACGCAGATTAGCGTACAGCTGCGCCCAAACACCTTCTGTGACACTCAAAAAACCACTCGGCTTTGTCAAATATTAATTTTCATGTGGACTCGGGGTGATTTCTTTTCAGGCATAAATTATTTGCGTTCTGTTTCATAATGCGCGATCTAAGTTCCGTGAAAATTCTTAAGTCAATTGAATATATATGATAAATTTCAGAAAACTGTTAATTGCTGTGATGCTCTGAAGATGCTGCTTCATAATTATGTTGATTATAGTTTAATTTATTTTTAAGAGAAATTCAAATTTCATTTGTTTTTTTATATATATTTGTTGACCGCTTGAGTTTATTTTCCGTGTGATTTATTTTTACATATCAAGGAACAGTGATTCTGCGATTTTTTTTTCAGTTTTTTTATGTGATGAAGTTACGGAATGAACTGATGACCAACCTGGTGTTAAGTGTTAACCTATAACAAGCAATACGAATTGGATCCTGCTGTAAATAGGTAAGACAAGACCCAAGTCGCAATGTGTGCACCCTTAACTCTGAGACGTGAAGGTGGAATGTCTCATGTGCCTGTGAATTCACTGGCAACCACATCTTTAAAACCGAATCACAACACGAGTACCTACTAATATCACTGCTTGGTGGCAGAAATGGGTAGGGTGGCAGTACTCCCCCGAACCAAGGCATAAGATCTACTACCACAACAAATTCGCTGCAAAAAATATACTTAGACTCAAATTGAAATTAGGGCGATATTATTCTTCAATTATCTTAAGAAGCTTCCAAAGTTGGGATGCTGGAAAAATATGCAACCTTCTCAGTGGTTGTTTTTAGAAGAAGCGAGAAGGTTTCCGAGTTAATCCCAAAAAGTGTGTTAAGTGGGAACGGGCCGGGTAATCCTTTCATCCTCGCAATCAGAATTAGAAGATGGCCAGCATCTGCGATTAACTAATGGCCGATGCATTATTAAGCGGAAGGGTTGGGGACAGATTATGTTATTAGAAATTTGCTTTTCCCTGTTCTGTTTATGTTGGTTTTGATGTGTATGTATAATTTATAACGTCGAAAGATGGTGTCGATTTGTTTTTGGTAACAAATATTTAAGAGAAGGAAGATACTTTACTCAAACGGCTTAAATCTGCTTACATTTTAATGGGTACGAAACAGTAAAATATGTTTTTTTTTTTCCTATGTTTTGAGTATCTTATGTTATGTTAAATAGCAGTAGAACTCACGCCAAGTTCGTCCGGGGAAGTACTGCCACCATGCCTAATTGAATAATTAACTTCATTCTCTTAAATATTTGCTCCAAGTAGTTTAATACTTGGAGCAAATACTACTCGCATTCGCGTTACTATGTTCCGGTTTGAAAGATGTGGTTGTTGGTGAAATATCAGGCACATGAGACATTCCACCTACACGTCTCAGAGTTACGGGCGCATACGATGCGACTTTTCTTGTCGTACCTAGTAGGGGAGGACCCAAGTCATATGGATTGTTACAGAGGTTACCACTTAATACCAGGTGGGCCTTCGGCTCGTTCCGTAACTGATCACATAAGAAAAAAGAAAGTAAATTTGTCCCGTCACCAATTCACACATTTCTCACAAGCATCATTAGTTGACCGTGTATCCTGGGAACGCAAATCCGATCAGTCACAGTCCTTTTCGGCCCAGAATTTGCATACGCAAAAATCACAATAGCCCCAAGAACTAAGAAGTTAATGTGTCCGTGAATAATTTTATAACACAATAGGGTTAAACAAAGGTGTTTCTATGAAAGGGGTTATTAATTTGATAGATGAATCATAGTGGTCGGTTGGACCGTTCGCATAACTACACCAGGTTAAAACAGTCTATTAAATATTCAGAATTGTCAGCGAGTCTTTCGTATGCGTAGTTTAATTATGAAAAATAACGTTACGGTCATCACAGCAAGAATATAAAAGGAATAAATACTTTTTGTTTTTTCTGCCGCCAAGCAGTAACGCATTCGCTTTACTGTTTCGGTTTGAAAGGTGTGGTTGCCAATGAAATTAGAGGCACATGAGACATTCCACCTACACGTCTCAGAGTTACGGGTGCATACGAAACGACTTGGGTCTTGTCGTACCTAGTAGGGGATGACCCAAGTCGCATCGGTTGTCTTGGCCGAGGTTGCCACTTAACACCAGGTGGGGCGTCGGCGTCGGCTCGTACGTAATTCTTCAAATAAATTATAAAAAATATTAAAACTTGTGCTAAGTTCGCCCGGAGAAGTAATGCCACCACACCTGGTAATCTGCCGCCAAGCAGTGATGCACTCGTGTTGCTGTGTTCCGGTGTAAGGGAGTGGGTGCCGGTGAAATTGCAGCCGCATGAGACGTAACACCCCCGTCGCGGTGTAATGAACGCAACGCAATCGACGGGGCGGCGGTTACCACCTAACATCAGGTGGGCCATCTGATAGTTTCGTATATTTATGACAAAAAAAAAACTGGTAAAAATCACTAATTTACTCTTGTTTATCGAAATAAAAGGAAGCCCTCTTTTCGGGGTTTCTTGTCTGTTCTCCCACAGAGGATTGTATAGGGTTTGAACAGGCGTCAAACTTAGCGATAAGTACGCGTGACCTTATTGTTTGAACATTATTGACGTTTCCAAGTCATTTCTTTATGAATTCCATAGAAATCAAGTTTTTGACTTTGAATAACTGAATACTAAAAACTTTCAATTACTTTTTAAAGCTGAAATAAGTTAAATCATCAGCTATTTATACAGTTAAACATAAAATGTTAGTAGTGGTCGTCTGAATTCATTTGCTATCCATTCAACCGCATTTATATTAATGATCAACAGACGGTCAGAACGCATGTCCGTTTAATTTATAACACAAACTAGCGCGCGCCGGCGGCTCCGTCCAGGCTCGCCTGTATGCCTGATTTCTGAAATGAAACGAAAATAAATGATGATGGTGATTGTTCACACCGAAATTACAGATGCACCGTTGTTTAAAGACCCGTATAGGATATATTAATTGAACATTGACAATATTAATTGAAATTAAAGGGCTTATCAGACGGAACTAACATTTTCATGTGTTTATTTTTCATTTTATTATTATCAATTCAGAGTTGCTATCATGGGCGGAGAATGCATTTAAGCATTGAGACAAGTTTTATAACTAAAATCAGGTCAAATCAATGAATACTTCTCATATTCATACTCGTTTTACACGTAATTTTTAATTAAAGACATTAATTTCAAATTTTTATCAATTTTTAACGATTCATTAGGTACCCATATTATTATATAATATCATAAAACGATACACTGAATAAGTATTGAAAAGTATATCTCCCCTCATTTACAGTCCATTCTCCTTAAGCCTATTATTACCACAATTATAACACCTGAGCAACTCAGATTACTCATAATGAGAATACTGCCTTTGTTGGCATTCAGCCACCGATATTAATAAAAAAGGGATAGTGACTATCCCTTTTGTATGGACTTGTTTACTTGACGGAATGACATGAATGCTTCGGGGCAAAAAAGCGGGAGATGTAACGGAGTACAGTAACAAAGTTATAGTAACTGTTGGTGAGGGAATTATGACGCTTAACGCGACGATGTAAGGTTTAGTTTTGTACGAAATTGTTGGTGTCTAATTACATGTAACAATGTGGTTCTAGTGGTGGAATATGATGATCGGCGACCTCTGGCATCTCGTTGTGTGGCACCGCATGATTGACGTTTGTATGACGCGCGCGCAGCGAGAGAAATTTCGAGAATTTCGGAGACGAAAGGATTTCTAATTGTTTTGGGAACGACTTCCTAAATTCATCACAAGATAAAAAATAGTGAAGAAAATAACATATTTTTTTATTTTTGTGGCAATGTTTTGAGTCTTTTTACACATAATTTTGCATTAAAAGACCACACACATTCTTAAATTTTTTACGATGCAATAGGTACCCATATTATTATTTAATATCACAAAACGATACACTGAACTCAATAGTATCGAAAAGTATATCTCCCCTCATTTACCGTCCATTCTCCTTAAGCCTATTATTACCACAATGGATCAAGCTGATGGCCCACCTCGTGTTAATGGTAACGTCTGCCCATAACAAGCATTCCGACTTCGGTCCTCTCCTACCTAGGTACAAGTCTCAATTCGTATAGTATACGCCAGTATCTCCGAGACGTGAAGGTGGGATGTCTCGTGTGTAAATTCACCGGCAACCACACAATTCAAACCGAAACACAGTAACGCGAAAGCATTACTGTTTCGCGGCTGAAATGAGTATGGTGGCAGTACTAGGACGAACTTGGCATAAGTTCTATTAAGCTACAAAAGTTCTTAAATGTTTATAAGTAATTTGATTTATAAGAACTAAAGAGGATTTAAAACCAGTAGCCGCAATATTCTCGGACAATTCAGTTGCCTAATACCGCAACGTCTAAACGCATAAAAAACAACGACAAAAAGGCACAAAGGTGACAATACTGACAATAGATCTATGGGAACATTACAAAAGTCTTCTTATTTATGCATTGTTTGTATAACAGCTCTAAGAGGTGACGGCAGAAAACAAATAACCCTTGCAACCCCATCTTGGAAATAACCAGTTACATTAGACACGGGGGTGGTTCCGATGAGTTCGGTGGTGAGGGTCACGGGGGGTTGGATTTGGCTATGTTTTTCATAGTTCTAATTGCCCATTATAATGATACTTGATGCGTCTCAGCTGGGTGGAATGGGTGGAGCGTCTTGCTCTGCAAAATTAAGAAAATTCATCTGAAAACGAGATTTGAAATTATAATTTCTATTTGTTTTCTGTGTATAGTAATTATTCCACACTAATTAAGTATATTTATTGTTATACCTTATTTTTATGTCATACAGTTACGGAACGTGCCGACCGACGGCCCACCTGGTGTTAAGTGGTATCCTCGGCTCATAACAACCGATGCGACTTGGATCCTCCCCTACTAGGTACGACAAGACTCAAGTCGCATCGTATGCGCCCGTAACTCTGAGACGTGTAAGGTGGAATATCTATATCAGATACATTTTGGTAGCAGTACCTAGAGCTAATGCCAAGTTTGTGGGAAGTACTGTCATACCTATTTCTACCGCAAAGCCGTAACGCATTCGCGTTACTTAAGTTTGAACGGTGTGGGTGCCGGTGAAATTACAGTAACTTATAAATAATGTCTATACCAATTTTTAAATTCGATTCTAAAGACGTGGAACCTATTTTAATCTCCCTATTTTTATAAATCATGACTCGTGTTCGCTTTCCTGTGGACAACATAATCATGTCATTTTAATGTTTATACATTTTTATCCCTCATATTAACATTTTTATCCCCATTCTTAGAAGTTACATTATTCATTGAAAGTTTCAAAAGCGTGTCTTGCTCGTGGCTTTAAAAATATAAAAATGAACTATATGACCCGCGTTCACTTAGGGGATGCTGGACACACGACAGGTCATCTTGTTTTTCTTATTACCTTGGGTGACGTATGTAAATTAACCGCCCCTAATAAAAAATAACAAGGAAAAGACTTGTTGACCATTTTAATTAATCGTCAACATGTAAGTTAGTTTGTAGTCATCTTTATCAAAATAATTAAAAAGTTTATCGGTAATTTCAATGTTTTCTGGCTTCACAGATCAGTTGGTAGTAACCCTGTCTTCTACGCTTAGGTCTTGGGTTCGGTTCTCACCCTGGACATGCGATTGTGCAACGAACACAGGTGTTCTGTGTCTGAGTGTTAATATGTATTATATGTATGTATTTACAAAAAGTATATAAGTATTATATCAGTTGTCTATTTAGAATGATACAAGCTATGCTTAGTTTGGGTCGATATGTCGCTGTGTGAAATATCCACGAATATTTTATATTTATTTCTTTATTTTAAATGTACATAAAGCTTTGTGCCACCTCTTTACACATACAAAATAATGGCGAATATTGCTAGCATTATATCAAGTTCTAAATGTGAGTATGCACAAACGAAAATCTTCTGATCATTCTGTACGAGTTTTGAATAATGTTCATATTTCAACAATATATATGTAAACTAAGACAGTGCTTGGTTATTTTATATATCCAGGGGTGTAGAAATACAACCCTCAACTTGCCCCATTCCACAGTTCTGAAGTTTCCAACCGTCTTCCCGAAATTTCCGATATCATAATCAGCAAAACAGGAATTTCTTTAATAAATCAAAACTATTATTTCCAAATGACCCTTGAGCCAATAGATTTTATGGGAACTTTAGCATAATTCATATTCGGACATCGGCCCGCGAGGTCCGGTACAGTCCGGCCAACTTATCTGACCCGTTGGCATACTGAATTGGCATTAGAATCTCTGAATACACGCAAAATGGGCGGCATTATCACTAAAAGTAATCTCTTCGATGTAACCTTTGGATGAATTTGAATAGTTGTAATAGGGAAAATGGTAAAATGTTTATTGAATTCTAATATCATCTGATGATGTAAATGCAATAAAATGCTCTAGTCGTGTGAAAATTCAAATTGAAGGCTTACTGACCAGACCCTGTTTAGTTTAGTTACCTTGCTTTTTGCGCTGTAAGTCGTGGGTTCGATTCCCACCCAGGAAAAAAATTTGTGTGTCGAACATAGATAATGGTTCGGTGTCAGGTGTTAATATATATTTCAAAAAAGTATATAATTATTATATCAGCTGTCTGGTTCCCATGATACAATCTATGCTGAGCTTACTTTGGGGCTAGATGGCGCTTGTGTGAAATGTTCACCATAATGTATTTATTATTTTAAGTCGCAATTGTGCCCTAGATACTGAGATCAAAGGCTGAAATATTTGCTAAAGCCAAATTATATGCAGTGCTTATGCAGCATACTTTTATCTTAACCCCGCAATGAAGTGACAGATTTTTTGTTATACCGTTTTCGCTATGAAGTAAATAAAAAACAATTAACTTTCCGTAGTGCTGGACTTAGGCAAATACAAATGATGAATATAGACCGCCTTCCCGCACAGATCTCTTCCAGGCAACATTCAACCAGTTCCAACATTAACCGTTACTTACCTGGTGGTCAAACTATCTAAACCAGTTGCCAAATCCGTCATTAATTTGAACATGCACGCACAATAGTTCCTTCGCCCTTCCAAAGAACACGGCTAAGGATAATAGGGAATAGTCTCCACTCGTTTAAGAATGATAAATTACCCAAATGGAGTCGGTATGTCCATTCCCACAGATATTAAACCCGGGGACAAAGGATGTACCCCTCAGTCGGCGGACCCATGCTGCGGTATTGAAAATATTGCAAAATACAAGCTTTTGTACTTCCTCGCATGCAAATCCTTTCGAGAGGTTTCGACATGGAAATTGGAAAAGTTGGACTTTGATGTTCTTTGTTTTAAACGACGGTTTAAGTGTTTAGAGCTCACAACTCTTGGACTTAGCGCTTAGAACAGCTTCCGTTATTCATTTTGGTTTTCGGTCAAAACGAATATTCATACTGAGTACTGGGTACTCATAGTATCTAAATAAATAGAATTATGAAAGCTATCATTTATATAAAATAAATAAATTTATCTTTCTTTTTACAAATTTTTTCCTTATTTACAATTCGTAAAAAATCTTATATGAAAAACCAAAGAATTAAGTCAAACTATACTAACACGCTTCTGAGAGAAATTAATATTTTTTATCAAACGGCTTCGAATCTGGCTGTAGATTAGAGTAAAACTGAATTAATTTTAATTATTTATTAGTTATTAATTTCTATATTATTATAATTATTAATCATTTAGATATGATTTTACTTTTCACTTATATACTGTTTACAACAAATGACAACGAATTTTAATTCATCCTAAAAATCTTCCGTGCCCGATTCGAGATTTAAGTCAAATTTACACTTTAAGCGAAACATCTTTAACATGTTTTAACTTGTGCCAAGTTCGCCCGGAGAAGTACTGCCACCACACCTGGTAATCTGCCGCCAAGCAGTGATGCACTCGTGTTGCTGTGTTCCGGTGGAAGAGAGTGGGTGCCGATGAAATTGCAGCCGCATAAGACGTAACATCCCCGTCTCGGGGTGATGGAGGCAACGCAATGCGACTTGAGTTATCTCGTACTTTGGTGGAGAGGACTCGAGTCGTATTACTTTGTCTATGGACGGCGGTTACCACTTAACATCGGGTGGGCCGTCAGCTCATTCCATCCCTTAAATCACATGAAAAAACAAGTCAAAAAGCAATCAAATCAAAACCCGAAACGACTGCACTCCCATCTAATCTGTGTCCTACCATGGCACGGGTTGACAAATAGATCAGTTGACACCACCCCGCGGGCTGCTAATGAAAGTATTATACTGCAGGGTACCGAAGGTATACTATTACATGTTATCTCTATGGAACGAGCCACTTCTTAAAATATTTGTATGCGTTATTATTAAGACGTGTGACTGACATGATGTAATAATTATTTTGCTCAGCACAACGGAAAACCCGAACTATTTATGAGACGCAACATCCCCGTCTCGGGGTTATGGACGCAACGCAATATGACTTGAGTCGTCTCGTTCTTTGGTGGAGATGACTTGAGTCGTATTGCTGTTGTCTATGGGCGGCGGTTACATAAAAAAAAAACTCATTCAACTCGCAATTCAAGCATAACGAGCATAAATGAAAGTTCACTGACGTTCTAACGGACAGGCAGAACATATTCGTGATGCAGATGCCGAGTTTTAATGCAGAGGTCGCTGGTTATAATGCAGACGAGCACCAACCACTTTTCTCCTCAAAAATGTATGTGCCCAACACCACAGTTCTGTTAAGGAAAGCATCGTGTCAAAATCGAGTGTCCTAGAACCAATAATTTGAAGACATATGTTACAAGTGCACAAGAGGAGCCTCTTTGAGGCGCACTTTATTGCTTTCACCACACTGATTCGAGAGAGCATCGATTAGTAGTTGTACCAAGTGATTGTTGCCGCAGATGCAAACCTCAAACAGTATTGCCAACAATTAAATTAGAAAGAGTCATCGCCTCGCAAAATCAGATTTACATTTCAATTTAAATTTTTGCGGTCACACAGGAGACCGGGGCAATACTACCCTCAACCATTAATTGGGTTACCAAGAGGGTTGTACCTCTGGGGAGTGAAGGGTTACTCCTTGGGGAGAGCCACAATTGATTGAGATGGATGTTGTCAGCGGACAAATTTGGAGACAACTTTTTCATATTTTTTACCCCAACCTCCCCTAGCAATGTTTGCTATTGTTTTTTTAGGGTAGCGTTAATCAGTCTGTTACTGGCTAATTGTTTTTAACTTCTTGAGAGCTTTTCTGATTGTCTGTTTATTGCTTGATGAAGTTTTTTAAACTTTTTAATTAGTCGCAGAATATTTTTTTTATTTTTGTTGAAAAGCATTGTTGTTTTAATGGAACGTCATTTAAAAATACTTGGACATGGCAAACATATTTAGCATATTTTAATATTTATTCCAAGTTTTCAATGATAAATTTGAATTTTAATCCATTAATATTATTCCGGTTCCCAAAAATCATAATAATTATAATAATAAATGTTGTTGGACATTTCATACAGTGCCATCTAGCCTCATAGTCAGCTAAGCTTAGCTTGTATCATGGGAACCAGATAAATGACATAATACTTATATACATTTTGTGCAAATACATACATACACACATATTGACACCCAGACACAGAAAAAATATCTATATTGTACACAAATATTTGTGGGAATCGAATCCACGACCTACAGCGCAGAAGGCAGGGTTACTACCAACTGAGCTAAGAGGCCAGACAAGAAATGAATCTATAACGGGATAATTTTGAATGAAATGCCAATATTTATTCTCTATCGGAACAATGTCCATAGATCTAGCTGCGATTGGGCCGAGAGATAAGCCACGTAAGACTTTACATAAATACCTTGTGTAATCGCGATCACGCTTCTGTTGTCCCCACCCTCCCCTATGCTCGCCAAAAATCACATTTCAAACCACCGTTCGTTACGTCAACCCACCTATTGCTGATTCTGTTAAGGCTTCTTCCCTACATGTGGTGCGCATCCGGTAATGTATCGGGCAGTGATTCAATATCCGGTTTAAATTGTTAATTTATTGGCAAGTGGTAGAGGAGATGCGCGATAACCTCAGATAATCCTAGGATAAAATCTTATACGATTTGCCTCACTATGCGGTAGCATTCAGTTTTACATCTTGCAGGTTTGTGGGAATCAATACCGTATCTACCATTGTAAAGAAGAAATTAAACTTAAGACAAGAATAGACATTTCTGAGTCATTGGAACTTTAAATTATCATGTCTTCTTCTGAACTTTGTGTTTACGAAACTCGGAACTATCGAAGAATGGATGAGCAATAATCCACGGAAGATATCACAGGCTTTTGATTCTATTGTCTAGATGGAACCAGGATAAACCTAAAACATTCTGATTTCCAAACGATGATTTTTCTCCACCGTTTAAGAAAAGTGATTCATTCAAGGAAGAACTCATACAGAGATGTTCAAATATTAATTCAGGGTCCCGTACTACTCAGCTACCCCTGTATAATTGTTATCTGTTATTGTTATTGTTGTATTTAATAATATTGGTGGACAATACACACAGTGCCATCTAGCCCCAAACCCCAAACTAAAAATAGCTTGTACTATTGGAACCAGACAACTGATAGAATACTTTTTTTTTTTTGTAAATACATAACACCCAGACAGAACAAACATTCGTCACACAGATGTTAATCCTGGGTGGGAATCGAACCCACGACCTACAGCGCAGAAGGCAGAGTTACTACGTGAGCTGTGAGGCCTATCAAATATGATTTGTAAAAAGACGCGTTGAGTTGATACCAGAACTACTAATTACAACTGATCACGCGAAATACAAATCGTGTAAGGTCTGCAATTCTGAATTGCACCACCTACCACGAGACCTGTAAATTAACATCCAGTTTCAAATTAATAGTCCAGTTTACAGCTTGTCATTCCCCATACCGACATATCCTAATACACGACACCCATTGCTGGTTTGGTTACAACATCAATTCACAAGCTTTAAGGAAACCGGCAATGTCTTGTTGCATGTGATGATTGTCGCAGAGTAAACGGGTCAGATAGATATGAGTTACAGTAATAAGTCATATGGTAGGAAACTTTAGCATTTAAGTTGGTTGTTTTTTGCGAAACAAGAGTTGGGTGAAGATAAATTGCACATAATGAAGAAAAATGCAATAAATTATTGTTATTTTTAACCGACTTCGGGAAAAGGAAGAGGTTCTTAATTAGTTTGTACATTTTTTATAATTGTTACCTCCGTTAAAAACTGATTTGGAAAGTTCTTATTTTATTTTAAAACATATACTTCCAGATTGGCCCCATAGAAATTTCATCAAAATACTACTACTTTGGTTTTGAAATCAAAATAACCGAAAAAAAAAAATATCTTCTGAAATTTTAATGAAATTGTAATTTATAATTTGTTAATTTTAATTTGTGACGAAAATTTTCTGTATTAGATTAGTAGATATTCAAGTGTAATAAGTTTATGTTAATAGTATAGTTAAATTTTTAATTATTTGTATACATTTTAATTAATTAGTGTAATTGCCAGAAGCCGTACTAGTTAATAATAATAATAAATAAATAAATAATAATTTAAATATTCCTTCCCCAGTCCAGGGCTCTGCCAACAAGTGCAGATAACAAGGCGCTGGAAACACGAGCCCGTGACGACATTCTTTGAATAATTAATTCTATGAAGGGTCAGTGTCACAGTGTACATCATACACACTACCGCGCTCCAATCATCGCTCATCAAGCCCTATTGAGCGCGGGGGGTTTTTATGAAGACCAACAATTGATCTGAATTCTTGACGCACAGTTTGATATTCTCAAGTTGGAGACTTGACTGAAGTGTGTGAAAACAGTGCTATCGATATATTGAAACAAAATAAAAGTTGTAAAAAATATAAAAGTTATTATTAAATTATCAAATTCGTACTTTGGTGGAGAGGACTTGAGTCGTATTTGCTTTTGTCTTTGGGCGGCGCTTACCACTTAACATCAGGTGGGCCGTCAGCTCGTTCTATAAACTACACGACATCAAAAAATGAGAGGATCTGCGACTAATACACAGTTTAATTTTAACTATTCGCTATAAAATATTCATTTCTGCTGGTAAGCAGTAATGCCTTCGCATTACTGCTGCAGTAGGAAAGGTGTGTTCGCCGGTGAAATTACAGTCACATAAGACATTCCACCTTCACGTCTCAGAGTTAAAAGCGCATACGATGTGAGAGGGTTAGGGGTTAGTACAAGAAAGGAGCTTTTTTGAAGCTCTTTAATCCTTTCACCACACAGGTTCGAAAGAGCAAGGGACAAAATTAGCAGGGAATCAAAATTTAAGAAATTGGTTTTTGGTAAAAATTTAGTAAAATATAATTTTGCTCATAATTACAACATAAAGAACCTAACAAAAACACGTACTTAAACATAAAATAAATATACATAATAAGGAATCTAGAATATACCTAAGACCTTAAAAGCAACCATAAGACTATTTTTTACTCGTCTATAGATCTAGTCTTGTAAAACAAGTATAATCTATATTATGCCCATGTGCATGCCCATGCCCATGTCCATGCCCATGCCCATTAGCATGTACATGGCATACATGCTAATATACCATTTTCATATACAATAACCATGCATACTCCAAGTTATTAATCCAAGTAAGTATGTAGCTTACAGCAACTTACTTACCTACCTACCCTCATTCAGAAAGAGCCAACTCAAAGAAAGAAGCATATTAATATTTCCTTGAGAATAATCCGAACACAACACAATATCAAAATTTAATATCATTTTAATCTTAATTCTCCTTATTAAAGCCCAAGGAGGGTTCCGTGACATAAAATTGTACACCTTTGCTTGTAACCTCCACAAACGAATACCAACCCTATTTTGTGAGAGATAAGGCGTAAAATAAAACGGCTTTTTGTCTGTTTTGTATGGAAATAAGTAAGGGAAAGCTGAAAGCAGGTGAGTTCAAAGATAACGTGGTCTATTCTTAAAATATGGCTTAATTAGGTAGGTCTGATTTACATCTTAGGAAATGTTGTAATTTCGTACTTTGTTGTATATTTATTTATAACGACATTATAACGGAAAATTATGAAATGTATCAAACGGTTTGGGAAAGCCACATCAGAGGAATGATGTCATAGAACAGAGAAGTCGCTGTAGTAAAAAATATTTTTTATATTTATTTGAAATTTTTGTTTATTTCTTCATATATTCTCACTTCATTCGCTTTATTTATAAATTATTTGTTATGGTACGGTCATAGTTATTTCTAGAACAAATTTACCGAATCCTAATAAAATAATCGAAAAATATTATTTAATGATATATTTAATAAAATTTGTCATGACTACGTACTCGGCAGATTAAATGAGGCCAGCTGAAGCCTGCTGAATTATTAGATAGCCTTATTCAAAAACCAATTATGATTATTGAATAAGACTATCTGGTAATAACAATGCTGTAGCTAGGAACATACGTTTTAATTATTGCTAATGCATCCTCCTCGAGCAATCTAAACTTTGAACTGAACAATGCAAAACATGAAAGTCAATCATCCCGCAAAGTGCGCCAAACAAAAAAGTCAATACCGCTTTCGGTATTGAACGTGGAACTCTGTATTATAAGAGAACCCGTCGCAACACAATACCTCGATGACAAAACTCTTACTTTGAACTCCTTCCTAATCGCAGGGAAAACTTTATTTTCTGGCTGCAATGACAACTCGTCAATGACAACGCATTTGACTCTTTATATGAAAAGGTTGTATCAAATACTTTATTAGCAGTAGAACTTATGCCAAGTTAGTCAGAGGATTTTTGCCACTAAGCAGTGATGCATTCCCGTTGCTGTGTTCCGGTTTGGTGTGGTTGCCGGTAAAATTACCGGTACGTGAGACATTAGACCTTTCTGAGTTACGTACGATGTGACTTGGGTCCTGTTGTATCGGGGGGACCCAAGACGAATTGCTTGTTATGAGCAGAGTTAACCATTTAACAACAGCTGTGCCATCAGCTCGTCCCGTAAAATGAAAAATACACGTATGATAATCCTTGCTTATGGTAAAAACTGCGTTTTTCAATGATACCTGCTTCAAACTGTTTATAGTTATTAAGTTCCATCATAAAAACTGTTTTTTTACACAATTCACACAGCGCCGTCTATCCCCAAACTAAGCATAACTTTACTGTGGGAACCAGACAACTGATAGAATACATATATAGTTATTATTGGAAATACAAACATATAATACATATCAACACCCAGACACAGAACAAACATCTAATTTCGTCTCATCAATATTTTTCCTGGGTTGGAATCGTACCCACAACCTATAGCGCAGATAGCAGAGTTACTACCAACTGAGCTGTGAGGCCTGTATATAGTGAGATACTTTAAATAAAGAAATATTTGCTGTTAGTTGTCACCTTTCTGGTTCACAGATTGGGCTTTGCCTTTCAGCGAGGGAACGCTGCCTATACTTTGGGCACAATTATACAAGTGGTTATGAAATGGATCATTAAACTATAGATAATTGGAAACGGTCTATAGATAGCTCAATTGATTACAATGTATGTTATAAATTATGTACATATATGTCTTTGGAAATCGTCTTTTTTTATGTAATATAGGTGATGGTACAAGCTGACGATCCACCCGATGTTAAATGGTAACCGCCGCCCATAGACAACAGCAATAAATGAAAAATAAATGTTGTAATGTAAATAACTGACATGCGTGTACTTGATTTAGCAAATGATAACATTATTAAAATGACTTAAAAATAAAGGTAAATTAAATAATAATTTGGAATCAGAGTTGAATATGCAGTCATGAACGGGAGTGCAAGGAAGTACAGTGGTTACCAGACAATGGGCGACGAAGGGGAAGGGTAATGAAAAACACCGCGCGATTACCTCAGAGTGTAAGCACCCCCGCCCCGGCACGGTACGGGGTACTTGAACGAGAGAATTTAACTTTTTTCACTTGATTAGTTCGTGATGGAACAAATATTAATTAATATTACGCTCGCTTCTTCAACTTTTGAGTTATTTATGTGATAAAAGTTAATTAATTTCAACATATGGTCTGTAGGTCTTGGGTTCAATTCCCACCAAGGACAAATATTTGTATGACTATATATATATATATATATCTATATTCCTTTTTTTAAATGTTATGTAGGCTATACTTAGAACGAGCTGACGGCCCACCTGATGTTAAGTGGCAACTACCGCCCATAGACAACAGCAATACGACTCAAGTCCTCTCCACTAAAGTACGAGATGACTTAAGTCAAATTTCGTTGCGTCCATCACCCCGAGACTGGGATCGTCTCATGCGGCTGCAATTTCACCGGCACCCACTCCCTTTCACCGGAACACGGCAACACGAGTGCATCACTGTTTGGCGGCAGATTACCAGGTGTGGTGGCAGTACTTCTATGGGTGAACTTGGCACAAGTTCTACTGTTACTTTGGGTTGCTCCTTTCGCACCACCCGGGGACACGTGTAGGGATTCAATGGGTTATCATCTACGGACGCGAGCAACGTGGGCCCCCAAACCTACTACCTACATTCTAGTTTAGAAAACCTCGGCCTCTGTCTCCACAATTAATATTGCAATACCCTCACAAGTGTCCAAAATGTGAAACTTATCATGTACCTCAACAAAATCTATGCAACCCATTATGTATAGCAGCAATAAATGAATTGAGTATCAAGTCGGCGGATCAAGTACGTTTTTGGCATACTTTTAACAACCACCTAAAAGAAACCAATACATTACAAACTCCTTAAAAGCGTCAGCGTCTGTAAAAGTCAAAATACCGAAGAATATTGTCAGTAAAACAACAAAAGTGTAGTCTTGAATTGAGGAGCGCAGACAATGGCCGTAATACAATAGTGTTTTGGCTCTATATCATTGCTCGTGAGGAGATGAACAATGCACTCGAGTGCCGCAGCCGGCGCTAGCGCATCTACGCAGCGTGCGCTCAATTGATACTTTATGATAAGTTCAAGATAATAATAATAAATATTGGTGGACTTTTCACACAGCGCCATCTATCCAATAATTATATACTTTTTTGTAAATACATACACATAGGTAATACATATTGACACCGAGACACAGAAAAAACATCTACGTTCGTCACACAAATGCTTGTCTTGGGTGGGATCGAACCCACGACCTGCAGAGCAGAAGGCAGTGTTACTACCAACTGAGCTGTAAGGCCTGTCTATAATATATCTATATGATGAGGTCTCACAGCTCAGGTCAGGTCAGGATGCAGGTCTTGGGCAAGTCTCATATTACTTATTCATACATACTACATACTACATATTACAATTCACTGTATTTTTTAGGTCAAGATAAAATATAAATAAAATAATTCAAAGTTTTCACACAGTGCTATCTAGCCCCAAAGAAAGCTAAGTAAATAGCTTGTATCGTGGGAACCAGACAACTGATACAATACTTAAATACTTTTTTTTGTCAATACATATAATACATATCAACACCCAGACACAGAACAAACACCTATGTTCGTTAAGATGTATCATACTTATATATTTACAAAAAAAAGTAAATTTGTATTGTGTTAGTTGTCTGCTTCCCATAATAAAAGCTGTGCTTAGCTTGTGGTTAGATGGCATAGTGTTAAGTTTATTTTTAACTATTTGTTTATAATTTATTCATTCAAGTATCAAGATTACTCACACCGCCCCACACCGTGAGTCCACTAAATACCATGTTATGAACTAACCGACATGTCCGCATTAATACCTACTTCTATGAAAACATTCCACATTCCCACGGCGCGGCGAGGGCATCTCGGAAACAAACGAAATTGTCTCAAAAATATGGTCAACATCTGATTTCACCGGAGATAACTTGGTCCGTCGAGCCGGTTAGTCTTAACGCTTTAAATATAAAGTCCAAAATACAATACTATACAGTATAGAAAGGTAAATGTTAATTTTGTATGTCACAAAGGTCCTTTGTAGCAAAATGTTCGGTTGTAAACAAACAGTTGTATTATTTCAAAGAGTGTGGGGTCGATGTTTGAATCGCCGCACGATTTATTGGTGAAAAAAATCTTTACGTACAAAGTGTGGGTGAATTAAGATTAGGATTTGATAACGGATGTCGTGGGAAATGGGACGAACGGTAGTCTGCGGCATTCCCATTTGTATTAAAATCTTGTTAAATCGCTTCGAATTTGACATCGATTGAGATTTATATATGTGGTGCAGCTTATTGATGAGGAATTTTGTAATAATATTGTATAGTATTTATAAAGTTACTCATAATAATTGTGAAATTTTTTCTAACAATTCTCCCATGAATCATATCAAATCATTATTATTTCATATAATTTTATTATAAATCAGCTAAAATTTAACGACTTTAGTGCACTTCATTTTAAATAATTTGTAATGTGTATTTATTTAAATCTCCCTAATGCCTAAACTAGGCAGGAACTGTATCATAGCCAATTAGTTCCTTCCTTCCTATTATGCCGAAGCTATGTCAATGCAGATGTATGCAACATTATAGTAATAACTAAACCACCTAAATCACTTTATTTTATACAGGTAGGTCGTGGGTTCAATTTCCATCCATGACAAAGATTTGTGTTACTAACATAAATGTTTTAGTGTAACTGGGTGTTGACACGTATTTACAATACATAAACACTACCCTACATTACAATAAAAAAATGCTATATAATATCCAATAATACTTTGATTATCAATTGCCACTTTTTGAGAACGTGGTATTTAGTATTGTGTTTTACTTGATTTCAACCAGTGACCTATGGATTGAAGCTCGGGATTTGTACTACAAGGCTTAAAAGTTTGGGTCAAGCTAATGAGCTGTCCCCACTAAACAGTGCTTCCTGTAATACAGTCAGATTCTATTCTATTCTATTCGAGTCACAGGTTCTCTCGAACCAGTGTGGTGAAAGGATTTTAAGTGCACCTCAAAGAGGCTCCTTTCGCGCACTTGACACATGTCTTCGGATCTTTAGTTCTAGGACATGTCGGTTTCCTCATGATATTTCTTTCACCGTTTTGAGAACATGTTATTGCGCACATAAAACTTACAAGCGAAAAACTAGATGCACGTTGGGTTTTGAACCGGTGACCTCCGGATGGAAAGTCAGAGTCAGCACCACTAGGCCACCACGCTCTCATAGTCAGTAAAGCTGCAAATGGTAGCAGAACAAACATGCAGCATCACGGATGCAATGAATAATTCAGTCAGGGAGCGCATCACACGCCACAATTAAACGGGAACAAACAGGAATCAATTAACACCGCACCGGTCAGTATTGACGGATTATACATTTGCATGTTGGATGGCTTTACATTGCATGATACCAGTATTTAACACAGAGTATTTGGATTCTGTAATATCCTTGCTCATATTCGTCAAATGTTCTTAATCTTAATACTCAAACTATATTTTAGATAGATATGTTTATTATACATACCTAGATAACAATAAATAAATATTGGTGGACATTTCACACAGCATCATCTAGCCCCAAAATAAGCTAAGCATAACTTGTGTCATGGGAACCAGACAACTGATATACATACTTATATGCTGTTTTGTAAATACATGCATATTAACACATCAATATTCGTCACACAAATGTTTGTCGTGGGTGGGAATCGAACCTACGACCTACAGCGCAGAAGGGCAGTGTTACTACCAACTGAGCTGTGAGGCCAGTCAAATGACAAACGTTCGTGTGGATGCAGAAAAAAACTACATTAACTAAAACTATTCTTGCAATATACAATATGTTTTAAAATTAAATCTACTTTTTAAGTAGATTCATAAGTAATGTTTGATTATAGTATATATGTGATATGCATAATAATAAAAATGTATGCATAATAAATAAATAATTTTAATATCCAGTGCCTATTTTCACCATCCCCAGTTTCATAAACTTGAGTTTTCAAGCGGAACACTTTAAACTCCAAAGATTGATAAGTTCAACTATATTATTAAAAAAAATTACCTCGTTTTCCACGCATTTCAGAAAAACAATTGTCATTAAATGATTTTTTATAAATAACGGAATTTTCCAAATAAATTACACTTGGGGAAATGAATCGTGTATTCTATGGGTACACGAGAAAACTATGCGATGGAATTCGAGGGGCGGTTGGTAAAAAATTGATATTTTATTGCGCCCGGGGTCCACTTCTCTGTCATATTTTATTCTCTTTTCGTCGTTTTGGGGCTTTCGTTTCTCTATATTACCATTTTCCATCGCAGAAGTCCTTTTTGGTGACATTATGAACTCTATTATCAAGTAGTAAGGACGATTTTTTTATGGGGAATTGTAAAAAGACTTTGGTTTGAAGAGGTTCCATCACACGCACGAATGAGTAGTATATCATTTTCTTTGAAGGAATGGGCTTGACTATCTTTTTCAGCGGCCTAATCTGCTTGCAAAACAAACAAAGCGGCTGTCTTTGGCTTCTGTGGGGAGTAACAAATTACGCTTATTTTGTATGTAAACTTAGTGATGTCAGTTGTTTATTTTGTAGACATTCTATATATTGGATTTAGTGCTACGTCGTAGCTGTAGGCTCGTTGAAGTCTTTGATATGATTACTTATTTGTGTTTAGTCCGGATTAAGTTAAATATTAATATAAATTGTTATAAGATAGGTAGCATCAAATTCCGAAACGAAGATAAGAATAAGAAATATGTACTTACTAAAGAAGGTATGTTTGAAGTTTCAAATTTCTTAATATGCAACCAGCTGCTAACATAGATTGGCCTAGTTCTTCACTGTTCCATTTTAGGAGAAATCCTGTGTCGGAGGTGGCTATGGCTCAGAATGAATATTCAAGAGCTGAGAACCCGGAATAAATCCGGGACCTCTCTCGCAGCAGGGCACTACAGACTTAGCCACGAATTAGTCAATATTTACTTTAAAAACAATACGTGATTCCTACCCAATAGTTCTAGGACCACCTACGTCCATAGCTTTAGCAAAAAATCTTAAAAGGAAATATCCGAACCAAGAACCGCCAAGTAATTTCAGACACACATTAACAGGTGTGTCGATGCGTGAAATTCGTTGTTGCTTACATGACTATGTGATTTATGAGTTCGATTCTCGGCTCGGGACTTTTATTGGTCTCAACAAAAATGAACACTTTAAATTCTAATAAGATAAGTGTAGTGTTCGGAATTTTGATGTGTCTAGACCATTGGGACCATATGGTTTGAATAGGCTTCAAACTTAGAGATAAGTAAGTAAGTATTTTGAATATTATGACGTTTCCAAGCCATTTCTTTATGAATTCTATGGAAATAAAGTTTATGACTTTGATTTAAATTAGTGATATTATTAGTTTATAGGCAGTTGTCGAAAAAAATTATTATTTAGCTAATCAAGTTGCTAATCTACGTTTTGTAAGGTATTTAGTTGTATATCTATATCTTAATCGAAGCGAAAATTAGTATGGTGAATTATATGATACTAGCTGCGCCCCGCGGTGTTACCCGCGGTGAATAAGTAATCCCACGGAAAACTACACTTTTCAGGGATCAAAGTAGTTTATTTGTTAATCCAGGATATAAGCTATCTTAATACCATATTTCATCAAAATCCATTCTGCCGTTTGAGAATGAAAGAGTAATAAACATCTCATAGCCATTTAGCCATTGTTTTAAATTTTATTAGTTTCCTTTATTGTATACAAACCTTTAGAATAATTTCAATATATATTTTAATTTTACCTAAATTCCTGATAAAATTAACAAACCATTGTATGAGACCCACTGCCGTTGGCAAAGTCACAGTACGACCAAACCAGAATGCACACAGAATAGAACACAGTCGGTTTCACATCTCACCCGAGAGCGTTCACCCTTGACCCCTAACTGGCGTTGGTCATCTCGACACGTCTGTCCTCCCCCTCGCACGCGTGCCGGCTCCGCTGCGTCCGTCCTTGTCTAGTTGCGGTGCACGATCCTATCACGAGCCGTGGATCCGGGTATCCTGAGAATTGCAGCCGGTGACACGGCACGAACATTGTGGAGACTTCTAAACATCCACTCTAAACATTCATAACTTTTTTTTCTTACAAGATCCTCATCGGTTTCCAGTTAGATAACTTGGATTTAGGATAGATATAGATTTTCTTAGGTTCTTGTTAGAGAAATATTAACCATGTTCGTTGCAAATAAATTTATTATATTTATAATGGTGTTAATATAATAGTTGGCATAAGTCGCTTATACGAATAATTCATGTGATAAAATATTTTATTTATTTAAGTTTGGAGTACCTACATTATACATATTAAGATATTTTTGCGCAAACAATATGTAAAGTTATATGTAATGATTCGACGTGAAAAACATACTTATTAGTAATTTTTATGTACTATTCAGACCCTATATTTGATGAGGTTTTTTGAAATATTACAAAAGCTAAACAGTTATTTAATTAATTAAAGCGATGGTCACAAAATTATATACATATATTCGAATTGCCTCACAACTCAGTAGTAATCCTGGCTTCTGCATTGTAAGGTCGTGGGTTTGATTCCACCCAGGACACACATTTGTACGATGAATACAGATGTTTGTACTGTGTATTTAAAAAAAATGTAACTATGAATTATTTACAATAAAAATTATAAACGTATTCTATCAGTTGTTGGTATGATACAAGCTATTTACTTAGCTACTTTGGGGTTAGATGGCGCTGTATGAAATGTCCACCAATATTTATTATTTATTATATTTATAGCAAGCCAAATTGTACCTTATCCACACAATTTTGCACCTTGTTTGTATGACAGCTGAACATAATAATTTTCCATTATGAACCTCAAAATAATATGAACCCGGTTACCTCAACTTTTGCCGGGTCACACAGGAAGATGCAACGTGTAGGTGCATAGTGCATGCAGCCTCACCGCTAACACTGTGCTGCGCTGAGAATGCACTTTAGATTCATTCTGTGCAACCGCCTCGAAACCTATCTATTGTTGATCCATTTTGTGGTTTTTGGTAATAACTTTTACGACTTCGTTAAACATAAAAACTGAAAACAGTTGGTACATTATCAAAAATTGAAAATAGATTAGTTATCATTTTGAAGAAAAAAATATTTTTTGTCCTATTTTTATTAGTTAATTTATAATGTAATTTTTTATTTAAATTATAATAATTTGTAATATTGAAGATTAAAAAGACAATACAAAAATAAGAAAGACTTGAAAGCTTTATAACGCTGTCTCAAGCACGTCTGAACATGGATGTAATAGTGAAATTGCTTTGTGGCTCTCAGATAATAAGGATACGCCTTTACTAGTAGTAATAAAACTTATGCTCGTAAGTCCATCCGGGGAATTACTGCTACCATATCCATTTTAACCGCCAAGCAATAACGTATACGCATTACTGTATTCCAGTTCAAAGTCCAGTGAAATTACAGGCACATGAGACATTTTACTTCACTTCTTAGTGTTACAGGTGCATACGATGCGACTTGGGTTTTTTCGTACCTAAGTAGAGGAGGACCCATTTCGTATTGCGTGTTATGGGCAGAAGTTACCATTTATCACCAGGTGGATCATCGGCTCGTTCCGTAACTTTATTGAATTAAAAAAAGTGTGGTAGAACGTGTTGGCATATTTATTCCAAAATCTCACATCTGCACTGAAAAGATAGTGTAAATAAATACCAAAGTGAAATAATGCTTAGTAGACCATTAAATATTTATATAACATGATACCAGCCTATCCCAATACTTACCTACCTGCCTTATATATTATCTAATATTATCTAATATACTACCGCGCGACACAGCAAAGCAAAACCGTTCGGTGTTCCATTGAGTTCAATTGAAAATTCGCTAAATGAAGTTTTCATTCGGCAGTAGCAAAACAAAGGTTCATATAATGTAGCCAGACGGGCCCGAATGCGTAATTACAACGACCACGGGCGCTGGGGTGCTAACAAAGGATTTTTATTTGATTTACATTGTCTTGCGGTACGCCTGTAATAGACACAGGCGTCGTTTAAAAACTCACGCCTCTACCTACTTATTATTGAGTTTAGCGCCTGTTTAAACCCTAGTCGACTTTCCAGGGGGAGAATAGACAATCACAAGAAACCCATAAAGGAGGAGTAACTTTCCCTTCGGGACCATGATGCTTTATACAATTTATTTATTTATTTATTTATTATTGCACACATGTAGAACTTATTAATTAAATTTAGAAGAACATCACATGTACCCAAATTTAAACAGGCTCTTGAATAAAATAAATTAAGCATTAGAAATATTTAATGGTACATGAAAAGTACGACATACCTACTTATATTCAACAAATTTTATCCTTTTTCGTCATAATTTTCTTTGCAGCTGTGTCTTGTGTGAATAAATGTTTTTTCTTTCTTTCTTTCATATTACTAACACAATAGCGCAAGAATATTTATAAATATTTGCTTAATGTTCACACACAACAAACATTCACTGCAATATTGAACCCTTAATTAGAATAAACCGAATGAAAAGCCGAATATTTTCACAAGTTAATTAAAAGGGAACTGTAAAAACAATTCCGTATTGATAATCGCATCACTCACCAACGCCTGGGTGATTTTAAATAGCAAACTATTTTATTGTGTATTGCGCCATCTAGTGGATTATTGCATCATTATTGTTGCAGGGGCAGTAGGAGTAAGAGTAAGGTCGTCAAAATAATTGCGATGACTTTATAATTACTTCAAAATACGTTTAAATTACTAAATTGAGACCAGTGTTTAATCATACCACTAAGCAGTTGATTAAATTAACTGAAAGTAACCGAGTCATTCAGACACATGATTAGAAATTAAGTTGTTCAATATTCATTAAAATTAATTTTTAAGAAAATTATAGTCAAAATTTGTTTAAAACAATGACAAGGTATATATTTATATAAACAAACAGCAAAAACTTTTACAACTAACACATCCCGTATCAGATATGGTAGCGATGTGTTTTTTCTTAAAAATATTTCACCGCACTGGCTGGCTCGAACCAGTGACTCAACTAGTAGTAGTAGGGAATGAATAAAACTTTACAGCTATAATTAGCAGATACCCGTTCATTGGTAAAACGGCGTAAAAGTTTATACATTTTCTGGAGCGTTCCAAAAATGTAGGCAAATCCTATTACAGAGAAATACAAAGAAGTAGCCAGTAGATAATCACAAAATATAATGATAAGTTTTCTTTAGTGTCAATAACCGCGCTCCGGAACTAATGTCTGGTTCTTTGAAGTACAAGGGCATCAGTAGCTTGGCATCAACGGAATGACTATTTCGAACATGTTACCATCGGGGATGTAACTCAGTGGTAGAGTGTCTGCTTCGCATGCTGAAAGTCCAGGGTTCAAATCCCTGCATCTCCATATAGCTTTTTGCACTCGGTTTTTTTTCTACATTTTCTTAATAAATTAAATTAGTTAAAGTTGCGTTTTTTGAAGTAAAATAAGATTCCTGAAATATAATATCTAAATAAAAATACCATTATGCGTAATCCTTTCGCTCAGCATCACAAGCTTTGAACGTTTATCATCGTTATTTCTTCCTGTCTGAAAAATAGTACATAATAATAGTTTATAAATAATAAATAATATCTTAATTAACTACCATTTACTATACTATTGCGCGTTAAACACTTCTTGTTCACCAAAATCGGCCCAGTAGTTATTCATGATGGTCAATTTAGACAATTTTTATTAGTATAGATTAAAATAATTAATATATTCGGGTTATCATTTATAATTTACTATGGGTACATAATATACGGGCGACTTGGATCCAGTCTTACTTAGCTAGGGGAGGACCCGAGTCGTTCCTTGTTATGGGCAGAGGTTACCATTGTACACCATGTGGGCCATCAACTCGTTCCATATATAACAAAAATAATTGTAAGCTTTTTTAAAATCAGTCGACCGCACAATGCAGCTGTTAGCCATGACAGGATAGCATTAAATTAGGTCGCATTAGATTCGATGACTAAATATACTGAATTATTAATTTTACTGACAGTCGTACATTGATTTAGTAGCACCTGGATTCTTTGTCATTATTTGGTTCATTCGACTGTCGCGTATGGTTCACAAAAAAATAATCATTATTTATGCTATGAGTACTATTTTACAATATGTTATACCAATTGGTGACCAACAGGAAAAATAAATCTTTCTGTACCTACTCAGATCAGATAAACAGAAAAAACATTATTAAATATGTACAACAAGAAATATAAAATTATATTTTGTTATAAATAAATGAATATTGGTGGACATTTCACACAGCGCCATCTAGCCCCAAAGTAAGCTAAGTGAATAGCTGTATCATGGGAACCAGACAACTGATATAATACTTAAATACTTACATAAAAGTACTTACATATGTATTTTATCAGTTGTCTGGTTCCCATGATACAAGTTATTCACTTAGCTTACTTTGGGGCTAGATGGGTGAATTGTCCACCAATATAATAAATAAAAATTTTATACATATTATAACACATTTCTCCATCAATCAATACCCAATAGCCAGGAAAATCTTTAAACTCAGTCTCAGAGTTACGGGCGCATACGACGCGAGTTGGGTTTTATTGTAACCAGGACGAAAGTCATACTTTTTATGGGCAGAGGTTACCACGTAACACCAGGTGGGCCATCGGTTCGTTCCGTAACATTGCCACATAAAAAAAGCCAATTAATTCTAAAAATAAACCCTGACAAACACCAGTGAACGCCGGAGACCTTTCCCAGGTGGGCCTTTTTAAAGGTAAAGCTCATTATTGGTCACCCGCCGGACATAGCCCGGACAAACGGCATGTATACTTGATGGCTCCCAAATGTCAGTGCAAATGGAATAACATAGTGCTTTATCAGATCACCTCAATATTTCACGCCAACCAGGTATTGTCTTTGGTGAAAAGGTCTCGCTTACTTAATGAGGGGTAATGGATAAATTTTTTAGTTGTTTCGAATTCAAGCCTTATGGGAACTTAAACGAAGAAAAAGTTTATAAATTAAGTCCTTTGAAACCAAACCTAAATATAGGTACTTTAAATTTATGAATTTGAGCACGATGGATATTTTTGTGTTGTGTCTCTGCTTGTCATGCCACCTGCGACACACAGAAACCTACTGCAGATTTTATGAGCATTTGGTTCTGTCATTTAGTTTTTTTTTAGCAAGATTCATCCTTTATTTGTAATTTAGACTTACGTTCTGTTCCCACAATAAACTCGGGCTTCTGGAAAGGAAATACAACAAGTAACCATAGCGTAATGGTAGGGCTGATACTTGGCTGTGTAACTACCATATTCTATCTCAGAAGAGATTAGACTGTAAAACACATTCCAAACAATATATGGCAGGCAGCCTTTTTCTTAAATTATATTACTACAGTATGTAGAATTGTTGTTCCGAATAAACTATTTAACATTTGGAACATAAAAGAGGATTGTGAAAATAGGAAAGGTAGATACCAAATATTATTAAAAAAAGGTATAAGACATGACAGCACCATCCAAGTGTAAAGTTTCCCGGAGGCAGGAAATGAAAGCGCGATCCATTTCCACGTAATCCGTGCGCTATCTAGATATCGTATCGATCACCTTGCTTCTTTGTTGACGAAAAACACAATTTATACGGGCTTCCCAACAACTTTTAACTAACCCTACTAATATAAACGTGGATGTTTGTATGTATGGATGTTTGTTACTCTTTCACGCTCAAACGGCTAATGGATTTGGATGAAATTTGGTATCAAGATAACTTATATCCTGGATTAACACATAGGCTACTTTGATCCCGGAAAAGTGCAGTGTACCCGTGGGTTGACTTACTCACCGCGGGGAATACCGCGGGACGCAGTTAGTGTTGTTATAATATAGTTTGACGCCTATTCAAACCCTATCCGACCCTCTTTGGGTTGAACAGACAAGAAACCCCTAAAGGAGGGTTTATTATTTTTACCTACTCTAATCCATTTCAAATTTAAAGTTCTAATTCTGCCGCGAAAAATCAAGGATAAAGTATACTCATAAGTACCTACTGATTTTATAAGTGTCAATAAAATCTCAGCGCGATATTTTCCCAATATAGGGTGTACTCCAGCCTAGTCGTAGGTATGATTGACAGCTAATAACCGCAGATTTCCCAGGGGAGTGTACAATTTGTCCCCGGCACACCCCACTGAAGTCATGGAAACGAATGCCGTGACATACTCGAGAAATCAAACTCAATCCTTGGTTATTTGCGCTTGGATGTACTGCACTTTAGGTACCTAACCATAATATGAACGTAGGTATATCTTTATACATAAAAAATAATCTTACGTAGTATGGCTTTCCAAGCTTTATGAATTCAATGGAAATAAAGTTTATGATTTTGATGTAGGTTTGTTTCCGCAAAACTTGAAAGTAAAAGTTTTTTTTTTTATTTCATTTTTGTGTTAGTTTTTTTATATGTATTTTTTTACGGACGTTCCTAAGGGAACGGGAAATTCCAAGCTTATCAATATCACACTAAGCCACAGCGAAACGTAGCCTGGTTTACCTAGTAATGTTAAAAATGAAAAGTTCCATTGTGGGTTATATCTATCTATAAAGAAATGTTACCTGAAACGGGTTATTTTACTGATATTTTAGGTAATCCTAATAATTAACGGTGATGGATTCTGTATCACAAAGAATCAGCGAATCAATTCTGCTTCTCAGACATTTTGTGTGAGAACCTAAATGTTTGTTCTCTATTTGGTGTTAATATGTATTCATATGTAAGCATTTATAAAAAAACACCCTAAGAATTATATCTTGCTCTCTAGTTGGGACTGAATAGTGATGTCTGAAATGACCACCAATATTTATTTATTCATTTTCATATATGTATATATATATATATATATATATATATATATATTCATTACATTCTCTTGGTGTGTTCATATTTATCGAAACTATTAAGTAATTTAATCTTAGCAAAACGTACGACAGTATTAGCCATAGAGTCCTGCGAGAAATTTATAATATAGATGAATAGCCGTTATCTATACAGCATAAAATATTAACGATCATCCCCATTAGCTCGAGAGCTTTTTACAAGAACAGACAGAAGGCGCTGCGAAGACCTACACAGCGCTGGATGAGACATTTACTCAAGGGGCCAGTTCCATAACTTTTTAACTCAATATAATTATTTTAATTAATTAAGTTTACTTTCAATTTAAATGATAGATATATGGATTTGACATTGAATTTGATAGAAACTGTTTGAAACAAAAGTTATACCATCATGCCTCTGCAATTTTTTGCAGGCGGTCTCTTCTATAAAATTAACACCCAGACACAGAAAAGTCAGACAAATTTTTGCCCTGGGTGGGAATCCAACTCACGACCTACAGCGCAGAGGGCCGAGTGACTACCAACTGAGATGTGAGAGTTCATCAGATTCAAACCCTTTATCCCCGAAGAATAGGCAGGCGATAAAAAAAATACTTTCATTATGGCTTATGCAATTGTGGTAACGTAGACTTTGCTAGCAGTAATTGATTCCCTAATAAAATAATATGTATAATAATATATAAATAATGATACATTTATTTCTTACTAACAAAATGACCAGTAAGCCCGAGCGAACCATTGCAATTAACATATAAAAAACTAAGTTACATTCTCAACTACGCTGTTGTCCTTTCCAGTCTACTAGATCGTGGAATCGCATCTTCACTAATCATAAGGCAGGCATTAGGTAAAAGGCGATAAATCTAAGAGGCCGCCATAACTTAAAGTGTGTTCGCCCCCTAATTATATCGGTGTAAAAATAATGTACAGTACGGAATTATGTGTTTTGCTAATGTCTTCCGGTGTAGAGGTTTACTTCATGTTATGTTATAATTTAGTTTTAACAGTTCGCGTGTTAATTGGTGGGTAAAGGTTGGTTGAGGTTTTTGAATTGAGTGGTACATTCTTATGGGCAATGATTCAGTTTGGAAAGCACTTTCTGCAGATATGCGCGTTAGTTTCTATATGTACTTCAAACTTCACTAATATTATAAAGTAAATCAATAAATAATATTGGTAATTGACCATATAGGTAATTAAACATTTCACACAGCGCCATCTAGCCCCAAAGTAAGCTAAGTATAGCTTGTATCATGGGAACCAGACAACTGGTATAATACTTATATGATTGTATACATAAATATAATACATATCAACACCCAGATAGAATAAACACCTATGTTCCTCACACAAATGTTTGTTCAGTGCCTGAGTGTTCACATAACTTACATAACATTAATATAATACATATGTATTTAAAAATATAAAAGTATTAGGTATAACTATTGTCATGTGTCCATGATACAAGCTATGCTTAGCTTACTTTGGGGCTAGATGACGCTGTGTGAAATGTCCACCAATATTAGTAGCTATTTATTTATTTATCTCCGAAACTACTGATCTAATTCTGAAAATTCTTTCACTAATAGGAAGCTAATTATTATATTATTAAACTGATAAAGATGAGCACCAGCACTACATATACAATTACAGGTAAATATTATGGCCACTTTGGGCGTAGGAACGTTTGAACGAAGAACGATTTCAGTGATAAAAGCGATGATTTAATCACAGTTTTTATTAAAATATTTCTAAATATTTAAAAGAATATTCTGTAATTAATATAAGCCAGGTAAATTGCAAAGCAAAATTGCCCCTTAAAAGAGATTTGTTTTCATTGTTCGAGTGAATTATCATATCTAATGTATAGTTTCTTAATCAAAACACATTAGATTTGCAAGATATTTGATCGTTAACTATTACTTTGATAACCCGGAAACAATCAACACATTAATTGGTATCTCAGTGAGACAGATCACTTATAAGTATATGTATAGACAGACACCCTTGACAGAGAACCGTAAGGGTGCCTACATGATAGAGTAGATATTATTATAATTTGTTCGGTTTTTATACCCACAATACCTTTGAGATTTAATTATACTGGCGAATTTGTGATCGTCTGACTTTTAATTTTGTATGTGTTATGGTAGTTCGATTCTATGATCTTCAAGGAGTGATTGAGCACCACCTACCTCTTTCACTCTCTCCATGGCAGCAGCAGTCAGGATCATGCACGGCACAGCACGACAAGTCACAGAGAATTCAGGAGGAATTCTGGAGTCCATTAAACACAGCACGGCAGTAAACACTACCGTAGAAGGGCTACTACCAACGGAGGTGCGAGGTGAGTTAAAAAAATTCATTATCAATCGAGCAGAACAAATTATATGGAACTTACAACATTGAACACAGCAAATCCGGGAACCAATAATTTGAATTCACATCTAGACCCAAAAATTCGCTTAATAATTTCATAATATAAAATGGCGCTCGTCGAGAGTAGAAGGTTATTCTCACAGAGAAACAATTAGGAATGCCAGGTTGATACCACCGGGTGTGTCTTGCGCCCTTACACATTCGACCCACAACAATATTATATTACACAAGTCATTACCGGATGCTGTGATTAGAAGTACGCGGTTAAAGGGTTATCAGTTAGGTAGTGGTCACTGTTCACACATCCTAAAGATTAACTAATATAAGAATAACCCATAAGAGTATATAAAATAACAGGTTGACTAAGATTTAAGTTCTAATAAATTCTATGGTCCAGTACGGCATTAAGCTGAGACTAGAACCTATTTTGGCCATACTAAATTCTAAGTTTATATAATACTGTGTAAGTGGAAATCGCTTTTATCACGCACCTCTATTTTACCACTCGGAAAAGTAGCCTAAGTTACTCCTTTTTACATCAGCTATCTGCCAGTGAAAGACCCGTCAAAATCGATCCAGCCATTTCAGAGATTAGCCGGAACAAACAGACAGACAAAAATAAAAAAATATGTTGTTTTTGTATATGTACATACATCCATATGCACTTAGTAACAAGCGGTTATTTTAATATTACAAACAGACATTCCTATTTTATTTATTTATATAGATATACCTACTTGTACAGTATCCTTTATGTTTTATCTTTTTTGTTTATGTATTTTTTTTCCTCTCATTAGTGTGTATTTGTGAGTGGTCAAATAAATGTTTTTCATTCTTCTTTCTTTACTTTTATTTTAATAAAACCAAAACGTAACCTTGGTTATGCAATTTCTTGAATCTTGAATCATATGATATAGCCCTAGGTAAGGGGGACCAGGTTCATTAAAGCGTGTTTAGAAAAATATTCTTCATTTATATTTTACGTCTAAAATGTATCACTAGTATTACATAATGACATGCTCAAAAACCACACGGTACACACTCTCCCAAATTTCTTGTAATCCTCTAATTTGTAATCTTGTTTTAATTATTCCGAGGGGCCATAACGTGATTTATGTCCCCCACACCTGAACAAGTGACGTATGAGCGGATCCGGGAACGAATCACATGTATGATTATCAGAACTTATTCCGGAGGCTACTATAGTATGGATCGACGTTCTATATAGATAGTTATTCAAAAATATTCTGAATAGAGTACAAGTACTTAAATATACTATTTTTATACGTATATTTTTATATTATTTTAAGTAATAAACAAAATATCGTCTAAAATAATATTATTAAATTTATACAACCCAATGATAACGAAATTAAAATCTTGGGTACGCACGAGCGTTGAAGTCGCTATTGGCCAAAATTATATCTAAAATTATATCAACCAGTGCCCTATTTATGAATTATTGAGACTTAGCCTAACGTTATCAGGAGGATTTTCAAAAATCTGTTATTTCTCGACCTTTTTACTTGGCTCTCTATAACATATTTGACAAATCAAAATATTTTTTATCTATGATCATGATAACAAAGGTTGTCATTGTTCTATGCGTTTATTTTGTAAACATTTTATTTCAGAACATTTTATTACAATTTTAACGTTGAACATGTACATATTTTTAATTGTATTTGTGTGTGAAGTGGCCGCATTCCAGTCTGAAGATTTAAACGTCGGGACAGTGTTGTTCTCTCCGTCTGATGTGAGGAAGAAACGGTGGAGTGCAACGGAATTGGGACTCTTGAGAGCCCGAAAGCAATTCCAGACAGTGATACCTCCACCGAATATGATCAACCCGAATGATGATTTCGTAAACCATTTGCTGAAATTCTTCAAAGCAAGCTATGCATCAGTGAAATCCGAAGCTAAGGACCCTGAAACTGACAGTATCATGAACGCAGCCCTATCGGACGCTATAGGAGGCTATCTCAAAGCGTGGGTACTTCCCATCACGAAGTATGGGTATTACGGAGGTACAGTATCACAAGAGGATGCTTTGAAACTGTTCCAATTTTACGAGGAAATCAAAAAATGCTTGGACACGAATGGTAGCAGTTGGCGAAGTCCTAACGCAAACCTTTTGAATTCTATATCAATCGGTATAGCACCGTTGCGGTCTACGAATACTAGAGGAGCTTCAAGCTCGTGTAATAGCCTGGCTTATTTTGAAAAAACTGATTCAGGTCTAGCCGTTCCAGTTCCTAATGTGAACTGGGATGGAGATGCAGCTTCTATGTTTGTACCGCTCAAAAACCATTCACTTGTATCGCTCAATTCTCATAATACTGATTCATTGTTCAAATATTACGATGCAGCAAAAAACTGCATCGAAAGCAGTGAGCTGGAAGACAAGGGTAGCTTTGAAAATAGATTTCAGAGTTGGTTAACGAGAGAAGTCGTTCCCCATCTCAACGATGAAACATTGTATCCAGCTTTGGGTAGTGTACTCTGCCTTGTGAACAAGACAAGAAACCTTGTAGATACCGTCATAGACCTTTATGGTCAAAATTCTCTCCAGGAGACAATATTTGCTAGAATACCTATAAATCTTTCGTCTAAGAAGACGATGGTAATATTTGCTATATTTTTTCTTGAAATTGCATGGTGTATTCCTATGCTCTGTTGTTTGGTTAGGAGAAGGTTGAAAAGAAATAAGCCTAAAAACATTTATCTGTACGTTAAACGTGATAAAGATAAAAATAGCAAGAAATGGAACTGTTCTGATTGCACTCAGTGTACTCCGCTTGAAACTAGCTCCAAAAGTATTATCTGTGAATATTTGCGAACTGAGTCTACTAAAGAAGTTAATGAAAAGTGCAGCAATCCATGCAAAAGTCTTAACGTAATGCACAAACATCAAACAAAGAGCTGTAACATTGAAGCTCACTACTCTAACACGTCTAAGCACTCTATGGGTACCGACATAAAATCACACAGCTTACAAATGTCTCCTCCAGATAAGATCAAAATTATTAATGAGAAACCTATCCACATTGAAAATAACTTACCTAAAACCAAAATGAGTGCTGCCGAGAAACGAAAATCTTCAGTTGGAGAAATGTGTAACTGTATTCCAGACAGAGATAATGTGAATATTACAGACAATAAAAATGACAGTTACATTACTGTACATGAGCTCGAACCTAATAAAACGGTCACCATATTGAATCAGAATGAAAATTTGGTTACAGATGATGACGAAAGTATAAAAACAGAAGAAACTATGAAAGTCGAATCAAATATAACAGTAAAACAAGCTTGTGTCACAAGAAACGCCAGTGTAAATGAAGTAAAAAATATAGATGCAGGAACAAAAAAATCGGAAATGGATACAGGTGCGCATGATCGAATCAACATAAAAGCAAAATGTAAACATGACTATGATGTAGAAAAAAATACTAAAAATATCATGAATGTAGAAGCAGACGTGACTATAAAACAATCTCGCAAAAGCACTCGTAAGATAAAAGTTAAACAAAGCAAACCTAGAGGAAAAGTGTGTAAAATTGCATCAACAGCGCATATTATTGAACATAGTACAACAAACGTCCAGGACCGTAAAGAAATAATGAACTGCCAAGGTACAGGAGTCAAATTAACCTCTGGCAAACCTTACTTCGAGATAACAATTGACAGACCTAGGAGACAGGTCTCAATTGGCAGTCCTCGGAGACAGAGTAAGATACCTAAAAGAGCTCCCAATTGCTGCAGAGCAGAAGCTCCTAACATGAGTTCGAAAAACGCATTCCAAAATACATTAGGCCATAATCGGAAGACTTTTATCCCTCAGCCGAAACGACAGAAAACTCTTGAAGATATATTTACAAAATGTGATAAACCTGAAGAAAAACTAAATAAGACTTTATAATAAGATTCGTTCCGTATACTAGATATATGATACTGAATTATTGTCCTCTAAAATATAATCTTCGATTTACTGCTAGGATCTATTTGTCACTTTATTCTAAAGAGTTTGATATCCCAAACGAACTTCTTTTACCATTAGGCGGACAAATGATTCGTGTTATCAACGCCAGGTCTTATTTTCTTAGTATGAGTGCTATGCAATAATTGTCGGGTAATAAAGCCGTGGTACTCAAGGCCCAAAACTTGTCTGAGGTGTTAAGTGTAAGTCAAAAAACTTATTTCCATAGAATTCATAAAGAAATGGCTTAAAAACGTTAATAAGTAATATTTAAAACATAATTTCACGCATGCTTAAGTTAAGTCGTTAAGTTCGACGCCTGTTCAAACCCAATCGGATCATTCTTAATTTCGTTTTTTGACTTTTTTATTTTTTTTATTTAAACAATTGTTTGTATTGTGTATGCATTCCGCACCGAAAAATATTAGAGCTGGGTTATGGTAACGTGTGAACTACATAATCTTTGAAATCAGAAGTCTGCTCCACACAATGCGACCGCTAATCACAGTGACGAATTTATTGGGTGCGATCCGGGTGAATTATACCCGGGCGGGGTGAGTTACACCCGGGCTGGGAGAGTTACACCCGGGTGAGTTATGCGATCGGCCGCCCCGGCACCCACAGGTTCAGGTGGCTCCTCGCTAATCTGTCATTACTGGGCCACTTAGATAATTGTACTTGGACTTTGGTGTACACAAATGAAGGTCCTGTTATAAAAAAATTTGTTAAGATTAGTTAAGTCTCTCCAAGCAATTCTGAGGGAGAAACACGTAACATTTTTGTTTATCTACATCAATATTATAACTTTGTATATCTACTTTTATAACATCGCACTGAACACTGGAATTAATACAGATGCGCTTACCTTTTTTTATTTTGACTTACTCCATACGATACCCTGTTCAACGGATGTTTATCTCAAAAATTATCATGTCTATAATAGTTTTACTTTAAGTCAATCTCATTCATAAAGACTGCTTGCCACTTGGGCACATTACTTGAATAATAGTTAATGAATTGGTGTAAACAGTACCTACATCTATGTTTGACTGGCCTCACAGCACTGTTGGTAGAAACCATGCCTCCTGCATGCCTCCATGCCTCCTGCATGCCTCCATGCCTCATGCACTATAAGTCGTGAACTCGATTTCCACCCAGGATAAACATTTGTGTGACGAACATATATATTTGGTCTGTACATATGTACTATATGCATTTACGGAAAATTATGTATGTATTATATCGGTCGTCTGGTACCGATGATACAAGCTATGCTTAGCTTACTTTGGTGCTGTGTGAAACCGTTTTAAACCCGCGACTTTACCGGACAGATGTTCGAAACGCGCGAGTCGTTTAGTCGTACCACGATGACCATAAATAAAATGGTACAATTTGTCCGCTAATCCCACGTCGATCGGGGATTATCCGGGACAATTGCGGGTAATCCACAACATTCAATCTGACCGCTATTTATTGTGGGCCGGTCACCCCAGCCTATCGGTCTTCCATAGTATTAATAGATTTAGTCACTTACCACTAACTATTGGTGAGTAGATCTTGATAGAAAGCTATAATAGCTTTGCCTCTCCGTAGGTAAAATACTGTCAGTGTATATGACTTATTGACTGGCCTCATAGCTTAGTAGTAACCCTGCCTTCTGCGATGTGGGTTGTGGGTTCGATTCCCAACCAGGACAAATATTTGTGTGACGAACATAGGTGTTTGTTCTGTGTCTGGGCGTTGATATGTATTAGCAAAAAAAAGTATTTAAATCAGTTGTCTGGTTCCCATGATACAAGCCTTTTACTTAGCTTACTTTGGGGCTGGATGGCGCTATGTCAAATGACCACATTTTTTTTAAAATAACGGAATGAGTTGATGGCTCATGAAGATGATGGTGAAAGTTGCGATTGCCGGTGAAATTACAGGCACATGCGACATACCACCTCCAAGTCTCAAGAGTTACGAGCGCATACGATGCAACTTGGGTCTTGTTGTACCTAGAACTAAAGAACTTTATCATCTCGTGTTCATTTAAAATCCATAAATAAATTATGTCATAGTGTGCATTAAATAACTGTTCCGGTTTGGGTCACGTTCATTTGATTTACGCGCGCCTGTCCCGGGATTATTGAACCAGCTGTTACACAGAAAACATAGCTTAACACAGGTTCCCGGGAAATCCCAGGATAAGACATTTTTCACTAAATTTGTATACTTGATAACCTGGGTTCCTACCTGGTTCCTATCTTTGAGTGTCTGCTACCGGAAGGCCTGGATATTATAATATACATTTTTACATTTCACACAGTGCCAAATTAAGCATGGCTTGTACTAAGGGAATCACGTAACTGAAATAATACTTACCTCTACACAACTACACAACACCCAGACAGAACAACATCTGTATTCGTCACACAAATATTTGTCCTTTGTGGGAATCGAACTCAAGACCTAAAGCTCAGACTACCAACTAAGCTATGAGGCCAGTTAAATACATACAACTCCTTTGTCAAACAGAATATCTATCGCTGAAAACCGCAGCAAAACATTCGTTACTGAATTAAGCCTAAATAGACATAGCCTTTAATGTATATATAATATGTAATGATGAAGAAGACGTGTATTTGTGCCCTATTACTGAAATAAATGTTTTATCTATCTAATGAGTAAGGTAAGTAGATTTAAGCGAGTTCCAAATTGCCTAAAATAAGTAGGTACGATCAAAAGAAAAACTTCAACAAGTATACCTAATTTGGTGAAATTAATATTTCTGACCCATGTCTAAGCTTTTGGGCCTAGAATTTAAAGGTTCAAGGTTTCTCAACGGCACTTCGACAGTAAATTTCAGTGAAATTATTTGAGCAGTATATCAATCTTACAACTCCATTTATCAAAAGTCCCCTTTGCGAAAATGCCTAAACGAGTTATGAACTCAAATATCACAGGAAAAATTCCAAATGAACCGTTGACAGTAACAATTGTTTAGAACCACCGAAGACACAGTAGTAAAGCTATATTTTATCTCCCCTCTTGCTTGGAACGGGATATTTTCCTCAGATAATTTCCATTCTTAACCCCTTATCTAAGAAGTGGTTAAGATTGCGGTGCAGCTCTTTATAATCTGCTAGGGTACAATATTTTTACACTTCTTGCCTATTAAAAATAATAAAAATATGACTTTACATCTTTATGTACGCCATTGGTTTTTTATGTGATAAAGTTACGGAATGAGTAAGCCCACTTGGTGTAAAGTGGTAACCTCTGCCCATAACAAGCAATACGAATTGGGTCCTTCCTTAATTAGGTAATTAAAGACCCAAGTCGCATCGTATTCGCCTGTAAATTTGAGATAGTATGAATGTGGAATGTCTCAGGTGCCTGTAATTTCACCGGCATTCAAACTGGAACACAGTAACGCGAATGCATCACTGCTTGACGGAAGAAATGGGTATGGTGGCAGTACTTCCCCGGACGAACGTACCTAAGTAGGGAAAGAGCCAAGACATTTGGCATTTGTTATTGGCAGAGGTTACCTTAACATCAGGTGAGCCATCTTGCCCGTTCCGTAACTTATTCGCATTAAAAGATTCGTTTATAAGTGCTCGTCTTTAGTGGACAAAAGCTATTAGCGCTAGTAACAGCAGTAAAAAAACAAACGAATCCTTTTAATCACGGAAAACTAAGCAAATCTCAGCACGACAATGCGATCACCACTCACACCGCTCGCGCTGAGCAAATAACTTCTCGTTTCTAATTGAGGCAGAGATAGGTGAGCCAGTAATTATTGCGGTGTAACAAGCTCCCCTGGGACGCAAACCCTTTCGCCAGATGTTGGGTGAAAAATGAACTGAGATAACGAAAACGGTTGGGAACGTCGACATCTTTTAACTGAAAAGTTAGTAAGCGAATTTTATCTGTAAGCTATATTTCTTGGATTTTGGGAAGGTGGTATTCCAAAAATATAGAATTACTAGCTGCGCCCCGCGGTGTTACCCGCGGTGAATAAGTAATCACACAGGAACACTGCACTTTTCCGGAATCAAAGTGGCCTATGTGTTAATCCAGGATATAAGCTATCTTGATACCAAATTTCATCTAAATCCATTCAGGCGTTTGAGCGTGAAAGAGTAACAAAAATCCATACAAACTTTCACCTTTATTATATCGTATTAGTAGGATTCTTAGCCATGTTTATTCTCGAATTCTTTAGCAACCTTTTTCCTTCCAAATTCAACCAAAGAGGTTGGTTTAGTACTTAGATTCTTTTTCAGAAGCTTGTGTATCGCCCACGGACGTAACATTACGCTAAGAATACTTCTATGGAATTATCGCCATTACTTCAGTGGAAAAGAAATGAAACTGAATGACCCTAATCCTTTAATTTTTTTAAATGTTTGACATATCACACAGCGCCATCTAGCCCCAAAGTAAGCTAAGCATAGCTCGTATCATGGGAATCAGACCACTGATATACATACTTATATACTTTTTTGTGAATACATATAATACATATTGACACCCAGACACAGAACAAACATCAGTGCTACAAATGTCACATAAATGTTTGTCCTGGGTGGAATCGAACCCATGACCTACAGCGCAGAAGGCAGTGTCTGACCAAAAGAGCTGTGAGGCCTGTCAGTTAAATTAAATTTTGCATTTTCGTTCTTTGACATGCTTCTTTGGTGGTGCCGGTTGATTTGGCAACTGAATGCCGATAATTAAACTTAATACCTACAATTTTCTGTCCTCTGTAATGAAAGCATCGTAACCATTTACCTACGACGAAAGCAAACAGACGCCACAATCACTCTGAAGCAAACATCTCTTGTCTCAAGGAATCTCACTATTTATTGAGCTCCCGATGTCAACTAACCAAATAACCGCGCAAAATTTTGGTTCAAACCCACAAATTTCACTTGACCTGTCTAACTTCTTGGCTTTTCCCCCCTCGCGCTCGGCTTAGTACCAGCCGCAGGAAGATGGAAAGGTCTGACTTGGCTGGTAATGACAAATTACACGGTAGGGGAGTTAAACAAATTAATCACAGAGTCCAATTTGGTGGAAAACAATGTGGGGTGAGCCGAATGAAGTATTTTGTTACGGGAAGTTGTAATAGTTGATGATAAATTAGTTTAACCAAATAAAATACAAAAAACAAACAAATTTATATTTATTTTTACTGTCACCGATTAAAAACAGTCCAGGCTTAGGTCTTTCAATTAGCACTATCACAGAGACCAAAATAAATCTCACAATAATTGTATATAATTCTTGTTTTACATATTGACACATTTCCTACGAAAAATTGATTTAGAGGTTCACATCCACAAATTGGATCAAAATCACAAGATATTTAAAAAGTAAGATCTTAAATCGCAAGTTACTGAATGCCAGTTAAAAGCAGATATGACCAACTATGATAGAAAAGGGTCCATTATATCACTCTCAATACATGTCAACTTAGTAATTGAGAAGTTACACTTCACCGGATGTTTATTCTTCATTTCTATTAACCAAATAACCGCTTATGAACACTTTCATACAGGGGTATTAGTAAGTTAGAGAGCGTGATGGTCTAGTGGTACTGACCCCGAGTTTCAATCCGGAGGTCGCCGATTCCAATCCCGACGTGCACCTATGAGTTTTTCGCTTGAAAGATTTATGTGCGCAATACCACGTTCACAAAACGGTGAAGGAAAACTTTGTGAGGAAACCGACATGTCCTAGACCAAAAAATTCGAAGACATGTATCAAGTGCAAGAAAAGAGCCTCTTTGAGGCGCACTAAAAAATCCTTTCATCACACTGGTTCGAGAAAATCAGTGACTCGATTAGAATAGAATATAATAGCAACTAGCTGGTGTCCGCAACTTCGTCTACTAGAATCAACTTGACTGGTCAAAAACACTGTAACATTATTTCTTACCAAAAGTACAATTAGGACGAATATAGGCTATTTAATTATTCCGGTAAAGAGAGTTCCAGTTGTAACAAACACCGCGCTACCCGTGCGAAACCGGAACGGGTCGCTAGTTATAAAATTATCAACTAAACTTGGAAATGCAAATTATACCTCAAACCAAAGTTCCCTGTTGCACCTGGCGGAACTCACACAGCGACTGCATTCCGTAATTAAAAAAACACAGGAAGTTATTTCCGCTCCGTTTGTCGCTATTGGTGGACAACCTTTGAACCCTCCCTGTATATAGGACACATATGTAAGGTGACGCATGCTAGGGTGCAGCGCGCTACGTGGAAATTATGTAAGGGAAGAAATAAATGCAGGTACGAAAAACGTTAACGGTTAAACGAAAATGTACCAATAGAGTTCAACGGAAAGTCCAGTATGGATTTGCTTCATGTGACAATGTTACTTTTATTTTATTTTAAGCTATTGCATAGCTTCTATCGCGGGCCTTGAGCGTGGAGACCGAATCCAGAAATTCCGTAACGAAAAAAACCTAACACCCCCCACTCCGACCGGCACAGCGGTGATACTTTTTAGTTTTTCCATCTATCGATAAATACCAGAACTTTTAATGAGTTTTTGAAATATCACGCGCAATAGCTTTACCGCGGCAGTCTCCGAATGCCACACGTCTTTTTTATTTATTGGCGACAATAAAAGGGTTCAGTACATATTCTTAACAGATAAAACACATAAGTGTTTTTAGTACGGAAGTCTACACATTATCCACAGATCCGTTTAAAGTATTGATTAAAATGTGTCACTAGAGTTGCTACTATAATATTACTTTAATTCACTCTTACATATCACTTTAATTACCTATCCTACTAATTCTACTAATATTATAAACGTGAAAGTTTGTATGGATGTTTGTTACTCTTTCACGCTCAAATGGCTGAATGAATTTGGATAAACTTGGTACCCAGATAGCTTATATCCTGGATTAACACATTCTTTGATTCCTGAAAAGTGCAGTGTTCCTGTGGGATTACTTATTCACCGAGGGTAACACCGCGGGGCGCAGCTAGTATCATCTAAATATTGGAACACATTATTTCTAAATTGTTCTAGGAACAAGACAACTCACTTGGGTTAAGTGGTAACCTCTGCCGACAAGCAATATGACTTGGGTTGATACAAGACCCAAGTCGGATCGTATCCACCTAATACGAATGCATTACTGCTTGGCGGCTGAAATAGGAAAAATATCTGCATACATAAATGCAAGCAATACATATGTGCATGCACAAATGTTTTTTAATGCGATACTGTTACGGAACGAGCCGATGGCCCACCTGATGTTAAGCAGTAACTTCTGCTTGCTCGGGAAACTACTTTCCGGAGGGTAAGTTAAAATTTCCGAACTTACAGGGTTGTCAGTGCGCACTTAATATTCAACTTGCAAGTGTATAAGTTAAAAAGCTCTTGTGTCAGAATTGCTTGCTAATCGCTTGCCCCTCCTCTCAACTTGATGCTAAAAGCATTTGTATCAAAGGCTGGGGCGGAATTATACATTTGTGGACAATGGCAGGTGTAGCGTCGCATACTCTTTAAGTAATTGGCCCGCTAGGGTTGTCACGCATTTTCATTGCAACTTGTGAAAGTAACTTTAATACAACTACCGGTTGTCTTGAACCAGTGTGGTGAAATAATAAAATAAAAATAAATAAATATTGGTGGTCATTTCACACAGCGCCATCTAGCCCCAAAGTAAGCTAAGCATAGCTTGTATCACGGGAACCACAGGCAACTGTATATACATACTTATATACTTTTTTGTAAATATATATAATACATATTAACACCCAGACACAGGACAGACATCAGTGCTACCTAGACGTTGATGTCTGCAACACAGTTTTATTACTTCTGCAGACATCACAATTTCTCAATTATACGGTAATCCTCGGTTTTGTTCCCCTAATAAAGATTTTGTTTTTTTTTAAACAAACAAATACCTATACTTAGGTTATGTTGCACTAAGTATTATTTCACTTAATATCATGGAATGTTATGAAGACTGCACTTAGTTTGAGACAGCCCTGACCTCAGATGGGTTAGGTCGCCACCAATGAGAGTTCCATCACAATGAGTGGCGCCTGCATTATTTACAAATGAGTGTATTAATCTCTCCAACCAACGCATCAATGGCACAATTGCACAATCTTCCATCGCATTCCCACCACTTGTTTAGACGTTTATCGAAGCGAGAGAGCAGATTAAACTACAACCTTGGTTGATTGTCCTGGACTGATTACAGTGTTTGAAGTCATGATACATTTGGTATTCATAGACTTGTATTATTAAAATCGGAATATACAGCTTTCTTAGACTGAATATTAGCAAATTGGATTGGATAGCTGAAAGGAGTAATCAATATTTTTTTACCAATTTTGTCTTTCATTAATTCGATTATTATCATTATTAATGTTCTTCGATAGATTTCTTTATGAATGTGACTTTGACTTTAGTTTTTATTATTGGGTTACGATTACAGTTGTAACGGACCCCGCAACACCGCGTATATAACAAAAGTATATACTGAACCCCAAACGACAAAACCTTGATAAATATTTTTTTGATTTACTTTGCCAAGTGTCATTGTCAATGTCAAAGTAAAGCGAACCTAACGCCGTTAGGTTAGTCGTACGTCTTTCCGGTTCAAAATATGTAATCCGTTATTTCGCATGCTGGTACCCAATTTAGCTTAATTTTCGCAAACCTATGTTACTCGTAGAAAAGGTTTTAAGAAACGTAATAAAAACGAAGATTTCGTTTGATTTTGGATTACACTTTTATGGTAAAATGGACGTGACAAGTGGTGAGATAATAATTAACAGTGTTATCCCACAAATTAATCACACCAACAATTACCAGTTAATCATTTCATGGCTTTATTAAAAAAACTGATTTAAATCTTTTAAAAACCTATATCTGGCACTAAATAAATGAATAAAACCGTTTCAGCTAAGAAAAATGCAACACTAACTAAACAAAACTAAAAAGTATTCAAAATTCAAAGCAAACATCAATTCAAATTACTTAGCATCAGATCAAAAGCCATTGTCCTTCCAATAAACACTGAATTAAAGCAATTTTCCACCACCATTTTGAACCTTAAGCTGTAAGACATAAGGCATTGTAATAGTTCGACCCGTTGTCCGTTGGAACTATGATGACATGTGCCCGGGGCAACCGAGGAATTTCATTAGCAAGGATCGGGATGAGATGCCGCGCTATTGTCCATTGAGTTATAGCCGTTGGACGCACGCCATCGGATGCGGCCGTAAAACTTACAATTCAGACATACTCCGATACAGACAAAATTATATGTCAGAAAACTCCGATTTATTAACTAACAGCAGGTAGCTTGAAACTCATTTGGTTGATGACAAATGGGCCACCACCTTCTCTGATAAGCTGAACTGTTTTCTTCTCTCTCTTTAATTTTAAACCAAGCAGTAATAAAAATGCACTCGCATAGTATTCCGTTTGGAGCAGATGGACTGCCGTTGACATTACAGGCACATGCGAAATTTCATCTTAAAGTTACAGGTGCAATTCGATGGGACTTGGATCTTGGATCACAAGGGTGAGATTTTATCGTTGTTTATATTATTTAATACTATGGTATCAGTTACAGAGCACTTTAAGAGCAGTAGAAGTTAAGCCAAATTCGTCCAGGGAAGTAATGCCATGATACCCATTTCTACCGCCAAGTAGTAATGCATTCGCGTTACTGTGTTCTAGTTTGAAAGGCGTGGTCACCGGTGAAATTAGAGGCACTTGAGATATTCCACCTTCACCTCTCAGAGTAACGGGCGCATAAGATGCGACTTCGGTTTTCTTGTAATAGAGCAGGATCCAAGTATTGCTTGTTATGGACAGAGGTTACCACTTAACATCAGGACCCCGATTCGATAACCGCATCGGAAAATCTAAACCTAACGTGTGCTGATAGTCCTTCGGTGGAAAGTTTCTGAAATGTCAAAAGTGAGACCTGATTGCTGCATGACGGCGATTGGCCGCAGAATTGTCTAATTGTGTGAAATATGCGTTTGCTGGAAGGAATAGTTTAATGGCGTACCAGCCAGTTTTGTATTGAAATATCGTAGAGGATATTGTGAAATTATTTTAACCCCGACATGGATTAAGTTCTTGAATTTGAATTTAAATTCTGTAGTATATAATTGAAGACAGCATCAAATATTTTTTATCAATTCACAATAATTTTTGGAGCTAAACTAAAATCAAGTTTCTTGGATTAAAAATTATAAATCCTATTATAAATCTTCGTGTATTTACATATTACAAAATTTCTCATAATATATTTTAACAAAGTTTATTAATTACAGCTTTTAACTACCAAAACAGAAAATGTCAGACAACTGATAAAAGTTTCAAAGCAAACTTAACCGAAACGATAAGCCCCTAAGTTTCAAAAAAGAAGAAAATCTTCAAAAAACCACAACTTACAATCCACTCTTCAAGACCAACTCAAAACAAAATTACAAGAGTAAACTTCCTAAAAGCACATTATCTGAACATCTTCTAAAGAAGTGGCCAGAACGAGTTATCTCCTCGGCAAAGCGGTGTTTTCTTCCGAGTGTTCGCTTATCATAAGATGATATATTATGACGTCCACTTCTGTAACATTATCACCACTAATTTGTTTATCTCCAGCCGGTCCGGGGAGTGTTACACAGACTGCGGTCCGGGAAATTTATTACCACTTACTGGTCACGTGGAGCTTTGAAGTCTTATCTGAAGCTCTGCTTTTGAAATATTAAAATGGAGATGTTGTTAGGATATTTATGTGAGAAACAGCTGTCTGAGTAAAGTCAAAATACTGATTAGCTAATCATTCTATACATAAACAATCAAACAAACATTATTTAAGTTACAGTATAATGTTTTTAGAAAGCAGATTAATCTAGGTGTTCATTATTATTAACACCTATTAACAACTGTTAGAATTTGGGTCTTCCCGTATTCTTCCCTCCAATAGGATTGGGGCTGAAACACTGCAAATAAAATTCATTATGTTATAAAGTTATTTTCTGATTTCCCACGGGAACACTGCACTTTTCCCGGATCAAAGTAGCCTATGTGTTAATCCAGGATATAAGTTATCATGATACCAAATTTCATCCAAATCCATTCAGCCGTTTGAGCGTGAAAGAGTAACAAACATCCATACAAACTTTCACGTTTCTAATATTAGTAGGACATACAATCGCATTCCCTGTATGTCCCTTTTCTGCCAATCCTCATCTAAAAACCAACAAACACCTACCTGTGCGTCTTAAAACGATTACCGTCGAGGGGTACACGTAAACCGCATTAGATATGTTAAATCTTACCCTCAGGGAGGGAGGGGGTGATTTTAGGGTGATATTTTTATTCGTATCGCTTACTTTCGTGATTATTGTTCGGGGACTATTTGCATCCGGTGTAGTCGGACTATAACATTTTGATACTTGTTTCATATTTTGCTGCTTTTGTTAGTTACATAAAAAGCAAGAACTACAATAATAATATTGGTAGAAATTTCACACAACGCCATCTAGCCCCAACGTAAGCTAATTATAGCTTGGATAATGGGAACCAGACAAATGATATACTACTTGATAATGATATACACTTTTGGGGAAATAGTCGTCTGTGACGTCACTTATCGCCAATAAGTTTGGGATAGGAGACGAAGGGTCCCCGGTCCGGACACTCCGCCAACTACGAGGGTATTTATATAATAAAACCTTTTTCGAAATTTAAATAGTAACTATATCAAATAAAAAAAGTATCAAGATTAATATATCCAGATATTCTTACATTTTGTGAATTTCCCCAACTGAGGAAAATGTCCAAGGCGTGAGTCAACGGTGGCGTTACAAATGTCGCTTTTAAGGGTTCCGATGCGAAGAAACGTAATCATTGTGAGCATTTGGTGGAGCCCGAATTATAAGACATATTTTTACAGAAACTATTAGTAAAGGCCTTTTTTTGCACAAACACATAGTTCTATAAATAAATAAATTCTGATTTTCTATATTTCTATATATATTTTCTTATTTTAATTTTTCGTAACTGCATAAATCTCAAGGGCAAGAAGTGATCATTGTATATAAAAATTGTGTATTGGTGTCGATTTTTAATTGGTCTTAACCTTAGTTTTAAAGAGGAAAAGAAGAATAATGTTATCTTTAAAACAACTTACTCTAAGGTCACTGAAAAATTAAAATCCGGGGAAAAGCAAAAAAAACTGTTTTCATACTAACAGTAAATTATGATACATCTTGAGAACTTCGAAACCTTTGCTCCACGATCGACTCACCCTTGGCTGATTTGTTTTTATTTGGTCTGTTTTTTAGAGAACTGTTTCTGTCGCTCTTCATTGAGGAATTTCTTGAAACGTCAACTTTATTACGCCAGTAAATACCTCTTTGTTTCTTGAGACAAGGATGTATATTTATTTCAGATATTGACATTATCCATCAACGGATTTCAAAATGTTGAATTTCTGTTGTATTTATTTATTCTGTTAGTATTATACCACTAACTAATAACCTAATATAAGAAGTTAGTTAAATAATAACAAATAAACATATTTATTTATATTTATTAGAGTTTATTCCATTTGAATCGATTTTATTTAAGCTCCCGGTACGAAAATTTGATGGGTAATAAAATCGAGTGTTAACAAAAGGCGTTATGACAAATGTCATCGCACTGACATCCGTACATGTTGGATGTATATTTTGATACTCACTTGTGGGAGAAGACGATGGCTTCCGAAATACAGTTAAACGAGATCAGGAGCCAAAGGCTTAAAAACAATTGACAGTACATTGATGGTAAAAATGATAAAGATTATTATTATTATCAATATGATTATTATTATTATTATTATTTAAAGAATTAATTCCAGTTGCAAGTCTGAACTGAGAAGCAAATTTTTTTTAGTTATGATTTCGTTATATTGAAATGTTGTCAACTTATCTATAAACAGCTGCCTGTACAAAAATGTTTCGAAATCTACAGCATGTGCACGTGAGCTACGTAGCCCAATATTCTCCCCTCGACTTGTAAGTGTTATTTTGTGTTTTTATAAGTCGTACCCACTCAGATATTCACAGCCGAGTGGCCGATTTGTTCACAAACCCCTTACCCCTTTGTGTGCAATCGGGATAAGGCGGTGTTTGAATGGATGTTAATTTTGAAGCGAAAATGAGTTCTCTGATCGTCTGAGGCAGGTTAATTAGAGGTTAATAAATATACTGGTATGACTATAGTACATATGTACAATTGTCAAAAATACGTATTGGTACTAGTCTTTAGTAGCAGTAGAACACACGCCAAGTTCATCCGGGGAAGTACCTACTGCCACCGTGGCCGTTTCTGCCGTCGAGCAGTAACGCATTCGCGTTACTGTGTTCCGGTTTGAAAGGTGTGGTTGCCGGTGAAATTACAGGCACATGAGACATTCCACCTACACGTCTCAGAGTTACGGGCGCATACGATGCGACTTGGGTCTTGTCATACCTGATATGGGAGGTCTCAAGTAGCATCGGTTGTTATGGGCCGAGGTTACCACTTAAGACCAAGTGGGCCGTCGGCTGGTTCCGTAACTTTATCACATAAAAAAAAAAACTAATGTGTTAGTCTTGGAAATTGTGCCACAATAGATTTTTCTACCGCCAATGAATATGGCATAACTGTTTTCAGATTTCAATTGTGTCCGTTGAAATTGTAGACACTTGGGACATTCAATTTTAGTATTTTATAGCTACGGGCTCAAGCCCAGGTAGGGGAGGACCCGATTCGAAATCGACTGTTTTGTGACCTTTGTTTTGGTTTTTGACCTTGATATCAGGTGATCCATCGGCTCGTTTAGAATAAATAAATAAATATTGGTGGACATTTCACACAGAACCATCTCACCCCAAAGCTAAGTAAATTACTTGTATCATGGGAACAAGACAACTAATATAATACTTATATACTTTTTTAATGTTAATAAGCTTCTGTTATATGTTCTGTGTCTGGGTGTTAATATGTATTTACAAAAAAGTATATATGTATTCTATCAGTTGTCTGGTTCCCATAGTACAAACTATGCTTAGTTTGGTACTAGATGGCGCTGTGTAAATTGTCCACCAATATTATTATTATTATTATAGCTCTGAACGAATGTAAATAACCAAAGCTCTGAAGCCCTTGCGTGCTTCTACAGAAACTTGTGACTTTAATTCGGAAGAAAGACAATTCCTCGTCTCAAATTGGTCGCAGGTGCCCTAAATTATCTCATGAAACTGGAAAAGGGTTGTTTCATGGGATAATTCACAAAACTGGGACAGTTCCCGCCTTCTTACTAATCCTTATTACAACAGTCACAAGTCCTATTTCACCTTGGCTTATCGCGAAGCAATATTTTTGAGAATAATTAGGTTTGCCAGATGAACGAGACCTTTGCTACCCTTTGTGAAATCTTTTATCAGTTGCCTTTCAAGGGTTACAAGATTTGTCGGAGATCAACTTATGCTGGATCTGTCTTTTACAGTTCAAATTCAAAGTTAATGACTTTAAGTGATGGCTGTTGCAATAATATTACGATCTATTGAGAGAGTTTGTTAACTTGATATAAAATGGGGCGGATTATCACATTAAGACCAAAGAGTAAAGTATTATGACAGATATTAATTAAATTGCAAATAATAAAAACATAACGATTAACTTAGGTATGGGAAGATCTAAGACGCAGACGCGCCCGTCAACCTGAGAAACGGAGATGGAACTATGTGTAATTTCACCGGCACTCACAAAATACACCGGAAGACAGTACGAATGACATTTTATTTCTTGGCGGCTGATTTGGTAATAATAACACTTACTAATATCCAAATAGACCAGGAACTAATTATTATTCAGTACAATGGGTATATTTAATACTCAATACTCAATTCATTTATTGCGACACATAATGGTTGTACAGGTTATGTTTATGTAAGTACATGATAAGTTATTATTTAAAAATTGTAATGCTTAGTTACGACGATAAATTCACATTTTCATGTGAGATATAAAGTACATTTCCATGTACTTCTTTTTTTTTATTTGATAACGTAAAGGTATTGAGCAAATGGCACACCTGTTGATAAGTGGTAACCTCTGCCCATAACAACCAATAAGACTTAGGTCCTCCCCTACTTAGGTAGAACAAGACCCAAGTCGCAGTGTATGCGTCCGTAACTCTGAGACGTTAAGGTTGTCAATACCTATAACCTTAATTTTATTATTTACAAAATACATTAAACTAAATAGAGCTATCTATATACAGTTTACACTATGGTTTTTTTTCAACACACAGTACAATCACTAGTAGACTATGGTCACAAATGTGTGTTCATAGATTTATAATGACACTTGGATAGTTACTTTTTTTATCATTTTTGTGATAGAACGAACTGACGGTCACCTGATGTGAAGTAGTAACCGCCGCCCATAGACAACAGCAATACGACTCAAGTCCTCTCCACCAAAGTACGCGATGACTCAAGTCCTTACATCTCATGCGCCTGCAATTTCACCGGCAGCCACTCCCTTCCACCGGAACACGAATGCAGTGATGCACTGGTGGTGGCTTGGCAGCAGATTACCAGGTGTTGGCAGTACTTCTCGGGGCGAACTTGGCACAAGTTCTATTGCTACTTTGGGTTGCTCCTTTCGCACCACCCGGGGGACAACGTGTAGGGATTCAGAGGGTTATCACCTACAGACACGAGCAACTTGGGCAGCAAAAATGCAAAGTAAAACCTCCTTATAACCACAAATTGTCATAAGCTGGGAATGAGTGGGTCCAAAAATGTCACCCCATAAAAAGAAACGAACAGTTTTATTTATGTGCCCTTTGAAGGCAGTAAGCAAAGGTTATGACCTCGGGCAAATGTCGCAACCTTTGCTGCCTTACCTCCCTGTGGGATAGTTAACTGAAAAATAATTTATGACAAAAATTATGTACTCCATTTTCCCGCGTGCGTTGGTTTCTTAACGTCATGATATATTTATTAGTCCTCTTTTAATATTGAGACTGACTCACTGACTGATTGACTGACTGGCTGACTGACTGACTGACTGACTGACTGACTGACTGACTGACTGACTGACTGACTGTCTGACTGACTGACTGACTGACTGACTGACTGACTGACTAATGAGTTTTTAGAGTCAAGTGACGGAACGAGCCCTAGCTTAAGAGAACCGTGGTACCAAAGGAGTTTATATACAAAGCGGTTTATCTACTAAATGTTTTTTAATCCGAAAGGAAACATAGTTTTGAAGAGAGTTTTGAAGTTAAACTTACCATTCTTCTCTATACAGCTCCAGCAGTATGATAGAAACTTTCTAAAAGTTAGGATCAGCCACTAGTCTGACAAACTTACTTATAGGTATCTAGTCAATAGTAATATCAAGAATAATTTGGAAAATGGATTGCGTGTGCGAAATTTTAACTGTCAGCCATCCCCTCCGATGATAAATTGCGCCCTGGGGGGTGATCAGCTTACCACTACATACTGTGACATTACCTATGGACTCGACTTTTGAAAAACAGAGTAGAATATAATAATTTATCTTGACTTGATGCGTTTCCTGTTAGACCCGGTTCAGATGGCTGCGTTATTTCACGAATGCGCGACTACGTATAACGACTCCAAAGAGTCGATAGTTTTCACACGGTCGCCCGTAGCTCGTCGTTAGCCAGCGACTGTGGTAGCTATTAACTGACAAATATACTACGGCAAATCGCGGGCCGTTGCGCTAGTTGTGAAGTGTACTGTCGTGGGCTCTATTTCTAAGCGCCTGACAGAACACGGCTCTGCCACGTTTTAAACACTGCGCTGATGTGTAGATTGAGCATTCGTTTTGTCAAATATGTTAATTCAAAGTATTTTTGTTTCTTTTATTTTGATTCCGATACGTAAGAAGATATACTATTCAATCATTTTTTACAACATTTCAGTTTAGCTTCTTATTAATGTTCTTACATAAATTTTCTTTCCTATATAGCTCTGTGTGGTAGTGCGGATATTAAAACGTAAAACAATATTTTCTTCAGAAAGAATTCCTTCAATCGAATCCATCCAGCAACCGGATGTAGCGACACAGTCGCAAAGCCAGACAGACTGTTAAAACTGACGACGCTACGGTGTTTTTGAGGTTTATCACTTTTCATGGATCGGTTAGTCTCCGTAGCACACTTTGTAGCGCGTAGCACCCAAAATCTGCACGGGACCTTAGGTATTAATATAAATATAAGTCATTCCAATGAAATTAGCTATAGTCTGTTTGACGAGAATGTCTAATGGGAAATTCAGGGACTGCACATGATTGGTCGCAGATAACGAACATAGGGCGCGTGCACGCTGCGAGCAAAGTATATATACATACCTTATTTAGAACTTTTTCAAGAAATAATATGTGTTATAATAGTTTCATTATTTTGTCTCTTAATATATTTCGTTATTTTTCATAAATAATTATCATTAATATAAGCTCATGTAATATATAATTGTAAACATTATTAAAATTTGAAACACTTTTTTACCAAAGTATAGCACTTGTAAGCTTTTAGAAATATGGTCATTCCAATGAAATTAGCTACATACCTTTTTTATAACTCTTTTGGAGACGCTCAAGAAATAATATGTGTTCAAATAGTTTTATTATTTTGTCTCTAAATATATTTCTTTTTTCCTAAAATAATCATTAATATAAATGTAAAATGTAAAATATAAATATAACAATATTTAAATTGGAAACTCCTTTTTACAAAGCTCTTAAAAGCATTTGGCATTATGTGGATCAATGATAAACTATACAACGCATCGGAATGAAAGTGCCATAATAATAATTATAATTAGTGCAGCTATAATTGTCGGGGTCGCGCGGAGGCATGCAGGGGGTCGTAATTCAATAACGGGTCATGATGGATGGCGCCCGCACCGCGCATCAATTATCGAATTGCGTACATGCATATTATTTTGTTGACAACACGATGAAATATTTTTTGTGACTGGCCTCATAGCTCAGAGGTCGTGGGTTCGATTCCCACCCGGGACAAACATTTGTGTGAGGAACATTGATGTTTGTTCTGTGTCTGGGTGTTAATATGTATTTATACAATTGCCGCTGTTGTATTCCCGCTAATAACTTCCCCGAAGGAGTAGACAGACTCAAGGCTATTTCTCACTCCATGACACTATCGTGGGATCCAGATACGACAAGTATTGAGCTTCACAAGTGCCGCTATTGTATTCCCGCTAATAACTTGAGCAAAACAAGCAAGTTCAGGCGAAATAGATACATAAAGAACTCAAAATGTTACAGTCCGTAATATGTAGGTACGTATGAATATGAAACTCAACAAATCAACTCCCGGAAAACTCACGTGATGACATTTTTAAAGGATAAAATGTCGTGATACGCGCTGCAAGGGTGTTCATTGTGTACTCCACTCCACACGTGACACTGAAGGGGTTCTCGAGTGTGCTTTTCAATTTGCCTCGGCGCGGCGCGGCGCGCACAGGCGATGCATACGATACGATTTTCGTTACAAATCTTACTAAAACATGACGTCAGATATTTTTTATGTTATTATGGAATTATTGTTGTTTATTTTGATGATGTGTGTTATGTACAAAAATTAATAGTCAATAGTATTTTATTGGTAATATTAAATAAATAAATATTGGTAGACATTTTCCCACAGCGCCATCTAGCCCCAAAGTAAGCTAAGCATAGCTTGTATCATGGAAACCAGACAACTGATATAATACTTATATATTTTTTCTTGTAAATACATACATATAATACATATTAACACCCAGACATAGAACAAACATTTATGATCGTCACACAAATGTCTGTCGTGGGTGGGAATCGAACCCACGACCTACAGCGCAGAAGGCAGGGTTGTTACCAACTGAGCTGTGAGGCCAGTCAAAATTGTATTGTATTGTTTTACAAGTTATTTTTTATTCTAAGCCAAACTATATCTATATCTATTCTAGAGATATACAACAAGCCTCATGTTCAATTCAATTGAAAAGCAAAGTAGGAAATTTTTAAATAGTTATTGGATTTCGTATCTCTGGAAACTAATGTGAAACAAAAAAGGTATGGCAACACACGCCAAAAATGAACTTCCTAAAATACTAATGTCGCCTCCATACTTTGTTCTTGGTCAAATCAAGTTCGTGTAATAGTGAAACTTTTTATACAATGGTCTCAAAAACCAGCGCGAGTGCAGCGGAAATGAAACGGAGCGGTGTCGATGAAATCGTCCAACGAATTATTGTCGTTTTACTTCGCCGAACGTAATCGACCGACGCCTCGTCAAACAGGGCGGGAATTTAGAAAAAGTTTTTTTTATTATTTGATAGTTACGGGACGAGCCGACGGCCCACCTGATATTTAGTGGTAACCTCGGACCATAACAGCCGATGCGACTTAGGTCCTCCCCTACTAGGTACGACAATGCCCAAGTTAATCGTTTGCGCCCGTGACTCTGAGACGTATAGGTGGAATGTTCCATGTGCCTGTAATTTCACCGGCAACTACACCTTTTGAACTTCGGTTCGAGTTCCTGTTCGAACGCGTTACTGCTTGGCGGTAGAAATTGGGCATGGTGGCAGTACTTCCCCGGACGATCTTGGTGACAATTGTAAAGCTTTTAAAACTACATAATTTGAGTGTACCTTCGCTTGAAAATATTTTAAATTTATTACGAAAGAAAAATACTTTAAAAATACAAATTCGTATTTATAATTTCTTTTGAACGGTAGGTCAAGCTGCTTTGATAAAAATATATCAAATCAAAATATGTTTTTTACAAAATATTGTTTAACTAAGAGATGATATTTTATTAACATCTACTCAGATATTTCGTTAGACAACTCTTACAATATGGGTCTATTGTGTAATGCTCGTTCACAAAACTATGTAATTCCAGTTATTTTTCATATTTGCCGCCTCTAAGATCTTAATCTATAAGATTACAGCCACCTAAAATAGCCCACAACTAAAATAAAAGTAAGTATATTATAGTATGGTATATTTATATATTATACATGTAACTGCTTGGACATATAAAACTATTACATAATAATGAAGAAACTACAAAAATTTTAAATGCCTCCTTATTCAAATTCGTATTGCTTTGTTACGAAAACCAGCATATTTCCAATCCCTTTGTTGCTGATTTCGTAAAGAAATTCAGAATCCTTTGAGGGGTGGTATTTTCCATACGACGTGCTTAGTTTTTATGTTTGAATGCTGCATACAAATATGGTTATATTCTAGCCTTGAATAAAACAGAGCCTTTTTGGAATTGAATAACAAACAGGTAGATAGATAGATAAGACATTTGTTTCTTCAATCGCACACGTACGTACAGTTGATAAAAAGAAAGATACATAGTATACCTAACTTATATAAAAATAGTAACTTTAACAGGAAACTTTATATAAAATGTGTAAGCAATCCTGAGTTTGAATATCTACACTAATATTATAAATGCGAAGGTAACTCCGTGTTTTTGTCTTCCTGTTACCTATTCGCCTAACCACTGAACCAAAAAAATATATTTAATGAATTTGAGCGTAGAGGTAGATTGGTCTCGGATTGGTGGTCCATCACACTAGTAACACCAGACAGGCCATCTGCTCGTTCAGAAAGGTTTCACAATAAAAATACAGAACAAGAAAACATTTCACGTTAAAAAAAGGAAATTAATTTGATATTATTTATTAAATCAAATGTCTCCGAAACATTTGACGTTAAAAAGGAAATCAATTTGATATTATTTATTAAATCACTTTTTTTCACTTTGCAATCTGCCGTCACCCCCTATCAGAAACCATAAACAACGGGAGCGCGCGAAAAGCGAGTCTACACATCGCGCTAGATGTCGCGAGCGAGTGCGCCCGTGACTTCCGCCGCAGAGTGACACTAAGCAACACGCAACGCGCAACACACAACCCACATATGCAACAACAATAGGGTTGCCACCTTCTATATTTATTTATCTATTTTACCACTTTCATAATATCTTTCTATAATGAATAGTAATAAATATTAGTGGACATTTCACAGCGCCATCTAGTCCCAAAGTAAGCTAAGTATAGCTTGTATCATTGGAGCCAGACGACTGATATAATATAAGCTACTCATTCTTCGTAAACACTCATAATAATACAATTATCACCGAAAGATGTGTTGATGAAAATATATGAATATATGCACAGTTTCTGTGCAAGCCCTACCACAAAGACATCATTATCATTAATGGATGTCACGGACTGCAACTTCGCAAGTGTGCACTCCAGAAAGTACCACTACCAACATTTTTTCTCAACATCACACGCCGAACTGAACCTTACGCTGTGAACATAAGGTTCAAGGTAACGCTAAGTTTGCATTTGTAGAGACTAGATGGTGCGACAATCGCTGAGAGCAACACATTAGCGACATCTCTCCGAGAGTGAGAAAATTACAGAAGAATTATAAACGTTGAGTGTGGAAGCTTTCAGCTGCTGGTTCCTTCAGTTGTGCTACAGTTGTACGGCTCCATAAAACTATAACTGTTAAAGAACTGTTCAACACAGTTTCACAATAAACATTTCTTATTCTTATTGTTAAGAAACCATTCGCTGATAAATTCGCTAACCTCACTGTACTTGATGGTGGGCGCTAGTTCTTATATTACAAGATAATTAAATGTCTTAGTTTAGTTTCTAGTTGTTTTCACTGAAATTGTTACTATAACTATACCTTAAGCATAACTATTTATAAGTTTCTAAGTTTCTATGTTAAATATATAAGGTGCAAATAAAAAATATTTACCGCCATTTCCTACGCGAGTTTGACCAAACTCTAAAAATTATTATGAAGTTTTCTATTAATTAAAATATAAAAAAGGACCTTCACATCAGGACTGGCCCCATAGCTCAGTTGGTAGTAACCCTGCCTTCTGCGCTGTATGCCTTGGGTTCGATACCCAGGATAAACATTTGGGTGACAAACATAGGTGTTTGTTCTATGCCTGGGTGTGGATATATATTATATGTATGTATTTACAAAAAGTATTTAAGTATTATATCAGTTGTCTGGTTCCCATGATACAAGCTATTTACTGAGCTTACTTTGGGGCTACTTACGCTGTGAAATGTCCACCAATTTTTTTTTATAATCTCTTTTCCCAAGAATAAATAACAAGTTTTTCGTTAAAATACATAATAATGAAGTACATAATATAACTTTAATATTTGAATACGCTTTTGTAGGACCAAAAAGCTTAAACATTCAGTATTCACTTGCAAAATTGCAATGTTCATTAAATCTGAGAGCTATTTTAACAAGCTTGCGAGTGACGATCATTCCTTACCAGGTACTTATAATTTATTGATTTATAACTAAAGCGCCGTCCTACATAATAGTTTTCTAGATTACCTAGATTACCATAGCTAGACAAGAACATACCAGCTAACTTGTTTAACTACTTCATTGAACGCGTTTGAAATGTAAAGTAGTGAGTAGTACTTAGATCGGTATTTTAGATCTAGTCATGTAGAGTAGATATAATCTGCATGTGTGTTTCTATTTGGTGTTCTCAAATGTAACAAAATGTTCCATAGTGAGTAAATAAAATCTGTACATCCTGATATATATCTAAAATTTCAGATCATCTCAGTAACTTTTCCAAAAACTATTCAAATATTTTAACCATTTTTATCACTCAGAGCAAAACTAACTTAAATACCCGATACACGCCCTACATAGGTACCTATATACTCAGTGATTCTTGTGTGTTCTAGATCTAATCGCCTTCATAGATATCTCATTAGCAGCTCAATGACGACATAAAATACCTAATCAATTAGGTAAATATATTAACTTAATTGATACTTAACGACAGCCGGTTATAAATAAGTTTTATCATCGTGACTTATTACTTCAAGGAATAAAGAAAACAACAGATTAGCGTTAGCTTCATATATATTTTATAGCATCTTAAACATTCGGCGGTAAGCGGTTACTTATGGTATCAATTAAATCCTACTAATATTATAAACGTGAAAGTTTGTATGGATGTTTGTTACTCTTTCACGCTCAAACGGCTGAATGAATTTGGATGAAATTTGGTACCAAGATAGCTTATATCCTGGATTAACACAGGCTACTTTGATCCTGGAAAAGTGCAGTGTTCCCGTGGGATTACTTATTCACCGCGAGGCGCAGCTAGTAATTGATATATGTAGGCAGAAGGTTAGAGCATATGCTGTGGTGGAAAATTGCAAGCACTACATACAGGAGACATTTCCGTCGCACTACAAATGGACGTATCTTCGTGGTATCTGTGATATTTACTTAGCCTTGTCCTTCTCGTGGATCACCTGCGGCTCGAACTCAAGATCCAGAACCTTCTTCAGGCTGTCAACATACATATCCAAACGCTGAGTCATATAGTAACAGCGGCGGTCTCTCATCTGCCTGTTCATGTTCAAATCCATCACCCCGATAAGAAGACCGTCCCTAGTGCGAGACAGACCCGGGCACCTCACCCCGTCCGGTCCGCAGAAGTAACTGGACCCGTAGAACAGCCCCAGATCCTTATGCGCCGGCTTGCCGTCGGCAGACGTGAACTCGTTCGGGAACTGCTCGTACCCAACGCGGTTGATGGCGGCCGTGAAGTAGCAGTTGGTGATAGCGGCGTTCCTAGCCTCGATGTTCCACATGTACTCGCTGCCCGCTTCGGCCGCGATCGTAGCGGACGGATTGAAGACGATCTCCGCTCCGTTCTGGCCGAACATCATCCAGTTCAACACGTGGTGGCGGCCGAAGCAGATGTTGACGGCTATCTTGCCGTACCGGGTCGCGAACACCGGGTGGCCGGTGTTCCCTTCCATGTAGTAGTTGGATTCGTTGAAATCTCCCACTCTCGGGATGTGGTTCTTGCGGTGCTTACCGATGACGTTTCCAGTGTCACTGATCACGACCGCTGTGTTCCACAGAGTCTCAGCGTGTTTCTCGTCCCTTTCGAGTATTGAGGAAACGATGACCATTGCGTATTTGATGGCCAGCTCCTTCAGGAATCTTGTGGTTTGGCCGTCCTCGGCGGACTCGGCGAATTCGCACCACGGCTGCTTCTCCCTGGTGCAAAACGCGAAGGGCATGTTCCATAGCTCTTGGAAGCAGAGGACGTTGACTCCCTCTTGTCCGGCGACGTCGATGATCTTCTTCACCTTGTCGAAGATGGCTTTCTTCTGCTCGTTGATAGGAAGGTCGGTCGGTGCGGCGATGGAGTGCTGGATGACGCCCACCTTGACGATCCTCGGAGGTCTGGTCTGTTCTTTCTTCGCTGGGAAAGCGTACGCTGCGATTTCAAAGTCAGCTTCCTTCGCCGCGGCTACGGAAGACTCCTTAATGTTTACTTCATGGTGATTTTTTCGCCCGTAGTAGATCCTGTTGAATTCGTCTAGATCTTTGCCGCTCAGGTTGTTGTTGACGACGGCTTCGAGGCTTTGCGTTTCGTTCTCCATGATCAATGCTTGCGTTGTGAAGGATCAGCGAACACTGGCTTTTGTCGATCGCCGCCGACCCTTAAATAGTCGATGCAGTGTTCGGTGCATCGCTTCGGAGTCTGTGTGGTCGTAGCTGTGACCTTAGACCCGCGATAGTGTTCAGTGGAGAGAGAAAAATATTTGGCTTATCAATATTTGCCTACGTGACAGTTGGGGACGCGTGCTTGTTATTGTTTGCTGTTTTTTTGATTATTTGATGTCAATGATCGATACAATGTAAAAAAACTCTACATTTAGCAGCAGAAGACTATTAACCCATCATTTTTTTACTGAGGGAGCTTCAATGCTTAATACACTAGGAACCTAGATAAAAATTATGAAAAAAAGCTCAACAAAAAAGCACTTCTTAAATTTATATCGAAACTGAATTAATAAAATAGTAATATATTTGAACAGGCGAATTATTTAATGGCATATCGTCAAAGTAATTGCCTGAAGTCTTTAATTAGCTGTGTTAACTTTTGCTTCTAATTTTGTTTACGTATATGGTATGTAAATGGGTTTTCCATTAATGAATAGTTTTGTTTTGCTCTCCCCTAATAAAGTATCATTGTTATATTGACTATATTGACTGGTGAGTTGGTTATATCATAATAAATATTTTTGAAGCGGATTTCTTTTTGACCTACGGATTTGAATCCATAATAGTTTTATCTCCCTCCTTCGTAGATTTGAGCTCTGTTCTTGTAAGACTCAGCTAAATGTCAGAGTCACATTTTGAGATTTGAGCATAGGACCTAAGCCTACAGATTTGAACCCATCACCCGAGTCAGTTCATGACTCACTACGCTACTGAGGCTTGATGTTACTGCTATTTTGTTTCAACCGCTGCTACTGATATTGTGGTTTCAAGCAAACCGATGAAGTATCAATAAATTAGGTCGATGGGTATAAAATAACTGCTGCTTTCTGTGATTCTCTGAGTAATGTTCTAAAATATATTTCGCATTAATTATACTTTCAACCAAATTGGATTGCTTGTTGAGGGCAGAGGTTACCACTTAACACCAGGTGGGCCATCAACTCGTATCGCAACATTGCCACATAAAAAAAATGGCAAGTACCTAGTTATTAAATGAATTATGAATTATGATATAATATATTATAAAGTTATCTTTTGAAAATATTTTTTTTTTTCGCCTCCGCCTAAATCATCTATGTTTTTAAGATAAATATTTATACTTCTCGCCATTATATATTCAATTTGACCAAACACTATCAACAAATTGATTTAGTCTCTCATTAAAAGACAAATATCTTGGTATCTACTCAATAATACATTAGGTACAATTGTCAACAGACAGAGGCGGCCGGCACGTTAAATACCTATTATGTAAACAACACAGTTTAATATTTACTTGCAAACAGGTTACGTAAGCCACGAGAATAGCTCGTCGAACAAAATAAAATTATTACAAACCACATTGTTTATTACTCGCTGAGTGAAAATGGCGAGTGTAGTGGAAAGCTTTGACGATATCCTCAAGCGAAAATTGAATCCAAAGCAACTGAGAGAGTTCAACAGAATCTACTACGGACGAGAAGACCATTGTGAATTGAGGTTAAAAGAGACATCTTTAGCTAGCAGCAAGGAGAACAACTTCGAAATCGCGGCGTACTCCTTCGCAGCTGCGAAAGAAACCAGGGAACCGAGGATCGTAAAACTCGGGTTGGTCCAACATGGCATCATTTTGAGTACTGATAACCCTATCGACGCTCAAAGGGAAGCCATATTCGATAAAGTTAAGAAGATAATAGAGACGGCCGCGGGTGAGGGCGTCAACATTATCTGCCTACAGGAAACATGGCCGATGCCGTTTTTTTTGTGCACCGGAGAGAAATTAAAATGGGCAGGGTTTGCTGAATCAGCCACGGAAGGGCCGAGTGCAGTTTTCATCAGTAAACTTGCAAAGAAATACAGTATGGTTATCGTCTCTCCTATACTGGAAGATGATAATGGAACATGGTGGAATACAGTTGTGGTTATAGACGAAAATGGTGAATTCGTGGGGAAACACAGAAAGAATCATCTGCCAAGTGTAGGCAGTTTCAGCGAGACCGCATTTTATTCGCCTGGCAACACTGGCCATCCAGTTTTCGAGACTACATTCGGCAAAATTGCAGTTAACATTTGCTATGGACGACACCATGCTATGAATTGGCTAATGTTTGCGCTAAACGGCGCTGAAATAGTTTTCAACCCTGCTGCAACTGTGGCAGAGTTTGGGGAGTCTTTCTGGGGCATCGAGGCCCGGAATGCTGCTATTGCTAATAACTACTTCACTTGCAGTATCAACAGAGTTGGCACTGAGGAATTCACGAAGAAAGAAGGCAGCAAAGTGTCCCGAAGCTTCTATGGTTCGAGCTACGCTACGGCTCCTAATGGGTTCAGAACGCCAAGTCTGTCGAGAGATAAGGATGGCATTCTCATTGTCGAAGTGGATCTTAATTTATGCCGGCAAGTTAAAGACCAGTGGGGTTTCAATATGACTTCTCGCCTCGATATGTACTCTGAGGCATTAAATAAACTGATGTGAATATTATCATGATTTTTATTAAAATTATTATCCCACATAATTGCATTTTTTTCTCAATTTTACATGTTTAGATGGAGTATTCGATAGTTGGGTGAAAACGGGTCGCTGGTTGTATGCAATCCAATTTACGCCAAATCTGCAAGATTTTTATACTGAAAACAACAATTGCTCCCAGTCACCAAGTCGCCGTTATCTAAGATACTAACGAATTGAAATTGATTCAATAATAATACCTGAATAGAAGTTACAAGACCGTCAATAAACATTCAAGCCCCCGTATATTCGAATACTTCTATTATATTGACGTTTGATGAACTCAAATCCACTTGGGTTATAATAATGAGGTCTATAACTGACCGAATGATAAGTTTAGTGAAGTCAAAATCTCTTTTAATATAGTCTGTGACCAGATGATTCATTTCACTCATTCAATGTTTATCTGTGGCACCGCCAAATCAAATTGTCACCGCATGAATTGTCATTTTTCGGTTTCCGATTTTGCTAAACAGAATTGAATTTACTATTATTATCGGTTGAAATTGTGCAAAATGGTGAGTAAAGTTTTTAAATAAGACCATTCTGAGCGACAGAGGCTGTTTCAGTTTAGTACACAACAGTTATGGGTTATATTGGCGTCACCAACATTACAATGCATTTTAGCTTTTTTATTTTTACCAATATAAAAAAGATTAGTAATTAGTTTTTCTTGTTTATTTGAGGAAATCGTTTGGTCGGGACAATGTATAAATATTTTTTATAAAAACTTATATTCTTTATAATTTTATACCATATTATTAGTAAAAATGTTTTCAGTCGATTTTGGCATACAATGGTGGCGCCGTTGTGGCCATGAAGGGCCAGGACTGCGTGGCGATAGCCTCCGACAAACGCTACGGTATCCAGGCTCAAACAGTTGCCACCAACTTCCCCAAAGTTTACCAGATGGGCCCAATGCTATATGTTGGTCTTCCCGGCCTCGCCACGGATACACAGACGGTGTTCCAAAGACTGAAATTCAGGTGAGTGTCTATTCGTAACTAAATCAGTTAATAGTATTCAAACTCACTTAAAGAGTAGTAGAACTCTCGCCAAGTCTGTTTAGAGAAGTACTGCCACCATGCCCATTTCTGCCGCCAAGCAGTAATGCATTCGCTATACTGTGTTCCGGTTTGAAAGGTGTGGTTGCCGGGGAAATTACAGGCACATGAGACATTCCACCAGAGTCCATCTCAGAGTTACGGGCGCATACGATGGGTCTTGTCGTACCTAGTAGGGGAGGACCCAAGTCGCATCCGTTGTTATGGGCCGAGGTTACCACTTAACCCAGGTGGAACCCACCAGGTGGGCCGTCGGCTCGTTCCGTAACTGTATTACATAAAAAAAGTATCACCCGATTATATCATGTTCATCATCATTATATCATCATATCATCATGTTCAAAATTATAAGTTGAGACATTAGTATTCTCCGTTTAATGAATATTAGCGACTATGGCCATTACATTACTGGAAAAAATGTTGCATAGCAATTGCCCACTTTGTCCCAGTTACAATGACTAAATGACATATTGATGTACTTTCATTCTAAACCTGTCTATATATTCCAGAATGAACCTATATGAACTGAAAGAGAGCAGGATGATGAGGCCCAAGACATTCTCAGCGATGCTTTCCAACTTACTGTATGAAAAGCGATTTGGCCCTTACTTCATTGAGCCAGTGATTGCTGGTCTAGACCCATATGACAACAAGCCTTATGTGTGCAATATGGATCTGGTAATTAAAACATATTTTCCTTAAAAATTATTAATCATATCTATTATCTCTCACTGCATATGAAATAGAAAGAGATAAATGCAGTTTAGTTTGCCACCACTGTTTACAATCTTTCACATTTATAATATTACTAGCTGCACCCCACGTTGAATAAGTTATCCCACGGGAACACTGCACTTTTCCGGGATCAAAGTAGCCTGTGTTAATCCAGGATATAAGCTATTTTGGTACCAAATTTTATCCAAATCCATTCAGGCGTTTGAGCGTGAAAGTGTAACAAACATCCATACAAACTTTCACGTTTATAATATTAGTAGGATTTTTTATTACTAATATATTACATTTTTGCTTTACTATTCCAGATTGGATGTCCCAATGAACCTGAAGATTTTGTAGTGTCTGGCACATGCTCGGAACAGCTTTATGGCATGTGTGAAGCTTTGTGGGAACCCAACCTCAAGCCCGACGAACTATTTGAGACCATTTCACAGGTATGCTCATAATTAATAATTACATTTGGAACTAAGAGTGGGTTATTATTGAGAATATATTGAGAATAAAATAAACCTATCTGTAGGTAAATAAATAGGTTTAAGCAAAATTTGTCTTCCAACAAGTATTTTTATCTGTTGGGTCTTGTGTAGATCAAAAGGTTTCCCGTTATAGTACCACCTACTACTAATAATTGTGTCATGAATCGGTTTCCTGACGATGTTTTCCTTCACTGTTTTTGAGAACTAGGTAATAGAATTTTGGTTCTAAGACATGCCAGTTTCCTCATTGTTTTTGAGAAAGAGGAAATTGAATTTTTGGTTCTTATGCATGCCAGTTTCCTCAGGGTGTTTTCCTTCATTTTTGTTTCTGCCACCTGTACACTAGAAGGCACTTACTATATAAAGAGTTGTAATGCCAGTCTAAATAAATTTCGTCTCAGGGTTACGGGCGCATATAATATGACTTTGCACCTTGTCTCTGGTCCTGTTTGGGGATGACCCAATTCCTATTGATTGTTATGGGTAAGGTACAATTTAACCATCTGTCTACTGGCTCAGTAACAATAAAATGTTCCACTTTTCCAGGCCTTGGTAAACGCAGCTGACCGAGACGCAATCTCTGGTTGGGGCGCAGTCGTGTACATCATTGAGAAGGACAAGATAACCGAGAAGCATGTCAAGACACGGATGGATTAGGCTACGGTTACTATAAGGATAGGTCTCTTGTGGGTGTTTTTAATAAAATTATATTAAATCTATCATGTTTTTCTCTAGCCCAATGCAAAAAATATTTTACAAGTTTTTATAGGAATGAATTACTCGAGTTATTCGTGAGAAACAATGGCGGCGACGAACTCGCCACTCGTCACGGCTATGTTCCCACCGATAGTATAACCCACAAGGTGACAAGTGGCCCGCTGAGGCTCTGTCTCCCCCTTCGGGGCGTGAATTATGTACGTATTTTAATAGCAGTTTGTTCAGGTCAAATCTTGCAAATGAATTTTAAAGCAGTTATCCTCAACCTGAGCTGAAATTTCGCATACACGTTTAGTTTGGATGTCAATGCAATGATACCAGGGCTGTCTCATGATGGAGTCCAGAAGTGTGTATAGGAGCTCTCCACATTCTCGACATAACTGTTGTTTGGACTCGTCTGATTTATGGAGGTGTGTCAAGATAAGTACTAAAGCCATATTTTTCGACAAATCTTATTTGAATTAAACTAAAATTGCTTTTAGTACTATCGGAAAATCGTTCGTTTTAGTTTTCTGTCTCCCATGTATTTTTGCTGTCGGCAGGAACGGTCCATGTGTATGGAATGTGATTTTTGCCCAGGACGAATACCCCCGGAAGAATGATGAAGATTTATTTCAATCTGAAAGATCACTCCCACAGTACACCAAATAAAACACACATTGCAGAAACTTTATAAACCGAATTAAAAAATTAAGTTTTATTAATTATTCATACATTTTTGTCTTTACAAGAGTTTTGTAGACTAGAGAATTAACAATTCAACCGAGTTGCTTACATGCCGAATATGGATTAAGTTTAGCAAAGCTATCGTAATAAATACGCCGTAACATCGGGGGCCGCTTCCACCACCGTTTAACAATAATAAAAACGTTACAAATAATAAACACTATAAAATTATCGTTACTGCGATAGGCACTATAAGCAGTAGCACAAATAACTCGTTCCAAAATGTTACACAGCTTCTACCATAGCAAATAGACTGTCTAACTTCAGACCTGCTAAGGATCGCCCATTAATCACATGAGGCTCGACAGGGGGAGGGGGGAACGGAAAAAAACAGGAAATATCACAAGGGGGACGGTGGGGTAAAGTGAGCTATCAGTTTCTTTGATTTCTTGAAATAGGTGCGTGACCTTGACTCGTCGTTAAGCCTAAAGACATTTTTATCATGGTGCTTAATTTACCACAAATAAAATAGATTATATCTGAATTAAAAGATAATATTCTGTAAAAATTAAAATACTTTATACAACTAAACAATCTCAAACCGCACCAATTATACCAGGGAGGTATAAAATTGGTAAAACATCACGTTATTAATGGACGACCTTGTATCTTGGGATCACTGCCACAACTATAATCAATATCCCACAGATGCCCATTAAGTTACAGACATATAAAAGCAATTAGTTGCTAATGTAGATAAATAAACCAATGGTCCTACGCCATTGTAAACTGTATCAGAGCTGAGCAATTAATACCGCTTGTAATCCCTACCGTGTCATTTAGACCTAAACAATGGCCACATCGACAATATCTCCAAATCATATCTTGACTATCTTTTAAAACTTCGACTACCAGATTCACGAACACACGGACGTTTTCACTAACCGGTAAGATAAGATAAGATAACTACATTTTAAAGGTTCTTAACTCTGGTCGGAAAACCCGATTAGCGTTCGTGAATTTGGGCCTTAGCATATAAACCTTTAACTCCAAGAGAGGGTAATCATACCGTGCAGGAGCAAACATCAGGGAAACGTAGATATACCAAGGAAATGACTACTAACTTGTCAAAAATTAGTACTCAGAGTGTGATTGGCAAAGAACCCAAATACAAGCGTTAGCAAGGTCCATTTCCGAAAAGAACGTAGACTAAGATTAACGTTGATATTAGTCGACTAAGACTAGTTCATAGTTCATAGTCTAGACTACGGTTGACATTAGCAGACTAAGATAAACGTTGACATTAGCAGACTAAGATAAACGTTGACATTAGTCGACTAAATCAACCGTTGACATTAATCAAGTAAGACGACCATTTACATTAGTCAACTAAGTCAACCGATTATATAAGTTGACTAAATCAATAGTTGACATTCGTCGACTATGACAACCGTTGACATTAATCAACTAACACGACCCTTTACATTAGTCAACTAAGTGAACCGTTTACATAAGTTGACTAAAACGATCATTGCAGTTCGTCGACTAAAACCACGGTTGACATTAGTCGACTTAGTGTTACTTATCTAGAAAACTAAGTCAGCTACATGTATTTAGGTTCTTTGATAGCGCACACAAACCCAAAATATTGCTCCACGATTTGCCACACCAAAACAAACTAAATGAATAGAATCTCCGCTCGGAACATCACTAAAAGATAATTAACTTCTAAAAGTAAAAAATATCTTATCACAAAAATTAACTTTTGAATAATCATATCGAATAATAAAGTTGAACCGCTATTATACACGGAGCCACACCGAACGCTAAACGCAAACTTATTTCAGTACCACCAAAATCGGTTTGTGCGGGGGCCTTTACTGATTTGCGATAAATAAAAAAAAATGGTGGACATTTCACACAGCGCTATCTAGCCCCAAAGTAAGCTAAGCACAGCGTGTAGCATGGGAACCAGACAACTGATATAATACTTTAATACTTTTTTGTGAATATATACATATAAAAAGCATCAACACCCAGACAAAGAACAAACATCTATGTTCGTCACAAAAATGTTTGTCCTGGATGGGAGTCGAACTCACGATCGCAGAAGGCAGGGTTACTACCAACTGAGCTATGAGGCCTGTATGTGTGTTAATGATAATTGAACGCCTAATTTACGTTACTGCGTTACAATTGTCCGGTGTGACTTAGCATGAAATTACTGAATTAGTGCCAATTCTAAAGGTGTCGAACTAAACTTGAAGGAAACTGAGCAGTGTTCCTTTTTAGTGTGCTTTTGACTCACACAGCTCAGTTGGCAGTAACATCCAGATACAGAACAAACGTCTATGTCCGCAACATAAATATTTGTCCTGGGTTGGGATCGAACCCATGACGTACAACGTAGAAGCCATAGTTCCTACCAATTGAGCTTCAAGGCCAGTCAGCTTCAGTATAAGTAGAATACAGTTTAGTTCGATCCTCAAAGAATTCACAGCAATAACTAATACAACCCCATAAGTACTTATGGGTAGCCCATAAGTAATGTTAAAAGCGGCAAATAGTTATTATCTCGTATAAACTAGGAAAACTAAATACAAAAAGTACAAAACCTTTAGAAACAACCGTTTGCAATCCGCTAGCGTAATATATTCACAAAATACATCACAAAGACTTGTGATATAGAAGTCTCATTCGAAATAGAATAATAAATAACAAAATCTTATATAATAGTAATTTTTTTAAACTATTCTAGACAGAAACTAAGCGAACTATAAAGGGTATATTGGCAAATAGACAAAATTGGTGTTATTGATTTTAGTGAAATGTGTAAATGGTCTATTCCATTATTATTAACATTTTTAATTTTTAATCACGTAGCCATTTTGTTTATGTAAATTTCAATTATAATATTAAAAACCTGTCACAATATAAGTCGACAAGTGTCGCTGCTACATCAAAATTCTGATTAACATTTGGATTAATTAATTCCATAAATCCTTAACAACAATCTGATTTATAACATATTAACGAGTTCAACTTTTACACAACGGATAAAGGTTGTCACACACGGTGCATGTAATATAATATTTTATCTGTTAGTTCTGCGCATAACATTTTATGTTGTCTGTAGGTCACACGGAATATATACGAAAATATATTAACAGATACATTCGGTATCATCTGCAGATATTATCTTAAAGTATATTTATTATCTGTAGATACTCAACGATAAAAATATATTATCTGTGCCGTGTGTGACTTAAGACCCATATTGAACAATACAAGTACAAGTCGTAATAATTTGACAGTTTACCAGACGAATTAATTGATCGATTTGGATGTCGTTTCACTACACTGGTTCGAGACCCAGACAGAACAAACATTTATGTTCGTCACACAAATGTTTGCCCTGGGTGGGAATCGGACCCGCGACCTACAGCTGTGAGGCCTCTCGCAACTTCGGTGTTGCCATGATCTACCAAAAACAGTACGGATTCGTCTGAAAATATCGCTCGGTGTAAACGGACATTCGTAACACCAATTCTAATAATGATATCAACGTTTTATATAATTTAACTAGGATAGCAGAATATATATAGGTAACGTTTGAAAGTTATAGCTGTGATTAACAATTCGAGATTAATCAAAGTATATGAAATCGAAAGTATCGTGTGGTAAGTGTATAAGGAAATCGGAAAATGTGAATTTTATTTTTACTGTTTTTTTACAAAATATGGAACTGTGCGAATTACTTGTAAAATTTGTGTTTCCGTCATGTGGGACAAGCGAGCGGTGAACACCGGGAGTGAACATTTTACAAGCTTCTATTTTCACTTGCAATTTTTGTATGTATGTTTGTTTCCGCGGCTTAATTTCCCGCAGCGTTGTCCTACACAGTTTCTAAAAAAATTATTTGAAATCAAAGCAATTATTTCCGACTAGCTGCGCTCCACGATATTCCCCGCGGTTAGTAACTCAACCTACGGGAACACTGCACTTTTCCGGGATCAAAGTAGCCTGTGTTAATCCAGGATATAAGCTATCTTGGTACCAAATTTCATCCAAATCCATTCAACCGTTTGAGCGTGAAAGAGTAACAAACATCCATAGTGGGATTTGGATTAGTCATGAAGAGTCCCAACAGTAGTCCATTTACAAACACAATTTCAATTAATTTGAATATAAATCTTTACATCGCGATGAAACGCATACAACACCATAACAGAGCAAATGTCAAAACGTCAAATTACACCATTAATTACGCTAATATCCAAACTTTTAACCCTTCGTACCACTATAACATATCGTCCCTTGACCGCCGACTAACAAGCGACAATTTTACCCAAAATTTTTTTTTTGTTACAAGTGATATTTTTAAATAAAATGTGATTAATGGCGTGCTAACGATAAACTTTGCATTCGCTATATATTCTAAATAACGCAATTTTGGCGGGAAATCTCGACAACACCTTGTCATTATAGCTTAAAATATCACTTTCGACAAAAAATGCTATTTGGTTAAATTATCGCTTAGTCGACTGTCAAGGGACAATATTGAAGATTTAATTAGCGTTTTAAATTCTTACGATCTAACCGTATGGCGACTGATCTACGTACGACCTTGATATCTCATTTAAGAGAGAAATAGCTATGACTCTCAGATCCAACGAAAGGGAACAATATTCTCGCATTGCTTCTTTTGAAACGATAAAATTAATATAAAATCTACATCCGATATCCGAAACCTACGACACCCTGTAAATTCCCGTGTTCTAAGCTAGCAGAGAATAGCGTGGAAATCAATCACGCTACCGGGAAACGAAAATAACGCGAGGTGCTAATTAATATTAAATACTCTTTAAATTTTAAGAGAGGGTCAATCCATTGACAATTTGAATCCAGCTTGTGTAGCAATTATAGATGAATACGTTCTGAATAGTTGAAAATAATATAAATATTGGTAGACATTTCACACATCGCCATCTAGCCCCAAACTAAGCATAGCTTGTACTATGGGAACCAGATGACTGATAGAATACATATATACTTTTTTGTAAATACACATAATACATATTAACACCCAGACACAGAACAAACATCTATTCGTCACACTAATGTTTGTCCCGGGTGGGAATCGAACCCACGACCAACAGTGCAGAAGGCAGAGTTACTAACAACTGAGATGTGAGGTCAGTCAATAATAGAATAGAATAGAAATACTAATTATTATACTTGATTAATATCAGGACTGTGTTTCATATCCACAATCTCTAAATAGTATAAAACAAACGCTCACCACCGTTCACCACTTACTACTACATCACGCTTTGGATTTTGATACGGTTTTCACTAATACAAAGATCGATAAACGTGGAAGGTTTGTTTATATAACTTCTAATTTAACTGTCCATTATCGTATATAACCGTCACTTATCTTCAGCTTCGTTCACTTGTCTATGGACTACCCATAAAAAATTTGTGCAATACGAACCTTACCCATACCATAATAATACCATCATCGAATACCATACAGTCTACATAATCGTTATAAAAGAAGCATTGCGTTAAAAAGAAAGCCGTTCTTTCCCAACTCGATATTACGAAGCACACTTTGCAGAAATCAGCGATTCTTTCTAGATGGTTTAGTGCGAGGATTAAAGATGCGAAAAGATAAACTTACGAATTTATTGAGTGACTTTCGAATGATCAAGTGCTACTGTTTCAATCATCAATTATTGATTTGGAAATAAATATACAATGTATTGCACATAACTGCGAATCTTCTATAATTTAGTGTTATTTCGACATATTTCCTCCCCAAAACCGTTCGAAAATCACCCGAGAAGGGTGAAGGTTTAAAACTAAGTAAGGAAACCACAAAAGCGCGGCGTCCCACTTTCCGCATGTCACCGCAACTTTCCGCAAATCACCGCAACTTTCCGGATATCACCGCACCTTTCAGCACGTCAACGCAATTTACTACCGCACTTCACTGAAAAAAAAAAATGGTTGTCTGTAAAGTCGGTTTACTGACGATAGTTGAACATGACAACGTCTTAAGAAAATACTGATGGAATGGTAGCATTTTTCAAAAGAAAATTTTAATTTCATTTGTTTAATAGATTTGTATGTATATAGAGAAGGAGGTAATTGGAAATCACAATGAAATTGATCAAGTTAGATTTATTTGTACGCATAAATACAATTATGTCAATTTTTTTTTTACAATTTAATAGTTTTACACTGCACTTGATACTCGATCAAAACATGTAAATGTAAGTATTAGCAGCTGTCCACGCAGACGCATCGCTCACTCAAGTAGGAGAGAGACGGATGTCGAACGCTGCCGAACGCAAAGGCCGATTGTGCTTCTTTGTCGCTCGTTCCGCGCTCTCGCTTGCACTTGCACAAGCCTTACATGGAACGCCTCAGAGCGAGGTAACGACGCATGAGTCATGTTTTTTCGTGCGTGCAGCCGGCTCTATCGAATTATAAGACATTGTCATGTCAAAAAAAAGGTATTCCTCCTTTAAGGGCTTCTTACTTGTTCCTACCCATAACTTACGATAAGTACGCGAGACGTTACGTTTTGAATATTACTTATTGGCGTTTCCAAGCCATTTTTTTATGAATTCAATAAAATAAAACTGACTATGACTGAAGCAATTCCTGTATGAATTCTATGGAAATAAGTTATAGGACTTTAACCTGATTTGAATACCGTATATCACCGCACCTTTCCGCATGTATCGGTACTTGTCGCCCGCATACTAGTTGCCTTCGATGGCTTTGGCCACGAACTCGATGAATCGTTTTCCGTACTGTTCAGGGTCGCAGGTTGAAATCCCGTCGACATTGCTGCCGTACTTCACAGTCTTCGCTGCCTTCGCCGCCTGATGGGAGAAACGGTGGTTTTTTTTTTTCAAGTATCCTAGTCGATTTCTATTCTATTGAAACAGTGTGCTGAAAGTATTTAGTTCTAAAAAGGCTCCTTTCGTGCACTTGACATATATTTCCAAATTTTCGATTCTAGGACATGTCGGTTTCGTCACGATTCCTTCACAGTTTTGAGAACGTGCTATTGAGCACACATAATCAAGCGGAGAAACTCATTGGTGCAGATCGGGATTTGAACACAGCGCCATCTAGCCCCAAAGTAACCTAAGCATAGTTTAGCATACTTGTATCATGGGAACCAGACAACTGATTTAATACTTTTATACTTTTAGTAAATACAAAGATATAATACATATTAACACCCAGATACCGAACAAACATCTACGTTCGTCACACAAATGTTTGTCCTGGAATCGAACCCACGACAAACATCAGAGACGTTACTACCATCTGAGTTATGAGGGTAGTGGAAAGTGTTTATTTATTGTTGTGTTATGTATACTGTATTTTGACGTTACAAAAAGATACTTAAGTTTTATTTATTTGTTGTTTTAGATCAACATGTATACGGTTGAAATACTCACCTGTTTTTTAACTCCGTAGTGTGTCAGTACATCGATAAGGGCGACGAAATATATTTCTTTCTTTGGAGCACCTGGAAATTAAACATAGGTACAAAACATGAGCCATTACTGTGATGAGAATTCCGAACTTTCCCACTATACAATCCAAACTAATATTATAAATGCGATATGAGTTGGTGAAATGGTACTTTTGTTAATTTGATATTGTTGCTGAACGAGCCGACGGCCCACCTGTGTTAAGTGGTAACCTCTGCCCATAACAAGTGATGAGACTTGAATCCTCCCCTACTAGGTACGCCAAGACCCAAGTCGCATCCTATGCCCCCGTAACTCCGAGACGTGGTAGAATGTCTCACGTGCCTGTAATTGTTGACGAGCGGAGGTTACCACAACACCAGGTGGGAGATCAGCTGGTTCCGTACCCTTTTCACATGACTTACCATCTTGACTGGGTATGGCGTATATGTCTAGCTCTGGTATGATGCCCTCGTAGCGCAGCGAGGACTGACGCGCGAACCCGCGCGGGCTGTCCGGCGGCGTGTTGAACCCCCATCTATCACACGGAGCGGTGGTTCAGCAAAGTACGCGTTGCTCGTGATTTTGCTCGCCATCAAAGCCTACTTTTAAATCGAAAGCAGGCTTTGATCGCCTAGCTCTATTCGACGAAAACATTTCCTTAAAATGTTTGCGTTTGGAACATAAATTTTGGAAAAATATAAATTCATATGACACGAATTTTTGATGTGAAACATCTATAGCCGCACGTAAAACCGATTTCTGGGTTGGCGACGCGTCGCCACGGCATGAGCGCTGATTGGTCCGTTCAAGGTTACGACAAATCATAAACATTATTAGTGATGGGGTACTTAGTTTCTTACAAAATAATGTCGATGTTTCACATCTGCCAGGCGTCCCGTGACGGCTCACATTTTTTTTTATATTTAATTTGATACACTATACTTTACACATATAGTATTAGTAATCAGTAAAAAAAAAACCCCAGACACAAAAAGGCGTCAGAGTCTAACCTTAGTCAGTTAGCAACCGACCTACAACCACTATCAGCTAGCTTGGAATAACACATACGCCACTTGTTTCTTGGTGGTACACGAGGTAAGTGTACAAAGTGTTAGTGAGTGACCTGTCTCCGTGGTGCCTGTTGTCGGTGTCGGTGTCGGAGTCTGTGTCGGGCGAGGCGGAGTCCGCGTCGGCGTCGCGCTGCCGCGCCGCCTCCGCCTCCGCCTCGCCGCGCCCGCACTCGTGCACGCCGAGCAACAGCGAGTAATCCATCAGGTGGAGTTTTGTTAGGAACTGAAAATTATATATTTCATACGGTTAGTTTAAATTACGAATTATTCACGGCATTGAAGGCAGGGTAACTACAAACGTCTATATTCGTCATACATATGTGTGTCCTGGGCAGAAATCGTACCCACGACCTACATAGAAGGCAGCTACACAGAAGCTGAGCTGTGAGGCCAGTCAAATGTGTGGTGAATCTAAGTGAATGGTGTTTCAGTTAGGCATCATTATAATGGTTACCTCTACGTCTGCGGTGAGGGTCTCGAGCAGCTTGTCCCTCGCGGCGTCCCCGATGTCGATGCGCACGCGCAGCTTTATGAAATCGTTGTCCTTCAGCGTGGGCAGCTCCTTCTCCAGCTCCTTCTCGGACGCCTCGCGGTCCACAGTCGAGCCTTTCAGGTCGAACTTTCTGCAATATACATTCATATTATTATATGATAACTAGCTGTTGCCCGCGACTTCGTCCGCGTGGTATTCGTCGTATTCGTCGCCTATCGGGCCGGGAGGTCGACCACTGATGTTGCGAGAGAGGTGGTGCGCTGCGTGTTGGACGCTCGAGAACGCAAGATGCAAGTCGCAGCTTTGTTCTGTGACTTGTCAAAAGCCTTTGACGTAGCAGATCATGATGTCTTGGCGGCAAAACTGGAGTGTTATGGTATACGTGGCCCACCATTACAATTATTGATCAGCTTTATGACTGCAAGATCTCAGATCGTCACAGGTAGGGGAGGCCAATTAAAATCGCAACCTATGTCGACCAATATTGGCGTTGCGCAGGGATCTTCACTGTCAAATATTATATTTACACTGCTCCTAAACGATCTGCCCGATTGCATCAAAGAAGCTAGTATATACATGTATGCAGATGATGTGGCAGCAATCGTTGAGTCCTCAACGCTAGATTCCCTAGAAGTGAAACTAAACGTCGTAGCTGGTGAGCTGCAGCAGTGGTTCAGTAGTAATGGTCTGCTATTGAATATTACCAAAACAAACTACATGCACTTCCACCTGTCAGGTCGAGCTTGCAGGCCACTTAGGGTTAGTTTGGGGAATAAGCTCGTTACTCGCGTTGAAAGAACGTCGTTTCTGGGCTTCGTGATTGACAAAGGGCTGACGTGGGAGCACCATATCGATTTACTATCTGAAAAGATAGGCAAAGCATGTTTCGCACTGTGGCGTCTATCAGCAACCTTAGATAGAGAAGTGGTAAGAAATTTTTATTTCGCATCAGTCCACTCCCATCTCCAATATGGAGTAGAGCTTTGGGGATCTGCAGCAGACTGGATGCGCATATTCAGACTCCAAAAGCGGGCGATACGCGCCATAGTGCGAGTCTCTAAAGACACGTCAGCCAGACCTTATTTCCAGTCTCTGGGAATTATGACAATCCCATCACTCTTAGTGTATCAAACTGCTACCTATGCCAGAAACCATCTTCAAGAATACGCAAGGAGTGGAGATGGTCATAAATGTAAATTGAGAAACACGGAAACACTGAGAGCGCTCCCACGGCGTCTTACTAAAACAGCAAAACTAGTGCACGTGATGGCGCCCACTGTTTACAACCACCTCCCGGCTCTAGTAACTGACGCACCATCGACACAATCCTTTAAGTATAAACTTAAAAACTGGCTCATTAACCAGTCATTCTACAACATGGAGGAACTTATAAAAAAAAAAAAAAAAAAGATTTTTTCCTAATTTAATTTAATTTGTTACATTATGTTGATAATGTCGATAATGTTGTTATTTTTTATTAATTGTATTAGTTTATTGACATGTAATAAAGTTTTATGAATAAAGTATTGTATTGTATTGTATTGTATTCGCTTTTATCACGCACCCCTATTTTACCCCTCGGAAAAGTAGCCTAAGTTACTCCTTGTTACATCAGCTATCTGCCAGTGAAAGTCCCGTCAAAATCGGTCCCGCCATTTCAGAGATTAGCCGGAACAAACAGTGTTTTTGTATATGTACCGTGTATACATCCATATGCACTTAGTAAAAATCGGTTATTTTAATATTACAAACAGACACTCCAATTTTATTTATTTGTAAAGGTAACGTATCAATGACCTGTGTATGTTGAGATGGTTGGAGAAAACGTTCCTCGTGGCGACCAGATAGTGCTCGATGCCGTCTACGGTCAGACGGTACATGCCGAGGTACTGCGGCAACAGTGTCTTCCCGTGACGCTCCACTATGTACTACAACAATAACAACAAATAAATAACACCCCCTATACAAGTGACCGGTGGTCGTGTTAAAGAAACATCCTGTATTACCAGGGTACCAGGATCCTGGTGATGGCTGCGCATCAGCTCAATGTTATCACACTTTTGTAACATCGTTGACAAGTGACAGGATTAAAAATGTCGAACTGATCATATTGATCGTGGAAGTTGTTTACATCTCTTCATCAAAGAGAAAAGAGGTGATCATCTTCACACAGCTGAGCAGATTTTCTTGAAACATAGCTAAGAACACTCCCGTTTTTAGAATAGTAGTTTAGAATCGAATCGACAGAAGGCAGCGTTAATACAAACTGAGCTAAGAGGCCTGTCAAAATGCTTCTGGCATATAAACTGGATGAAAACGACTCACCGGGTGGTAGTGCTTGAGGAAGGAATGCATGCGTTCCACCTCCTCAGACGTCAATGTCTTCAGTATGAACAGCCGGTCATAGCTCTGGTAGAACTTGGCGCCGGATTTGCCGGACGAATCGTCGGGGATCGGTTGAGATCTGTCGACAAATTTATTTATTTTATCCGCGTCTGAATACTACAATATGAAGTCTTCAAGAAAACTGACAGAATACCTATAAACTTGTTTTGTAAATAAATACATGTTTAATTGACACTGAACAAACATATGTGTTCGTCATACAAATATCTGTCCTGTGCGGGAATCGAACCCACGACCTACATCGCATTGGTTGGTGACCAAGAGGCATTTCCTCTATAATGTAGCCAGGTTTCAGTCTCACGAGGAAGCCGTCAAAAATGATTATTTATTCTGACTGGCCTCAGAGCTCACTTGGTAGTAACCCTGCCTTCTGCGCTGTAGGTTGTGGGTTCGGTTCCCAGGACACACATTTGTGTGACGAACATAGATGTTTGTTCTGTGTCTGGGTGTTAATATGTATTATTAGTATGTATTTACAAAAAACAAAGTATTTAAGTATTATATCAGTTGTCTGATTCTCGTGATACAAGCTATGCTTAGCTTACTTCGGAGCTAGATGGCGCTGTGTGAAATGTCCACCAATGTTTATTTATTCATTATTTATACATAACGCTCGGGCAATATGAATAATCAATTAATCACTTGCTCCATAACAACAGATATCTGAATAAAATACTGAATTCAATCCTCTTACGAATAAATAGTTACACCTAAAATACAAAATCTTTGCAAGCAAGATATCCTATCTCACGTTGTCAAGTTTGAAAACCCGATTAGAATTCATCTACGTTTGTTCGTAAGATTATCTGAGTTAGTCACGCTCTATAGAGCACTAAATAATAAACCAAGACGACATAATTTTATCAACGCAGATGCCTGGAATATCTCCAATAGCCTGTCGATTTAAACACTAAAAACTAACATTTGCTTGGCAGCGATAAAACTTTATATTGGATTTCCATAAAACGAACACTGACCAATATTATTAAAGTTAATTCATATTTTGATATAAATGATTAAACCACGTAAAAAATTTAATTTAACGCGTGCGAAGCCGCGAGCTCACCTAGTCTATACAAATAAATAAAATTGGGAGTGTCTGTTTGTAATATTAAAATAACCGCTTTTTACTAAATGCATATGGATGTATACACGGTACATATACCAAAACAACATTTTTTAAAATTTTTGTCTGTCTGTCTGTTTGTTCCGGCTAATCTCTGAAATGGCTGGACCGATTTTGACGAGACTACTGGCAGAGAGCTGATGTAACAAGGAGTAACTTAGGCTACTTTTCCGAGGGGTTAAATAGGGGTGCGTGATAAAACCGAATTCTACTCGAAGTCGCGGGCAACAGATAGTAGGCAATAAAGTTTCTAACCAACAAATATTATTATAAATATCTGGCCTCACAGCTCAGTTGGTAGTAACCATGCCTTCTACGCTGTAGGTCGTGGGTTCGATTCCCACCCAGGACAAACATTTGTGTGACGAACATACATGTTTGTTCTGTGTCTAGGTGTTCATATTTACAAAGAAAAAGTATTAAGTATTATATCAGCTGTCCCATGATACAAGCTATTCTTAGCGTACTTTGGGGTTAGATGCCGCTGTGTGAAATGTCCACCAATATTATTGTAATATTATTAGAAGACATTTAAGTGCTAAACTAATTTCAGCGTTTAGTCTGTTGAATCGTGTATAAATGTTAAAGCATTATTGTGAAATGCCAAGTAATTAACATCTTACATTAACAATAAAAGTAAATTCAAAACACAAATTTTGTTTAGAGTCTTAACTACTGACCATAGGTATCCTAAAATTAGTACCTATCGACATCGATAATTCGTGGTGTTATATTATTAAATACTACTATTTGATACTACGTTGAACTCAGGTTACAATTCAAAGAGTAGCTATGTGGTTTAGTAATTTTATCAATTTGGGAATTAACCTCAATAAAAGTAGCCTAAGTTACCCCTTATCACATCAGCTATCTGTCAGTGAAAATCCTGTCAAAATGGGTCTAACCGTTTCGGAGAGAAAATCATATGTATTTATTAAAAAGCTGTTATGTTGATATTACAAACAGACACTCCAATTGTATAGATTGTGAAACATGACTGAATATAATAGCTGATAGGAAAAGGAAGGCATCATAAAGAATCGTAAAACTTTACAGTTTATCACGTATCTGAAAATACTGACTGAAGGCATCGTTACTCTTCAACAATATTTGCCATTACAGTTAGTATTAGTAGCACTAAGTTGCAATCATACGTGTTTCCTCGTTAAATCTCAGTTCACTTACCGATGATCATTAGAAAACTGTACTTTATTCCCATCGAACAAAGACACATTTTGCAAAATCATCAGTGACCTTGGAGTACTCCAAGATTACTTACGTGCTGATTTTTCTATGTGCTTCATTTACTGAACGAGCAGATGGCCCACCGGTTGTTAAGTGGTAACCTCTACCCACAACAAGCAATTCTACTTGGGTCCTCTCCTACAAGACCCAAGTCGCATCGCATGCGCCCATAAGTCTGAGACGTGAAGGTGGAATTTCTCACGTGCCTGTAATTACACCGGCAACCACACCTTTCAAACCGGAAAACAGTAACGCGAACGCGGTACTGCTTGGCGGCAGATATGTGTGTGGTGGCAGTACTTCCCCGGACGAACTTGGTGGAAATTCTACTGCAGATTCAGTCAAATACCATACCTTCTATTAGTGCACACATGATAATGCCAATGTGCACTGTGCACTGTGCACGTGTTAGTATACATATATATATATATATATATATATAGGAAATATTAGGTGTAAGCATGTGGGATAAACGTGTATGGAGCCAGGAGTTAAAAAGGGGTCACGGACAATCAAGGAACGGGAACTCAAGACCGTATTAATATTAATAGACGGACGTAATCGAGCACAATCGAAAAACCAAACCAATGCAGAATCTCAACTCTTTGGCGGGGTGACATGACCAAGAAGTTTACATCTTATGAGGCAAAACTCATTAAAGACAGGAATTAGAACTCACATGTAACACATTTTTGAAGTCGCTTCGTCTCTTTCTACAACGTGGAAGGAAAGGAAAGAAGCGACCGATGAGAGTGAGACAGATATGAGGACAGATATCAAGGTCTTTTTTTGTATTCACAACTAGTTAGTCTGCGGCCTCCAATTTCATTCTACCTTCATGGACATGACGGCTCCGTGACAGTGGATGGTAATGATTGCCGTGTCAGTTTCGATAGGCACACTACATACAGTTATTTAAAAATAAAACGAAAAAAAAATCGTACAGCGGAAAGCGTCGCTGACCTCAGTCGTTTTATCGTCAGGCCGCGTTTGACGAAAGCGCTCGCATCGTGGAAGATACTGTCTTGATGTGTTTCGTTTTTCATGTTGGCAACACCGGTGGGAGCGGTCGCCGATCTTCTCAGTGTGCAAGTGTGCCGCTTCAGAGCCCTCGGACATAGGTAGTTATCTGGCTTTCTAAACCTAGGGACCAGGACGGGATGTGGGATTGCGGAGACCAGATAAACATATGGGACGAAAATAAACTTAAATAAATATCCAATATGTAAATAAGTTAGCGAATCACTCGTGCCTAAAAATTTCAAATGGCTGGTCACAGAAGGCTATTATCGGAATCTATATACGAGATTGTAAAATGATAAATTACTTTAATATTGGTAGCGAACGACCGCACGGAGCCCCGAAAAACGAAGTCGCGTGGGGCGGGGCGGCTAGCGCGGCTGATTTCGTATTCATCACAACATATAGGCGGCGCGGCACGGTTTTAAAAGCGGAGAGTAATCTGTAACCGTACCGCGCCGCGTCGCTTTTGGTATGCGTAACGATTTTTCTTTCAGTATATCTATATACTTTACAACGACTGGCAATCAAATGTATAAGAAAAAAAAAAGTCTTTATTACAATCATTCTAAATAGCATCCAACCTTCTTAGATCAACGCCACAATGTAAACTGTTTGCTCATAAATTCACACACCTTATTCTATATTCCGAGTATAGCCAGCCTTGTACGAACAGTATTAAAAAAAAAGATTTACCTCGTAAGTGACTCTTTGTAGTCGATGTCGTCTATCCCGAACCTCTCCCTCAGGTTCCTGAACACCAGCGGGCAGTATTCCTTCACCTTGAAATGCGACGGCATGTTCTCCCTGTACCAATGTTTACATTAGAATCACTCAAAAAGGTTGTACTGAGTTGTGTTTTCCATATGAATAGTTATATTCTGGCTCGCCTCACAGCTGAGTTGATAGTAAACCTTATCTTCTGCGCTGTAGGTGGGGGGGTTCAATTCCCACCCAGGACAAACATTTGTGTGACGAATATATATACATATAAAAACCCAAACACTGAACAAACATCTATATTTGTCACCAGCCCTCATCCTAGGTATTGGTATTTTGTCTACTAGTTCTGCTATTGATAATGGAACGGAGGAGTTTTCCTTATGGCCATGTGTTTGTATTAACATAAGCCCACACAGATATATTTAATTCTATATACCTCTTACACCCCTTACATACCCAATTCTATTAAAAATTCACCTATTCCAGTAGCAGCACAACTTGTGCCAAGCTTGTCTGGGTAAGTACTGCCACCATACACATTTCTGCCATCGAGCAGTATGCATTCGCGCAACTATGTTCCAGTTTGGAAGGTGTATTACAGGCACCTGAGACATTCGACCTTCAGGTCTCAAAGTTGTGATCGCATACAATGTGAGTTGGGTCTTGTTTTATATATTATGTAGGTAATCACCCAAGTAGTACTGCTTGTTATTGACAGAGATTACCACTAAAGATGTGGTAGGCAATCTATTCATTCCGTAACATAAGAAACCTAATCTCAAATGTACTCATGAGTAGATTAAATGAATTTATAAATTCTGAGAGAATTAGCTATTGTTTCCTTGTTCTTATCATAAAGTCATTAATGTTAATTGACTGAGATTTCTTCTAGTCTAGTACCCATTATAATTACTAAGATTGACACTGTGCTATGTTTAGAATGCTTACAAATGTAACTTGAGAAATGTGAGATTGTCTGTCATGTTTACATGCTACTAAGCATCTTTCTTTATAGATAAAGCGCAAGGGGGTTTTATGAGTATCAAACTGAGTAATAAGTATGTAATCATGTAATAAGTACATTATTGAGGTTTTTCAGCCATTTACAGATATAAAGTTATTGACTACTGAACCTTGGTCCGGAAATGTCACTAGATACACTACTAAATTATAAATAAAAATATGCTCCCTAGAAAATTATTGCCACTCTTGCCACTCTTGGTAAGATTAGAATTAGAATGGAAACTGGATCAACATTTCATAACTTACTGGAGAGTAGTGGTTTATCAAAATTCTGTACTATGAGATAATGCTATACTTACTTGTTAAATAAATGGTTGTCAACTTTGAGCTTGGAATATGCTCTGAAGTCATCTGGAAGCAGCATGACCGGTATCGAGACATGACTGAGCTCATTTATCTGAAAACAAAACCTCTTCTAGACAATGTTTAATTGCATAACTAAGTCTAGGCACATTAGTCTCTTGTTGACTTGTGCCCTAATAGTAACAGGATAAAAGCAGGCTGTGTTATTCCAGCTTATCATCTACCTGTGTACAAAATGTCAGCCAGATAGGTTCAGAAATATAGGCATAAAATAGTAACAAACTTTCAACGAAACAAAATTAAGCCTTTATAATCTTAGTGGTATAGTTATTTGAACCTAGTATGACTAGGTGAGTAATTATAGGTAAGTACAGGGTGTATGTAAATATTCAAATTATTTTTTAAGATTACTGATTTGTTGTTGTGACACTGGAGTGTGTGGTACCATTGCACTTATAGTTTCCAGTACTTACAACCGAAAGGTCCTGCACTATTGATCATATAGGACTTACACAATTTTCTTGGTAATAATTTATACAAGTAATTTGGATCAAATTAACTGAATCTATCTTTGAAATTCATTTATCATAATCAATAATAGTATAAAAAAAACATGGAACATTAATCATATCCAAACAAATAGGCAACGCTCAAAACTATAATCATTTTTTGAAAACTTTGTTTGTTATTCCATGTATGTAAAACCTCAACACGAAGGATGATCTCCAAAAATGAACTTCAGATGAAATCTTCAATCTAATGATAAGCAGAACCTACTTTAGACAGCATAAATTTATCAAATATAAGAATAAGAATGACTCAAGAAATCAAATTATTGGCAAAATCAGGGAGATTGCCCAAACCATAATTTTATGTATTTTTATTCAATGGCAAAGCAACTGATAACATAACAATTTGACTAAGTGCCAAAATTATACTCGGAACTAAATGCAAATGAACCAGTTTTTTTATGTAAACAATAAGAACCACAACAAATCAGCGCTGAAGCCAATGACATAATTTGTGTCGCGAGTACGCGAGTGATTAGTTCAAATAGGATTACACTCCGCCATGATTACATCGAGCATATATAGTACGCAGAACTTACCGTGTGATTCACGCCCCACATAAAAACAGACAGTAACGGCTCATTTGCACGAAACAATTTCACTTTTTGATGTTTTACACGAATGTGTTTCTTTTTCAATTTGCTCAATCCCGTGGTCGGAACGGACATTTTGGATTTGTTTACAACTTTTTATAATGAGAATGAGAATGAATTATAATTTTTTAGATTTCAACTACTCAAACCATTTTGAGAACGCGGCAAAATTATCAACAGGAGATTTAATTTTAAATATTTTTCCGGAAATTCACCACCCATCCATAGAAAGAAACGGCTTTTTGACAGGAGACATAACGTTATAGAACAATGCAATAAACATGAAGTTGTCCGCAATAGAGTCGTAACCTTTACTCTAGGTTGTTTGCAATTCACAAGCATGTCGATTATTAACTATGGTCTCAGCGACATTCTCGTTTTTTATAGTCAATTTTTTTTTACTGGTTTGGACTATTTTTTGAAACAATGCTGCAATGCAAATATTGTCAAACTTTGTGTCAATTAATTCCCTTTTACCGGATTCCTATCGGTCAAATTAAATCAGAGATCACATTCCATTCCTAGTAGTCTGTACCTATGTAGTCTATACTGTCTGTAACGAATATTCGTAATTGCTAATTGACTTGTAGATCGAAGGTAAAGCCGACCCAATGCCGGTCTGTAGGTGCTCTTGTCCGAGGCTGCGGTTTTCTTTTCTTTAGTGTTTTTTCATGTAATGCATATACTTTCTACTCACTTTAGTAGTTAGTATTAAAACTAATGTAAATTTATTAGTATTCATGAAATAAAAGGATAGTGTGTTATAGTTTGTACCTAAATTCATTCATATTTTTATAATACCTACTTTTAAATATAGTTACTTGTAGTATAGTCTAAAATTCCAAATATTAACCTTGTAGATAGGTAGTCAATCAACTCGGATGGTTCTCGGTACAGGATTTATTTTTCACCTTAGTCGTCAAAAACCATAAATAAAAGAATAAACAGGTCAGAGACCAAACAATATTGCTGTGCTATTGCTTTAGGTTGGAGCAAAGAACTAAGCGGTTCTTGTGTATTTTTATATTATTTCACTAAATCGTAATGTTCTAGAACTAGTGTTCAATTTGTTTATACAGAATTAAAAAATGATAGTTCCGAGTCCATTTGTCTACTGGGCTCAAACTGAAAGAGTTGTTACTTTGAAAGTGGACTTGAAAAATGTAAGCGAACCAAATGTGAAGATTGTGGATAACAACATAAAATTCTCTGCGCATGGGACAGGAGCCCGCGGCGTTAATCAATACGAGTTCAGCTTAGATCTCTTCGACTCCGTGAAAACGGTATGTAATTTGAAAACAACACCGCCGAAGTACCTGTGATATGTTATTTTCGTTTTGTAATTTTACTAGGCAGTGACCGGCTTGCAAACTCGGCAGAGATAACCAGCTGTTGTGTGTTAAATGATTCGAGAATATTACCGAAGATAATACTAGATAATCCACAGCCAGTTTACTGACTGACTGATTTTACTGATACAATTAAAATATCTTGTAAATTGGGCTCTGATAAATGAACTATTTGTTTCTGTGACTTGAGTTTTGTTATCTTATTACAAAATGAAAAATACTCAGTTCTTATCTTTTATCATCGGAATTTGAACTTTTAATTTGCTATTCGATTCATCTTATCACAGAACTTCAGTAGAATGTTTTAAATTTAGATTAATATAAAATTGAAATTGGATCCTTCCAGGATACAGCTGATGATGTAATCACAGTCCGAGTGTTTGACAACCGAGTGGATCTGACTCTGCAGAAACAGAAGCAGGCGTGGTGGCCTCGGCTGACAGCCCAACCTCAGAAACCAGCTTGGCTGAAGGTATTGTAAATTATATTGTCAATGAAAGAAGATCTAAGACCATCTCGTGGCCATCACCTTATAGTAGAGTACGACCCTGCAAAGACTCGCTGCACATTCAATTCCCTAGCCACAGGGCAGTTAACAATAATTTTAATCTGCTACTGGATGATATAGTAACTTCTGAGAATACTTTTAAAAACAAACTCGACAACTATGAACAAGCAAAACAGTGCTTAAGATATGAATTACTGGAAGAAAGTGGTAGCCGAGTTGTTCGCGTCAAAATAGGTCCAGCCATTTCAGAGATTAGCCGGAACAAACAGACAGTCAGACAAAAATTGTAAAAAAAATGTTTTGGTATATGTACCGTGTATACATCCATATGCACTTAGTAAAAAGTGGTTATTTTAATATTACAAACAGACACTCCACTTTTATTTATTTGTATAGACTAAAAAGACTAAAATAACTCTCATTAGCTGTTTCATGTGGCTAGATCCTAGATCTAAGATAATGGAAGAAATAAAGGGATATTTCCAAGTGGGACTATAAAGACTGTAGACATGGGTGTATTATGCCTGCGTTGTGGGCTTTGTAACTATGAGTACTTTAATACCACTGATATCAATTAAACAAATATTTGCAGAACATTTAGATAATCATATATCCTGCTAGTTCCCTACATTCCTAAATCTTGTTTCATAAAAAGTTTCCAATTCTATTATTCTAGTAATTTCTGACATCAGTAATTTTCCTTCAACATTAAACAAATAAAACAGTTTAAAGTTGACAAATTATTTAATTAACATATTTATTGTGGTGCTTTGTTTTATAATACCTTAACATAATAAAACATAAGTAGTTTTAATAGTTAAACTTGTTCTGATACTTGTCTTGAGCAATTGTGTGACCTAAAGATCTTGACATCAAAGACATTGTCCAAGGGCAGCTGATTGTTCACTTATATACTAATGTTATACATAATCCACTTTTAGGAAACGGTTTTTAAATGCGTGTAATTCATGATACAAATTACTATTCAATGTGTCGTTTTTTTTTTTCAGAGTTAGTTTATTGTTATTCATTTATTTAGAATTAATTATAACACCATTACAGAATGGCCAATAATTTTAGGTACGAGTTGGTTGTTAAATAGTAGGAATTTTTGTCATTTTTCGAAAATATCTAATCTTGACTTCGCACGGGTAGCGTTAAGTATCTACGATTGGAATTACTCTTTATCAGAATTAAAAAAAAAACCTATAGCACTCAGGGATCAGTGGTTTTGGAGATTATTTTAGATTTTATGATCCTGCATTAAAACTTACAAACTTTACGTCTTTATATTATGTACACTAATAGATATTCCTAAATTTCCCATTGATGTCTTAGTTCCTGTCCAATTTCCCTGTGGACGTATTTATCCATCCGGGTTTTAAATTTATCCATTAGTCTATTAGCTTGAATGGTTTAGTGCTATTTTATCTACATCCCCACAGGATACCAGCATATTTTAATTAAACTGTGGTTAACTGTGGAACCCAGTTAATAATTCATTTAAATAAGTGTTTATTATGTTCTTACTGTGTTACTCTTTGTTTACCCATTTAAGAAAAATAACTTTTTCCGGTTACACACAGTTAAAACAACTTTCACAATAAACGGTTTAGCCTTCTTAAGCCTTCTTGACTTCCAGTTTGTTTTTCATAGTTATTTTTAGTTTATCTTATGTCCTTATGTAGTTTGTTGTACCTAAGTTGTAAAATTAATATTTAGCTAAAGATTCCAGGAAAAATAATCGTAGGATCAGCCCATCGTTGCCATTTTTTCCCACGAATAACTCAGCTCACTTCGCACACGGGTCAGTCGCGACAACCACTTGATCTAGACGCAACTACCTATCGCACAGATCACTTTAGTGGTTTTTAGTGGTGACTTGTCTTATATCAAGTCCTGGAGAATTAACATTGGCTTTATAAAACCTTTTGTTCTAGATAAACTTTGACTTGTGGAAGTCTGAAGACGGACAGGACAGTGAGGAGGAGACCCGTGACGTCATGAAGGACTATCCAGGAATGTACGATGAACTGCACAAGCAAGAAATGGGTTACAAAAAAGGTATACTAAGTAGGTAGCCCATGATTAAGTTTTTTGTTGCATGTTGAAAATATTTATTAATTTTTATTGGTTTGGCTTGTAATAAATTGAGCTATTATATTGAGATATTCTGAGTAGCTCAGACTCTGACATAATTACCAAAAAGAGGATCATATTGCCTAGATATAAGCTGTTTGGGGGAGGCCTACGCCGAAGAGGCGACTTCTACCAACGATTAAATTTAAATTTGTAGTATTATTTAGGTAGTAGAAATAAAGGCTTTTTATTTATTATAAGCTGTTTACAATAAATACCCATTATTATATTGGCCACTATCGAAATTCGGAGTCAGTACCACTAGACCAATGTTCGCCAATATTATTTGCAGAAGACATGAAACAGGTGTACCTGAAGCTCTACAACATGTTTCAATTCGTTGGCTACTTGTACATCCTGACTGTGATGGGTGTGAGGTACTGGAAGCTGCAGTACGACTCTGTATCGGACACTTACTCACATGTGGGACCGCCCATGAAGTTTCTACAGCTCATGCAATATTTGGAGGTTATGCATCCTCTTTTTGGATATACTAAGGTGAGGTTACATTTTCTGTATTAAACATACTAGTGTGTACGTAGTTTTTTTTATTTGACACATTTATAGAACGAGCCGACGGCCCACCTGGTGTTAACCTCGGCCCATAACAACCGATGCGAGTTGGATCCTCCCCCTTTTTTTTTTTTTTTTTTTTTTATGTTATTTAGTTACGGAACGAGCCGACGGCCCACCTGGTGGTAAGTGGTAACCTCGGCCCATAACAACCGATGCGACTCCCTACTGGGTACGACAAGACCCAAGTCGCAACGTATGCGCCCGTAACTCTGAGACGTGTAGGTGGAATGTCTCGTGTGCCTGTAATTTCACCCGCAACCACACCTTTCAAACCGGAACACAGTAACGCGAACGCGTTACTGCTTGGTGACAGAAATGGGCATGGTGGCAGTACTTCCCCGGACGAACTTGGCGAGTGTTTTACTGCTCTTAAAAAGTAGTAGATAGATAAAAGCATTTATTTGAGCACAAACATAAGAACATAATAGTACTTTTATTAACACCCAGACACAGAATAACCATATATACGTTCCTCACACAAAAATTTGTCTTGAGTGGAAATCAAACCCACGACCTACAGCGCAGAAAGCAGAGTTACTACCAACCGAGCTGTGAGGCCTGTCATATTAGAAAATCTCTAAAGAATATAAATCTGTCCTTCCAGGGTTCGGCGCTAGTTCCATTTTTACAAGTTAGTGGACGCGCGTTCATCTTGTTCGTGATGATAGAAGCAGAGCCGAGAATGCAGACCAAACCGGTCGTCTTCTACCTCTTCCTCATGTGGAGCATGATTGAAGTAGTCAGGTGAGGACTGAAGCATGGTTGTAGTAGTCAGATGATGAGCAAAGCATGATTGTAGTAGTCAAGAGGATAACTAAAGTATGATTGAAGTAGTCGGGTGAGGGCTAAAGCATGATAGAATAAGTGAGGTAAGGACTAAAGCATGATTGGAGAAGTTAGGTGAGGACTATAGTCCTTGCAAGTTAGCACACTTTCATCCTATTTGTGACTAGGTCACCGACCAACCCATTCATAAATATTCAAAACACAATTATTTTCATTGCAGATATCCATTCTACATTTCCCAGCTGTACAAAAAGGAGATCTACATCCTAACCTGGCTCCGTTACACAATGTGGATCCCACTGTACCCACTGGGAATTATCTGCGAGTCGATTGTCATTCTCCGCAACATACCCTACTTTGAAGAAACTCAACGGTTCACAGTTTCTTTACCCAACGAATGGAACTTTGCGTTCCACCTGCCAACTTTTCTTAGAATATACCTTCTGGTTCTCACTTTCCCTGGATTGTATTTTGTAATGAAACATATGCACAAACTCAGAACGGTTAAGTTAAAGCCCAAAGTTGTAATCAAGAAGGCTGTGTAATTTTATTGTGTTGGTGGTTGTAACGGATAATGGTTTAAGTCGCGTATTATCTTATTTTATGGGAGGCATCAGTCTTAAGGGACAAATTTAATACATTCATAAAGACACACTTTTGCTTCATAGGGGTAGGTAGTGACGCTGTGGGTCGACTAGCCTCCAGCTCAGTTGGTAATAACTCTGCTTTCTGTGCTGTAGGTAGTGGTTCGATTCCCACCCAGGCCAACCATTTATGTTATCAACATAATATTTATGTTTGTTCTACGTCTGGGTGTTAATATGTATTCAGTAAATAAGGAAAGTAAAATAAAAAGTATATAAATATTATATCAGTTATCAGGTTCCCATAGTAAAGCTATCCTTAGTTTGGGACTAGAGGCGCTGTGTGAAGCGTCCACCAGTATATATTTATTTACAGTATCACAGGAACATAATTTTGATGGGCTATAATTCTGTTTCATATGTAGTAAATGAAGCAGCAACATATGCATTTGTGTTAGTTTGGTTCCAAACAAGTGTATAAATAAACACTAAAAGTGTTAGACTAAAATGATTCCCGCAGGACCTACCTAAATAAAAGAATTTTAGCTAGATAATTAATTACTATATTAACTATGACAGATATCATTTATTGTATATCATCATTATTATATATGTATGTAGGTTTGTCGCTGACTAATTTGATTAAGGGTGAAGTGAAATATTATTTTAAGTTTATATAAAGGCTGGTACATGACATTTTATTTGTGGATTCACATATTACACATCAAACGAGGCAGGGTGGTAGAGGTAGCCGTGTGAATTGAATAGGTTATTTAATATCATTTTTTATGTAATTTTATTATGGAGCGAGCTGATGGCCCACCTGGTGTTAAGTGGCCTGAGCAATACAATATAATTTCACCGGCAACTGCACCTTTCAAACCGGAATACAGTAACGCGAATGTATCACTGCTTACCGGCTGAAATGGTAATAGTGGCACTACTTCACCGGACAAGCTTGGTATAAGTTCTATTGCTGCTCGTTCTAACTTGCGGGAAATTGGGTTTCTTTACAATTGTATTGGACACATTTGTTTAGTTTCAATTTAACTGGTATTGCATTTAATGTGTCATTTTTCGGTTAAATATAGAAGACTCAAAAATGTCTTCATGATTGGGAATTTAAAATAAGCTGACTTGACGAGTATTTTTGTGATACCTCTATGGGATTGTATTTCATGTTTAAAATGTCTGTTTGAACTCTTATTATGTTTTATACTTTGGTAAATATATGTTTGTTTAAAAAAAAACAATCTTTTAATATTCTTTCCAAAACAATGAAAGCTATAGCTGTGAGAGATAATTATTTAACTTTTCATTTATCATTGAAAAACATGGTAGTGTCTTTTGTTTATTTAGTGTCTTAAGTTCTACTAAAAATAACTATTGAAACAATAAACCTACTAAAATTAATTTATTGCATAAGCAAAAACAACATGCTTCTATTTGAAAGACCGTGATTAACAACTATTATGTACTAATTGCTCATAATTTGAGCGTGCTTATTCTTCCAAAAAATACCTGAATATATACCTCTATAATTTTGATGAAATAAATAAGAACAGGCAATTGATCTAATTAATTATTCTTTATCATACACTTCACACGATTATTACAGGTATTTTAGCAGGTAGTAAACCTTCCCAAGATTGGTGATTTCCCCTGTAGATCTCTGGTGAATGTCTATGAGTACAGCTTAAGATTGACACGCTCATACCATTCATGTGGGTCAGTGTGGGCATAGAACTCGTGGAAAATTGGTTCAATCAGCTTGTCAGGGGGTGTGAGCTTGTAGACACGCTCACCATAGTAAGTTCCGACCTGAAATGAAAAGATAAATAGTGGAATTCTTTATTGAACACAGCTTGTGATCATCATCATAGTTGACTGGCCTCACAGCTCAATTGGTAGTAACCAATGAATAATTCATTGGCATCAAATTATCATAAAACAAGTAAAATATTTGTTTGGAAGTTAAGGGAGAAAGTGAAATTACAGGTGTGTGAGATGTTTGATTTATATGTCATGTGGGTTGAGAGAGTTTATGTCTAATAATTAGATAAATAAAAAAAAATGTGTATACCTAAGTCAGGATCAAAAAATTGTATGTTGGAATATGGACACTGCTAATTTTGTCACATACTTTACTATACATGTCTTTTCATTGGAATTGCAGGTTTGAAAGTCAAAGTTTGCAGATTACTAGGCTGGCAACACTTATACTTAATTTGAAATATGTATTGGGCAAAAAATAAAACAGTCACAAATTAAAACATGACAAAATATACATTTAGCTCATCTATAAATTGAGATTATCTAGTGATAAATCATTTAACAAAAATAAAATTGTAAATTTCATTATAAACTAGTGGCCCGCCCGGCTTCACATGGGTGCAATTAATTTACAAATTATATACACAAACCTTCATTTATCACTCTTTATATAACTGAAAACTGTATCAAAATCTGTTGTATAGTTTAGAAGTAAGCATAGAAACAGACACGCAGATAGCGATATAGTTAGAAATAAGTCCCTAAGCTTACTCTTGATTATAAACGAAAAAGACAGCCCAGAGTTTTATTAGTATGTATTTGGAAATAACAAACCTGATATAGAATACTCATATAAACTACATACCTCCCACCCAGGGACATCGCGCATCAGTTCAGCCTCTGCTTCCCGGTTCCTGCGAATTTGTTTTAGGAACTCCCTATCGCGTTCAGCGAGCAACATTGGGTAAATGGCCATCTTGGCCGACCTCATCTCAATTTCATCGCGCTTGATCTGCTTGTTATTCAGATGGTACAGGTATAAAGCACCAGCTGTCATGCCAACATAGCCAGCAAACATAGCATACCCTGGAAAAATCCGCAATGTTTTTATAAGGGAGTGTTAGGGTTGTAGTAATAAATATAAGAGGACATGACGGTTAATCAGCATATGTAAAAGAAAGATAGCTGTAAAAGAAATTGCACATCCCTACCTCTGGATTACCGCGACCATGATACTGCCCATGAATATCTACCGTAATATAAACAAAAAGACTAAAAACCTAACCTATAAACAGTTACATAATACATATACGAAAGATCGGGCAAACAAAAACTACTTACCGCTAAAAAAAGTTTTAGCCGGTATTCTTTTGAATGGAATTGGTTTATAGCCCCCAGGAGGGGGCAAATCTTGTTTTCTGGCTATTTGGCAAGCCTCAGCCATTTTCGCTTTTTGTTTGGCTGCAACAAAACGTCAAACTGAAGTGATTGAATCAGTTGTTTTTGACATTCACGAACCATAAGCTACACAACCAATTTTTTTATATATTGTTATGAGCTCCATAGACTAGTAAAATTGTACCGTGTGCCCTTTTATTGAATTTTGTCCAATGTGGAGTTACATTCTACAGCTGCCGTCTTAGCTACTCTTAAGTTTTAAAAGAACGAAAACAGTTATAGGTAACACTGCGCTACAAGCGCCCTCATTCACATTAATTAAAAGGCGTTATCATCCGAATCTCTGCTGCTAATCAAGTGGGGGTTTCGGTAAATAATTCCCACTAAAACGGATATAGCATGAGGTTTTCAGTCTAAAGTGGTTAATATAGTACTCTAAATCAGTAGCAGCCTAATCATTATCGCATTTTGAATACTGAATAACGTAATAATGCCTAAAAGTCAATGATTAAAATACAGAAATTAGAAATTATTGGTATAGGTAGGTGCTCTGTACTGTACAACACACTAGACTTGGTGGCAACCAAGACTCAGACTTTCGGTCTTCTTCTACTTCTTAGTTTGATGGCTTCAGAGGCTATATGAGCCTACTAGGTCTTTCTTCTTCTTCACTCTGTTCAATGGTTCTAATCAAATTCCACGTTCTTAAAAACGGCGAATTAAACATCGTGAAAAAACGGATGAGCCCTTTATTTGAATGCATGTGAATAGCATAACTCACAAGGGAGGTAACTAAGCAACCAAAGAGTATTTACCTAAACCACTAGGAACACAACCTCGAAAATATTGCACTTAGAATATTTTCAGTGAGAATTTACTGTTACTTCAAATTTTTATTTCAGTTAAGTACTGATACATTTCAGCACAATGGAGTCTGCTAAAACAGACGAAGGTGTCCAAGCTGACATTCCTGAGCCGGAAAACGAAGAACCAGAGTTGAAGATAAGAGCGTACGAACGCATCAAGCTCCATCCAAAAGCTCCCATTGAACCTTCGGCTTATGGAAAGGGCAAGAATTTCAGCCGCCCCTGGATCTTGCAGGATGGAAGGGAGGTACCGGGGGTCGGCAGCGAAATGCGCGACTGCTACCAAGTGCCTAAAAAAGCTAAGCATGGAGAAGGTAAGAATACATTTTGCCTGCCTTCTGCACTGTAGGTCGTGGGTTCGATTCCCACCCAGGACAAACATTTATGAGACGAACATAGATGTTTGTTCTATGTCCGTGTGGTCATATGTATTTACGAAAAAAAAGTATTGTATCAGTTGTCTGGTTCCCATGATACAAGCTATAATTAGCTTACTTTGTGGCTAGATGGCGCTGTGTGATATATCCATCAATATTATTTATATATCCACCAGTATTGTGCTGGTGATATTGCAGGCGCATGAAACGTAACATCCCCGTCTCGGGGTCATGGACGCAACGCAATGCGAATTGAGTCATTTCGTACTTTGATGGAGAGGACTTGAGTTGCATTGCTGTCTATAGGCGGCAGTTACCACTGAATATAAGGTCTTAAAAATTAAAATTATTATTATCAAACCTACTGCCAATTTTATTATCTTATAGGCATACGCAAGCGAATGCTAACGGATTTCTTCTGGGAGCAAATGCTAGAGGAAGTCATCGAAGAGCTGGCAACATCGCAACCTGTGGGTGAATACTGCTCCGAGTATGATGCCAATTTTGTCCGGGAGAAATTCGAACCCCGCAATTTGGAAGTCACCGCTGATAAAAATGTAAAGATATCATATTTACATTGTCATGCTATTAATGACAGCTGTTTTCTAAAAATTGTTTATCTCTAGGTTTTAAATATTTTAATATCATTGAAAATCTTATTATAATTTTACATATCCAAATTTGTCGATGATAGTACTAGCCGTTTTCAAAATATCACATCAACTCTAATTGAATTGAAAACATTAAGTGCTCTAATGTAAAGTTACTGTATTGCAGATCCGCCTTTGTTCTACGACTACGACGATATGTTTTTCTATGTCTAGGTGTTAATATGTATTTATTTTATATAAGTTCTAGTTCCATAGTACCTACAGGATTTGCTTATTTAGGGGCAAGATGGCACTTAATGTCCACCGATTTTTCTTTCTTTTCAGATGCATTTGAAATACCCTTTGTATGGTACTGGTTCAAGTGCCATCACCTACTACAGCGAAAGTATTAAGAAAACTGGGCCTGTGAGTGTTTCTTTTATTTCATTTAACCGCAGTGAGGAAAAAATATTTGGGAAAGTGGAGTGGTTATCTCTGCTCATAATAGTATTTTAGTTGCTATAGAACTTATGCCAAGTTCGTCCGAGGAAGTACTGCCGCCAAGCAATTCGGGTTTGAAAGGTGTAGTTGCCGGTGAAAGTATAGGGACATTCCACTATCATTTCTCAGTCATGGGCGCATACGATGCGACTTTGGTCTTGTCGTGCATTAGTAGGGGAAACCCAAGTCGTATTGCTTGCTATGGGCAGAGGTTACCACTTAACACCAGGTGGGCCATTTCTCTCGGCTCGTTCGATAACTTAATCACAAAAAAAACACGAGTTATCCCATAGTAGACATTATAGGTACGTGAGTAATTAGGTAGCTTCTAGTTTTAACTTTGTTAAATTGTTTATGTGCTGGCTAAATGTAAATAATAGAATTAAAAACTGCAATATCTGAAAAAGGAAATTAAGTTATAAGCTCAAAAATAAACATAAATCAAACGTAAATACTTCATAGTAAATTTATTGTTTTATCGCTAGACCAATCGAATTATCTATTCTACTGTTTGGCGATATTCATATAATTATGCGTAACAATTATTTTACTCATGGCAGAGATTCCATTATTTTTTTAATGCATGATGATTTTATACAGAAAATACATTACAGGTGATTTTTTTATTCTTTGAATATTTGTGACCAGCAATAATTCTTATAATATCTTTACAAAAGATAGCACTAACAAATGTATGTTTCACACATAAATTTAGAATTATGGGGTTTCTCCAGTTCATCCTTTCTCAGCATTACTTCTCCGAATAAGAGTCAGCATGTTGGAGACTTGATTAAAATGTTTCATTGCATTCACTGCAAAAATTAATCGCTTATTTCTCATGTATCTTCATGTGAATTAGTAAATGGTGGTGTCTACTGAATGTTTTATGACATATATCGCATGAATATGGTTTTTCCCCTGTGTGTATTCTCATATGGTTTTCCAAATAAACTTTCCTATGAAAACTGCTATCACAGTCGCCACAGGAAAATGGCCTTTCTCCAGTGTGAATTCTCATATGGGTTCTCAGAGTAGTTTTTCGACTAAATGTTTTGTGACACGTTGGGCACGCATGCTCTTTTTCTTCAGAATGAGTTTTCAAATGGTATGACAAAGAACTTCTTTGTGTAAACTTTTGGTTGCATACGTTGCAAGAATATGGCTTTTGTCCAGTGTGAATTCGCATATGGACTTGTAAATCAGTTTGTCGTGAAAATGCTTTGTCGCAACCGTTGCAGGCATATGGCTTTTCTCCAGAGTGGATTCTCTCGTGAATTTCCAAACCACTCTTCCGACTAAATGCCTTGTGACACGTTTCACAGATATATGGCTTTATGCTGCTGTGAGTTTTTAAATGGTTTTGTAAACTACTGTGTTGTGCAAATCTCATAAGACATGTGTTGCATGAATATGGTTTTTCTCCAGTATGAATTCTCATGTGGACTTGCAGATTACTTAGTCTTTTAAATGCTCTATTACACAAATTGCAAGCAAATTGTTTTTCAGAATCATGCAATTTGCTGTCTGTTTTGAAATCATCCTGTCCTTCACGAGGTGTTTTGAATGTTTTTTTATCATTACTTGACTTAACTCCAGTATGACTTTCTAAATGTATAATCAGAGAATTTTTAGAGGAGAAATAATCATTACAGACATTACAACAGTACATATCAGTGCCATTTGTGTGTTCACCTTGTAAATCATCATCAGTTTCAATATTTACAGTAAATGAGCTTTCCTCAATAACGTAGTTTTCGTCTTTTTCCATGTCATTTATAGGATATGAGCTTCCTTCGATACCAGTGTTATCTTCCTGTGGTATAGTTGCTTGTTCTTCATCACTGACTTCAGTGAGTTCTATTTTAACAATCACATCTTTGTTATTATACACAGATGGCTCAGGGATATCTGGCAGATTTTTTTCAGTTGTAAGGCATTCTGGCAGAGTATTCGTGTTCTTTTCTGTGTAATTTTTTATTGGATTTATTTCAACATTGACCATATTTTCTTCCTTTGTTATAAATATTTTATTTTCACTGTCAGTTTCAATGGTTTCATTTTTTACAATAATTTCATCATAGTTACTTGAGTTATGGAGATCTGACTCATTTCGAGTCCTTGCTAGGTTCAGCGCAGTAATTGTTTCATAGGTTACCTGAAATAAAAAACACAAAGCATTAGTTTTTACTGTATTTTTTTTTGCTTCTCATAAGTTGCTTGATTATTAATGATAGTATAATATAGTAGCCGAGAATAAATTAATGGTTTAGGAGTTTGGGTATCAGATTTTAATTTTTTCTATAAGAATGCATGTTTTAAGTAAACATGTCTATAAAATCACAAACAAAATAACTATAAATAAAATAACAATTATTTATATATTTCCAAACATTGTGACTAAATGTTATTTGTATGTACATTTTGGAAAAAGGCCTGGGCAAGAGTACCCTAAAGTTCAGGTTCATGCATGCCCGTCAGCTAAGGGCCTAAATTGACGGGCATGCATGAAGAATGTTATGAGAGTGACATGAATGATGTTATGAAGCTAAGAAGGTATGTCAGGATTGTAGCAGCTGGAAGACCGTGATCTGCCTACCCCTCCAGGAAACAGGCGTGATTTTATGTGTTTATGTACCTGTCAAAACATACCTGCATTCTTTGGTTCACAAGATTCCTAAGAACTGATTCCGATCGATGAGCCATTCTAGAGAACTTGTGACAATTCAGCAGCTGCGAGTAGCAAATGCTGCATATTGTTTTAGGGTATCCATTCTCGAAAAACTAAAAACAGAAACAAACTAAAACAATATGCATTATTCTCATTACAAGTTGCTAGTTCTGGCTGCTCATATGCAACTTTGTTTGCTTTTCATTTATTTATACCCCATTATAGAATGAATAGTGGAATATTGAATAAATATCGCAGTGTGTCAAACCTTTTACTTGAAAATCAGTTAGGAGCTCCACACACACAGCAAACCTACAAGTTGTGGTTGTAAATCGAGATGGTTTCTAATCGCATCGAATCGCGCCTCGCCCGCGCTGCGCCGATCGATATGTTGAGCTCCTTATGTAGTATAGACATCAAAAGGTACGTACCTACCTAACAAACAGATGGACAGACTCAATATGCGATATTTACAATAGCGAGGACAGCAAGAACAAAATTACATCGAAATATTCGGGGAAATTTTGGTAGTTCATTTTTAATTGCTCCCACTTTTTTACACCTAGATATTTCTGTATAAGGCGGGTAGTAAGCGGGTTTACAAGGTAATAATAATGCCAAAACTTACGTACATTGGTACTTGCAAGTGTTTCATACAGTTTTAGAATATCAGCGTTCATATCGAATTGCATTCCAACATTTCCGGCCAAACAAACCCTACATACAGGAGTAGACATTTTTAAACAAAAATGCTTTGTTTTTTTATTTACGTAATATAAGAAAATCACGATTTAAGTGATCTATACTCCTGTTGAAAACACAAGGCACAAACACAGAGTACGTAAATTTTTATGGATCAAATATAATATGCAAGCAAGCAAGCACTCATCACATCACACACCCATCACTCTTTCTTTACCATAGATTTTAATTAGATAGATAGACCCAAGCAGAAAACAAAACGAACCAAAGAGAAATCCATTTGTCATTTGTGGTCTTTGCCTCACAGACTATACAGCAATGATATGAATGATATGATATTAATTTGTCAATCACGTCAGCCAGATACGTTCAGTGTAGCTGGCGGTTTTTTTAAACTACAGTTTGTAGCTCCTATATGAAATCATATTGAATTAATTAAAGTATCATTTGGCTTGGTAAAAAAAAGGAGTCAACAAAATCTTTGCCGGTTATTTGCAGTAATCATTCTTAATTCTCTCTAAGTCTTTCTTTCTTCTATTCTATATTCTCTCTCTAAGTTTCTAAGAGTTCGCAACTGATGAATAATTTTTCTTCTTGTGCAGGGTGAGATCTTGGAGAAGTTTCGAAGATGCCAGTACTTCACGAAGCCAATGGAAGAGCGATTAGACAATGGCTGGGTTTTGTGAGAACAATACGTTTTGATTTATACCAATTAAACATTGGCGCAATACAACCAACATCTTTCAATTTTTTATCAAACCAAACAGTCGGTCTTTGCCGTCTCCTTTTTGATTACCTCTCATATTATGATTGGTATATGTGGATGATATTATGGATTTTAAGAATTACAATTTGAGAACTTGTTTTTGTTTTCTTAGCGTGAGCCCAAAGTCAAAGTATATTTATTGCTGAATTACACGTACAGAGATGTTAAAACCACGTCTATTTTAGGTTTTTGCCGACCCCTAAGTCCTACCTATACCTATAGAATTTAACCTTACAAAAGCGGCGAATCTACTAACGCTATTTCATACCTGAATCTGCCGGAGTTAAACTTGAGCTGAGGTAGCATACAATTATGAACATCGTGATGCAACTCCGATGTATGGTGCCACGCACATGCACAATCGGCTGGTTAAGTAGATCGAAGATGAAGACAAAGTTGAGAGTACAGAGTAGGGAAGATGACATGTCATTTGACCTATCTTTAAACGGTGGAGAATTTTATAGTCTATTTCTGTTCTACATCTATGCATCTATCCATGGTTTCGTTCGGAAACTAGTTTTGATTGTCAATCGATGTCATTTCATTTCAAATCATATCAAACCGATGTCAGTCAAACGTCAAACGTTCAAGTTGTTTCATTCTTAAAGATGAGTTAATACCGATATTTTACAATATCACTGATACCAATATATTCATTGAGAAGTATTATAATACGTAAACTAATATTGGATATCACTGATATTCATGTAATTGGTGGCTATACCTAATACTATGAATACCCATCTACTCTTAATATTATTATCACGTTTATTGTGAAATTAATATTAATGCCTATTATGTATGCCTTTCATTAATCTATCGGATTTTGTTGAATTATTGGAATCAATAAAAAAAAACGATGAAACACTATTAGGTAGTTAAATAAAAGTTTACAAAAAAAAGTTGGGTGTAAACAATTATTCAATCAATTTATACAATAAATAAAGAAAAATGTAATAGGCAAAACATAAAACATAGTAAGTAAAATGTAATGTAAATTATGTAAGTAAGTCAATGATATTTTTTAATTAACATGTTTGTCTGAAGTAAGTTGCATTTCAAATATCCCGCCGGCCCAACCACTCAAGCGTCCACCCCGCGCAAACGACACTCGCTTCGCTTCACCTGTCCGCGCATTAAACGTCACATTCGTTTTCTACAACCGCGCGAGTAGTCTACAAAAACGATTAGGTACTACTGAGAAACTACTGTAGCCACAGTTGATTAAAAAATACTACCGAAAAGTTCAAAGAATCGAAAATCTAATGAACTTCAAAATAAATTACTTAGATTGATGACAAAAGAAGAAAATAAAGCTTAAAGTTGGGGATTTTCGAAAAAAATGTCGTGTATCCTTATTGTTTCGAGTTTTACAAGAAAATATGAAAGTTAATAGGAATAATTCTTTTATGTAACAGAGTACACGATATGCCCTTTAAAATGATATCAGAATCTCAGTATAAATATTAAGCTTTCTCAGAAAAAAACAAATATAGAAGTACTTCCCGCCGGGTCAAGAGGCCTCGGGCGACGTAACCATCCATCCATTCATCCATCAGACGCATCTCAGTATATTTCGTTTGTTGAATGGTCTAGATGTAATGATAGTGAAGCATTATCTTATATTTAGCATTTATTTTTACAAAGATACTATTATAAATTTTCAACAACGTACAATCACAATCAATTATAGCGTCGAGATCATGTAACTTTTCGGACCAAATTATTCTACGAAAACCTTTCGGGATCGTCGTCATTATACATATTTCGAACATAAAATATCTTCACGATTAATCGCAAAGAAACAAAAAAATTACTTCATTTTAGTTCGACCACAAATTCACAAACAAGAATGGCGAACCGTCACTTTAACTTTTTTTTTCTAAATATTTTGTTTCTGGACAGGTACTATTCACTTTCACGGATGCCAAATTTAATATATTGCCATCTAGTAATTTCCCCTTGAACTATTAACAACTGATTGAGGCGCTGTACGCGCCTACATGACAAAATATGTCCAATGCAAAATAGTCCTTAAGCAATGCACAAAAGACTCACTTTCCCTACGTAACTATTTGTCTCGCTTGTTCTGATCACGTATCACATATTAGCGAATCAGAGTGAGGCATAATTTACACGAAGCCCGCCGACAGATATATCAGCCAATGAATAGTGAATATGAGTAGAATACTGATATTATACGACCGATATTAAACGCCCGCTAATATGGTAGAGTGAATATTAAGATTAGCATACCAGATTTCGTGGGATTACTGATACATGAATACACGACATATCACTGATATCTTAGCGAATACTAATATATCGGACTCACCCTTATTCATTCTGAAGTTGTTCGCGTTATCCTTGTGAAATATGCTTGGATATTAAAGTAAAATAAAAATATTTCTGAAATAAACTTGTTTATATCATGTCTGGTGGACTCGTTGATAAAGTTTACATTGGTCTCGATAATGCGCCGGCAGCATTCGACATAAAAGGACGTATTCTTGGACCAGTAAGTTACAGTAACAAAGCTTAGATATTTCTCGTAGAGCTTAGTATTGAACGTTTTGTTAATTTCGTCATTTCAGAATGGCACAAACTTGGAATATATCCGGTCTGAGACGGGGGTGGTCGCGGTGTTGAAAGTCGATAAATTGGAGCCATTACATTTGACGCTGCACCACACAAGATCCGAGGCTTTGGCGGCCGCTCGATCGTTAGCACAGAATTTGATTGAGACTATACGTGCCGAGTTGGCGCAATGGAGCGCCGCGCAGGCGGGCGGCCCCCCACCGGCGCTCAATGTGCCTCCGCCGACGCTTACGACGACTAGTGCGCCGCCGCCCGTTCAGCCGCCGGCCGTTCAGCCGCCCGTCGCGACGGCAGCTATTTCCACACCTCCCACGCTGACGTCCACATCGCAACCGACTATGATGCCCCCCGTAGTCAGTGTGGCACCAGCTACAACTCCACTCATGACTGTTCGACAGCCCACAGTCCTGCAACTCCTTCCCCAACAACAACAATATGTTTTAAATCAAGAGAATGGACAGCTTATCCCCATAGTTCAACCTGGCATGCAAGTTTCAAATTCTAATTTCACATCGCTGCCTATAGCCCAGCAGCTAGGCTTACAGCAGCATAATTTTGGTACTCAAATGATAGACTTGTCAAGTATGCAGCCAGTAAATGTTACGCAGCTAAGACTGAGTGGAGTTCCTTCGTCGATGTCCATGATATTGCCGAATGGTCTTACCATCCCACAGGCTAGTTTGTCCTCTACGGATACTACTACAGTTAGTTCAGCGACTTCCACCCCTGTAGTTTGTGCCGCTCCTAGTACGAATTCTTCACAGAAGATATTGTACAGCACCGACAAGGGGGATAAGGAAGTGAAGTATCACATACAAGGGACAGATAATATGCAGTGGACAATGCCAGGCTCCCAGACAATGCTGATTCCATACCAGCAGCTACAGGACTTGGCAGCCAATCAGCAGGGATTGACTAACTTACAGTCTCAACAATATGTTTCTGTGAGTATTGACATAATTACTTGAACTTTTTGGTAACCAGTTGACATGGGGGCTTGTGCCTTGTACTGTCTTTGAGCAGATGGCAAAAATAGTTTTTGGTATATTTGTTCATTCATATCACCGTGGGTTAAATTAAATAAATAAATATTGGTGGTGGTGGCACATCGCTAGTTCTAGTCCCAGTAAGCTAAGTAAATAGTTTGTATCATGAGAACCAGACAACTGATATAATACTTAATTGCTGTTTTTTTTTTAAATATGTACATATATAATACATATCAACACCCAGACACAGAACAAACGGCAATGTTCGTCACACAAATGTTGTCCTGGGTGGGAATCGAACCCTCGACCTACAGCGCAGAAAGCAGGCAACATGCTCATATTTTTGGTTAGACAAAAAGTGCTCAAACTATTTATTAGCATGGTGACATTCTTGTGAAACACTGTATAAGGACTGAGCTATTTTAACTGTTATAATATATATGTATTGTCAGATAGCACCAGCAGGTGGCCTCCAGCAGGCATCCCTGCCATTTTCAGCTGCGCAGTTGCAGCAATTACAGGCAGCCGGCACTATTATGCAGCTCAATCAAAAGGTAAGCCTTAACTGCTGGAAAGAACACTCAAATTATTATATGTTAATTGAAAAATACATTGCAATCATAAATGTTCATTATAGATGAGACTTTTATAAAGAATTTTTTTAACTACTGAGATCAGTGTTTAGAAAAAACAAGTTAAACATAAATAAGTATATTCATTTTTAAATTTTGTTTGGTTTGTCTGAACATGTAATAAATGTTACTTATCATATCGGGCTGAGAAAAGCAGTCCAACTGCTACTAATCTCGATGTAGGAACGTAATGTACAATGCTACTATAGTCGTAATGAACATATACCTACTAGTATATAGTCCAACATTTCAAAGAGTACATAACATTTGACTTTCCCTACAGCCGCAGTTAGCGAGCAGTGGATCATTGATCAATATAATATCGACCGGACAAGCGTCATCGCCCCAAATGATATCTGTGAGCATAATGGCAGACTGACTGCGACCATCTCTTGTAATGTAACAGTAATAATAATATTGGTGTAGATTTCACACAGTGCAATCTAGCCCCAAAGTAAGCTAAGCATAGCTTGTGTCATGGGAACCAGACAACTGATATAATACTTATATACTTTTTTTTGTAAATACACACATATAATACATATTAACACCCAAACCTAGAACACATATACACATTATACACATTCAGCACTGTAGGTCGTGGGTTCGATTCCCACCCAGGACAAACATTTGTGTGACGAATATAGATGTTCTTTCTGGGTGTTAATATGAATTACATATGTAAAAAAGTAATGGTAACTATTCCGGTTCTCCTTCACTTCTACTCCACTTTATTTTTGTTCAGCCGTTTAGTTTATTATTAGCCGCAATAGCAGAGCTGAAAAACTATATTATTAATAATAATAAATAATAAAATAAAATAAAAATAATAATTATTACAGTTACAGAGAAATGTCCGCAGTCAGTCATACCATTAGGTTTAGACTCTCACTAATGCTTGTGTAATCATTTACAAGGCGGTATACGGTTCGTTTCTTTCGGCTTATTTTCGATTCACAGGTTTAATGGTTCTTTGCTTCATAATTTCCGTTTTTATCTTTATTTTCTCACCTTCATTGTCTTTTTGTGGATATAAACACGATTCTACGATTTTTCAAGTTACTTCATTCAGTGAGTAGTGTTGATCTGAGGACAAATCCACACTGATAGTTTGCTTGTTTAGAACAAAAGATAATTCCAAGAATTTAACAGTACAAAATTAATTAAAATAAAAGTAAAACCAATAAAAGTAATTCCCCTAATGATAAAAAATAATTAATAAAATAACTTAATATTTGGTTTTATATTATAAAAAAATATCTGATTGAAATAAACTATATATATATATTTTTTTAAATTAGCTCTGTTCAAGTGTAGACGCTAAGCAAGCAACCTATTAGGGCGAAATTGGCCTAATACTTTTCCAAAAATATAAGTGGGGATGTGACTTATATTTTCAGTGGAGACTACTTTCCGTACAATATGCACAGTTGAGTTTGTGGGTGGGAAATTGTGGCGGATTGAGCATAAGGCCCCCTGGTGCTAAGTGGTACCCTCCCGCCAACAGCGACTTATCTTCCGTATGGGAAGACCTTATTGGATAGCATTATTTAATGCGAAAATGTTACGGAATGACCAAATGGCCTTGGTGCTGATGCTAAGTGTTACTTCTGCCCTTTTCAATCAATACGATTTGGGTCCTCCCCTACTTAGATACAAGACCCAAGGCCATATGCGACCGTAACTCTGAGATGTGAAGGTGGAAAGTCTCACGTGCCTGTAATTTCACCGGCAACCACGCCTTTCAAACTGGAACACAGTAACTTGAATGAATTAGGTACTGCTTGGTAGTACTTCTCCGAATGGTCTTGGCACAGTCATTGCTGCAAGCGCTCTACACCCATCACTGAGACATGGAGATATAAACTCCAGTGTGGACTTTGATTTGTGCAAAAAAGCATTTTACACAAAACTGCCTACAACTTTTGCAAAAACCGTTCATTTCCGAAAACCAGCTTGACTTCACCTCGGCTTATCTGGTTGTGTATTATATATTCGTGTTTAATCATTCATCTTAACATTATCGACTCGGCAGTTCTATCGTTTATCATTGTTTGCATCGTAATTTTCTTTATATCAGTTAACTCACCAAAGCTTTTGATGTTTCGCTCTCCCTATATCAGACCGTAAGAACCAGAATTGTGTTTCAGAATTCGTCTACTCCCACCAAAAACGTTGGCAGCCAAGAGTCGAGAGGTCAAAAACGCCTCTCTGACGGTACCCCAAGTCAACTCCAACTAAGACCTATAGCGCCGGCTGGGTATGTAACGTTGTAGAACAAAAAAAATTATTAACCAATTTGTTTCAGAAATGGCGGGTTCAAAGCGACATCGAGAATTCTTTTTTAGGACTGTCGCCTTTTAATACATCTAGAGAATATTTCGAGTTAAAAACAAAATAAACTCTTTGATGAAATCCACAGCTACTCGTGTTACTGGCCAGTGTGGTGAAAGGATTAAAGTGCGCCTCAAAGAGGCTCCATTCGTGCACTATGCATCTACAGCAATCGGCGTTAGTTGATTCTCTAGAGTTATTAAAATATACGTTAATATTAATCGTTGCTGCCGTCGCAAGGAGACAAAGAAGAATTGTTAAAAGTAATCCACCGAAAATGAACATATTTTTTTCTCAAATGATTAATTTATAACTCATTGAATTGACTTGCATTTTGAACTGCATACTAACTACAATTTTAACGCAAAAAAATAAGTTTACCATTCAAGATCTTGTGGTACAGAGCAGGTATAGTATCAGCTCTGTATCAGGAGAATACCGAAAATACCCCAGAGCGCGTATTCACTTAATAAAAATTACTACTTTTGGAATTAAATATTAATAATCTCTCAACCTTTCTAACTCAACCTCTCAGTCTAATCTATAACCTTTTGGATAATATGAAATATATATTAACTAAAATAAACAAGTCAATGAAGTAAGTCACGGAACGTATGTTGTATGTTCTGTTTTGTATTGTGTTCAAGTGAGCTTGAAGATTGTTTGTGTGAATTGAATCGATTGGATGCCGCAGGTCGAATGGCCAGGACAAGAGCTCGTCCAGAGATGCGCGCTCGTGGACATCCGCCGGACAAGGTACTATAGTCCACCTATAAACTGAGATAATGTGGCATACTGTACTATAGTCCACCTATAAACTGAGATAATGTGGCATACTGTACTATAGTCCACCTATAAACTGAGATAATGTGGCATACTGTACTATAGTCCACCTATAAACTGAGATAATGTGGCATACGGTACTATAGTCCACCTATAAACTGATATAATGTGGCATACAGTGCTATAGTCCACCTATAAACTGAGATAATGTGGCATACGGTACTATAGTCCACCTATAAACTGATATAATGTGGCATACAGTGCTATAGTCCACCTATAAAATGAGATAATGTGGCATACGGTACTATAGTCCACCTATAAACTGAGATAATGTGGCATATGGTACTATAGTCCACCTATAAACTGAGCTTATCTGGCATACGACATAGAAATAATACATACTCTGTGAATATTTCATCTAGCTTAATAGGGTAGCGCTCAAGTCATATTGCTTGTTTTGGGCAGATGTTACCACTTAACACTGGTGGAGCATTTGCTCGTTCAGTAACTCTTAAACCTGATCCAATATTTGTTAAATAGTTACACCTATTTTTGTTACTACCTTGATATATTGTACCTTGTTAATATCCTTGGATATTTTACGTCCATTTTATCTCAGTTTATTATTACAAATGCTACAGAAAATAAGGCCTGCCTATAATCGGGCACCATTTTTATACTAAAATCAACAATATTATGCAAAATGTATGTGTAGCAACATTATATTGCTTCTAACTGCACACCAAGCGGACGAAATGTACGAAAGCGTACGACAAGCGGATTTTTAAACCCTTACCCTGCTTCACTGAACAACCGTGACAACATCAAAGATCGCTACGTTTCGTACGCTAGGCATGTAAGTAGATATTTAATTCAATCTATGTTACTTATAGTATTATTGTGTGCATGGCAAAAGCGTTAATATTTTTCACAGATACAAAATGTAACGTGGTTTGATCAGGACAGCAATCGTCTAGTTAAATTTAATTATAAGTTTTGTTATTTTCATGAAAGAGATAATTGCTATTAATTTTACCGATAATGTTACCAAATGGAAGCTTAGATTTTGGAGCATATAACAGAAGTAATAATGAATTGAAATGAATTGTAAAATGAATTTCGAATTACTTTATTAGCAATTTATTTATAAATTCTATGGACTATCTATATTTTCGTAACTCTTTCAAGTAAATTAAGAATTTCATTAAATAATTGAAAGTCTATTAAGTCTTATAGTTCTGCAATGTCTACATCAAGATTCAAGATGGCCTAAAAAGTACGAAATTCAGCGTAATTTTTCATGCAAATAACAAAGCTTTATGTAATTCCTGTTTAAAATACTATCTTGGCGTAGCGTCGTCCTCCACCACTAAATGATTATTTACTTTACAGGTTTTCAAAATATTTGCAGCTTAATTTCTGTACCTTTTCGCTATTTCAGCGTAGCTTCAAATCGTTTCGCATAAAGTAAAAGGGAGTGGAATCTTTCAAGTCGCGTTATAAGGCTGTTGTGTGGACTTTAGATATGATTTGAAAGCGTAATCTCGGAGCTAAACAAAATATGTTTGAGTAGTCTCATAATCTGTTGCAAAAATCAAGTAACTGATATAACTATGGCAAAAATTGTTTAGTTATCTGAAAAAAATTAACAGGCGATACATTTGCCTCTGTAGTGTACTTATTTTTATTACAAGAAATATTTCTCGCAATTAGTAAAAAATAAAATGGCGTAATTATTGATTTTGGCGTAGCGTAACATGCGTTGCGTATATAAAAGTAGGCATTATGTTTGCGCTAACCTTTTTTTCAGAAGATCATGTAGTCTTCCAGCGTGACAGATATGAAAAAATAATTTACATCGGCTGCCTTTTTATGTGGGTTTTATTAGGACTAATTCTTCCAGAACAATATATTCTGCTTCCTCGTCAGCACTTCAGACGGCTACCCTTCAAACGGAATCTTCAGACTATTTTCGTGTGCACCAGTTTGAAATCAATAATAAATTTTAGCATTTGATTATTCTAGTGGTAGAATAATTATTTCAGTTTGTTTCCTGAGTACCAACTAGCCGCTCAACAAGTCTGGGAGAAAGTATGCAAAATTACTAAATTATTGATCAACTCCTAAACTCATTTGCCAGTTTCTCCATAAACAGATTTTTGGACGAGTGGAAGTAACAGTCTGGCGAGCCTGACAGCTTCGGGACAGCTTCACAATACTATTATTATTATTTTATTTATTAAGTAAAAAGTTTTTTACTTAATATAAGTAAAATACCTTAAGTAAAATTAAACTTCATTATTTACTTTAAGTAAATTTATAGATTGGCGAGCGAGACTACGAGCTTCCACCGTCGAGATTTTGCTTGGGTTTTGACTTCCGACTTCGTCGTTATTTGCATGCGCCTTTAATGCTTATTTGTTATAATTTAGATACAAATATCAATAGCGACTTATTATTCTAGACCCCAGTATTATTGGAAAAATAAATTTACGGGCCCATTTAATATTTTTTCCTAGATATTCAGAACTTTTATGATATCTTTAGGGTGTCGATATCCGAGGTCGTCAAGTAGCAGTAGAACTTAATGCAAAGTCCGTCCAGGGGCTTACGCATTCGCGTTACTTTGTTACTGTTTGTGGTTGCCGGTGAAATTACAGGCACATGAGGCACATTCCACCATCACGTCTCAGAGTTACGGACGCATACGATGCGACTTGGGTCTCGTTGTACCTAGGTAGGAGAGTACCCAAGTAGCATTGCTTGTTATGGGCAGGGGTTACCATTTGACACCAGGTAGGCCGTCAGCCCGTTCCGAAACATTGCCACATAAAAAAATTACCACAAACGCTTATCTAAATAAGATTTGTTTACGATTTTCTTTCGATCACTTTAAATGTTACTTTTTCATTTTTGATAAGTTCTTGAATCGTCAAATTGATCATAAAAGTTTTGATTTATCCTTCTTATTTATTTTTGCTTTAACTGGCCAAGCGTAGTTTAAAAGCGTAGCGTAGTTTGCATCAGCGTTCAAATGTATTTGCGAGGCGTTTTTATTAAATTTTTTATAGTAGTTCATATAGTTAAATTTAAATTTATTTAACAGCTAGAGACAATACGGTGGTCAGTATGGGGATGAAGATTAATCCGGCGCATGGCACCATCATACACGTGTCATCTGGGCAGCAGACGAAGTAAGATTAAATTCCGTCTATAACAGCCTAAAGCTGCATCTATCTTGAGATGCATAAGCAGTGAATCCGCTTCGCTTATATTATATATATGTACCAGTCGCCAGTCGTTAATTGCGCTGTAAGTCGTAGGTTCGATTCCCACCCAGGACAAACATTTGTGTGACGAATATAGCTGTTTGTTCTGTATCTGGGTGTTTATATGTATTATATGTATGTATTTACAAATATGTGTATATATTCCGTCAGTTGTCTGGTTTCCTTAGTACAAGCTACACTTAGTTTGTGGCTAGATGGCACTGTGTGAATTGTCCATCAATATTATTATTACTGTTATTTCCAGTGTATCCGGAACGGGAATGAGCCAAGACGGATCCGGCATGTACATCCGACAGATCGACCGCAACATACAGATACAGAGCAAGGACCAAAAGCAGGACCACACCAAAGTGCACAACCAGAACGTACAGATGATCACAGTGCCACAAGGAATGACCGTACTCCAGAACCCGTTGAACATCAGCCAAGTACCCACCATGCTCGGCCAGCCCAACAGTCAAGTGTACATGATACCGACCAACCAGAGTCTAGTACAGGGCGGGATACCGCAAGGACTGATCGGCCAGCAAATGCTCCCCGGACAGAACGTCACGGTGATGCAGCCCAACCAGCTGGGAGTGCCTGCCGGGGTCCAGTACAACGTTCCCTTGATGCAAATGAACATGCAACAACATTCCCAATATATGCCCGGCATCAACCTCAACTCTCAGCTATCGGCGCAGCAGCTAAACGCGGCTTTAGCCGGCCACCAGCTGCAGCTACCGGGTAACCAACACCTGGGCAGCATACCGATAGTCCAGCAATCACCCTCGCAGCTCGCCAACCAGCACACTCAGCCGGTACATCAACTGCTCCCCCAAAACACATTCATGACCCCCACTTCGCAGTACGGCGCGGGCGGCGTGCAGCAGTACATGATACCGAACAGCGGCACCATGACGATGCCGACTAACCCCAACGTGCAGTATACATTGCCGGCCAACCAGCAGGCCGCGCCCAACAACGAGAACAACTCCGAGGGCGAGAGCAGCAATGGAAACGGACAAGCGAACTACATCACGTCGTCGCAGGAGTTCCCGAGCGACGCGAGCTCCACGCAGACGCTGCTACCGAACCCGCCCGGCACCCCGGGGTACGGAGCCTCCAACGGAACCCCCACGCCGTACAGCCAGACCGCGAGCCAACCCCCGAGCTACCCCACCAACGGATCCACTCAAACCCCCAGCAGTTACCCAGCCACGCCAGCGAGCAGCCAAACCACTCAAACCTTCTCCCCCTCCACGACTCCAGCTCCACCGAACTATCCCTCGGCCGTTCCGAACGTGTACCCCCCGAACCAGAACCCGTATCCGAATGCGACCGGGCAGAACCTGGCGGCGTACGCCAGCAATCAGTACCAGTACAACAGCAGGCCCTGGTTCAGACCCCGGTACGGGTCGCCGCAAGGGTCCCCCTACAGCGCGGGGGCCGGACCCCCTCCCTCAGCACCCCCCCTACCCGTACCACCCCCAACTGGTAACTACAACTATTGGCAGGACAGCTGAGATTTGGACACAATTATTGGGACAATTCTTGAACAGTGAGAGTTATTAGAGACTGCTTTATTATAATGTACATAATATAAAATGTAAAGGAAATCTATGTGTAATATGTAAGAGTATAATAGATTTACAGCCTAAGTTTTAGTGTTTTATTTGGGGTTTGAGATCGATAAATATTAAATAAGAAGTCATTTCTTCATTTAACCTCCACTTAATCTTTCAAGAAGACACTTAAGTTACGTTACATCTAAGAGTCACCTGCATTTCCAAATGCACACTCGAAGGTTTAGTCTGAAATTATTTAGCAACAAGTTCGGCCTCCTTTAAAAAACTCAACTGAGGAAGAATGTTAGTTGTCACTTGTCACTCGAATAGTTGTTGTCACTTGTCAGTCATATAGACACATCCAAGTCTTTCAAATTCAACGGAAGCTCAGTTGCCGTGAAAATATCCCATAATACCCGCACGATAAACAGAAGTTTGAATGAATACGGAAAACCGTTACCAAGTACCCGCTTCCCTCTTCATGCTGAAGGAGATGAAGCGACGACGCGAGCAAGTGAACAGCGGTTACTCATTGCTCAAGCGAAAGGTAGGTACCCATTCTCTCTTGTACACGACTTGTGACAGTCGCGAGACATCAGAGCGCCGTCATAAGAGCAGTAGAACTCTCGCCAAGTTCGTCCGGGGAAGTACTGCCACCATGCCCTTTTCTGCCGCCAAGCAGTAACGCATTCGCGTTACTGTGTTCCGGTTTGAAAGGTGTGGTTGCCGGTAAAATTACAGGCACATGAGACATTCCACCTTCACGTCTCACATTTACGGGCGCATACGATGCGACTTGGGTCTTGTCATAAATAGTATGGGAGGACCCAAGTCGCATCGGCTGTTATGGGCCGAGGTTACCACTTAACACCAGGTGGGCCATCGGTTCGTTCCGTAAATGTCTTAATAAAAATAAAAAAATAAAACTCATTTTCTTCTATTTAAGCAACGGAATTACTCGTATTGTACGGTTCCGTACAATACGAGTACTAATGTAAATGAAAAAATGTAATTACATACATATGATAAATACATATTAACACCCAGACAAACCAAACATCTATGTTCGTCACACAAATATTTGTCCTAGGTGGGATTCGAACCCACTACCTACAGCGCAGAAGGCAGGGTACTACCAACTGAGCATTGAGGCAAGTGAAAAATAAAGCAGGTACTTATAGAAAACTAGCTGTTGCCCGCGACTTCGTCCGCGTGGAATTCTGTTTTATCACCCCTATTTTAACCCTCGGTAAAAGTAGCCTAAAAGTTACTGCTTGTTACATCAGCTATCTGCCAGTGAAAGACCCGTCAAAACAGTTCCAGCCATATCAGAAATTTGCCGGAACAAACAGACAGACAGACAAAAATTGTAAAAAAACGTTTTTTTTGTATATGTAGGTATCCATCCATAATGCACTTAGTAAACAGCTGTTATTTTAAAATTACAAGCAGACACTACAATTTTATTTATTTGTATAGTAAAAAAAGACTTTTTGAGTACCCGTTTTGCTTAAACGAAATAATAATTTTGCCTGTTGATAATGAATCAAGGTGTGCAGGTGGAGGCGCTCCGTTACCGCGGCAGGCAGGCGGCCGGGGAGCTGGCAACCGCCCACGCGGTGCTCGGCCGCACGCTGCGCGAGGCCTACATATCTCTCGCCGCCGTGAAGTTCACTAACGGCGAATCTAACGCGATGGTGCTCGAGAATATCGGAGAGGTTACTCACTTTCAACAGTACTCACTTAACACCAGGTGCGCCATCTGCTCGTTCCGAAACTTTATCACATTAACAAACTCCGACCGTGAAGTACTTACTAGTTGCATCTACATTAGATATTAACGTAAGTACTAAACCAGTTTTTTATGTGAATAAATTATGGAACTTGCAAGATGGCGCATCTGATGTTAAGCAGTACCTAATCTCTGGCCATAGCAAAGACGTCTTGGGATCCTTCCCTACTTACCTAAGGGTAGATCGCGTCGCAATGTATTGCGCCCGTATCTTGTGAAGGTGGAATGTCTCACGTGCCGGAAATGTGTAGGTATGCGTTTACTGCTTAGCGGCAGAAATAGGTGTGGTTACAGTACTTCCGACGAATTTGGCGCAAGTTCTACTGCCTGATACTGAGTCACCAATGAATAACTATGTAGATACTACTAGGGGTAAGCTTACTTACAGAATGTTAGAGGAGATATCAATTACCTCAAATATAACTGCTAAATACTTACATAAAAATTCGGCACAATACGCAGAATAAGAAGCAAGTTGGCTCAACGCTTGTAAGATGCGAACATCTGGCGCCAAGTAAGCTAAATATGGCTTCTATCATAGGAACCACACAATGGATACGATACAAATTCTGTGGGAATCGAATCCACGACCTACATCGCACAAGGCACAGTCACTACCAACTGTGCTCTGAGGCCAGTCGCAGACAATCATCAGACATCAGACATCAAGTATTGCGCCACGATGGGAAAGTTCCTAAGTATGATTTCTAATAATGACCTCCAGGCGCAAATCCGCGTTCAAAGCACACCAGAAAACATATCAGGCGTGTCCACTGTGACCCTGCAAGCAGTCGAAGACACGGGCGCGAGCGATGCGCTCCAGTACGCGGGGCTCGGCGCGGGCGGACACCGCACCAGCGAAGCGAAGAGGGCTTTCAGAGAAGCGATCAGGATCCTGATCAAGTTTGCATCTCTCAGGAACACTTGCGTGCTGTTGGATGAGGCTATTCAGACCACTTTGAGGTACTTTTTGCACCTGTTTGAGTCTTTGTCTAATAGTCTATTAGTCTAAAGAGTGTTGTAGTCTTGTCTAATAGTCTGTTCTTCCCCATGGAGGGTCGGATAGGGTTTGAACAGGCGTCAAACAGCGATAAGTACGCGTGACCTTATGTTTTAAATATTATTCATATATTTCATATATATTTCATATTTATTTATTCACACAAAGATATTACATGGGGTTGATTACTGGTGGATGATGATCTTATTGACGTTTCCAAGCCATTTCTTTATGAATTCCATAGATCCATACCTATGTCTCAGCCAGGCCATTCTCTTCAATTTTGTTTAGGAATTAATTCGAATAAATCCCTTGTTATTCCCATTATAGGAAAGTAAACGGGATTGAGAAAGTCATAATGCCGAAGTTGAGAAACACGGAAGCTTACATTACGATGGAAATGGAAGAAAGGGTTAGATTTTGATTCATTGCGTCGCTGTCCACAGTTCTGCCGTCCTTTAACTAAAAGGCCGCTAAGCACAAATTATTGTTTTTGAGATATGTTCAGAGAACTCTTTTTAATTCCTTTTAAATCCGTCACTTACGTTACTTAGACAGAAAATAGAGAATTTTGAACTGTATCGCTTCTTAACTAGCAGTTTCAGTACCAGTAGAAATATAACGCTGTAGTGTAGATATTGGATTTTGTAACATTAATAAGACACATACAAGATAACAAGAATTATATAAAGAAGAAATATCCTGTATTTACTAAATTCTTGTTTATCTCCAAGGAGAGAGAAGAGTTCCATCGTTTGAAAATGGTGAAGGCCAAGAAAATCAGGAACCAAGCGATGCTTAAGCTGCGCCTGGATAGTATCAAAGCCGGTGGCGGTGAATCGAATGGTGAGCGAACACACAGTATCTATATATATTTCATACTGACTGGCCTCACAGCTCGGTTGGTAACCCTGCCTTCTGCGCTGTAGGTCGTGGGTTCGATTCCCACCCAGGATAAACCTTTGTGTGACGAACAGATTGTTTTTCTGTGTCTGTCACACATTTAATAATTATACATGATTATTTGTATGTATTTACATAAAAGTATATAAGTATTATATCAGTTGTCTGGTTCCCATGATACAAACTACACTTAGCTTATTTTGGGGCTAGATGGCGCTCTATGAAATGTCTACCAAGAATTTTTTGACAAATCTATAGCCAACATAGTTCAGTTATTTAATACAGAGTATGTATTGAAAATAATTTTTTTAAAGTTAGGTACTATTATGCTGTAAATATATAAGCGGCGGAATAATATACTATATGAAATGCCTCTAAACAAAATGTAACTGTTTCAGAAGAGATCGTGCGTCGATCTGTGCCCCGCCTTGTGAGGTCGACGGAACAGCTCACAAGCGTTATATACGCTTGTGGGTCGACGCTGTCCGCTGCTGACTCTGGTGACGAGAAACCGGTCTGCTTCCCTCACAATTGGGACGATGAGGATTTGCTTTTTTAGCTACACTTTGTTACCGACTGATATACCTTGCTGTCTGAACTGAAAGGAACTTAGGGCTGACGAGACGGGCCCTGTATCAAAATTTGTTAGGAAGCCCAAATGAAGGGAAAATATTTTTCACAAAAGCAACAACTGTACGTGTTTTTCCTGGGAATTACGGCCTAAGAGTTTAAGTGAGATTGGGGATAACATTTTATGAATTTTGCTTTCATACGTTCGGAGCCCGGTATCATTGATACGGCGGTAGCTACGCCCGAGCTAAGTTTAGTAAAAATTATATACCGAAACTGTGAGAAGAAATTGGCAATGACCTTCAATACATTACCATTATACCTGTTTGCCTTGAAGTTAGCTGTAAAATGTCTAAATGTCCGAGAAATGGTAAAAGACAACAGTATTTTTGACCCCAAACACAAAGCTAACTTCAGAGATGGCGACTAAGAAGAAACTCTTTTCGCACTGTCACACTCTGCATTTTTGCGTCAGCTTCACTTAATGTGAATAATAAATTACATAAAATAAAACGTTCGACTTGTAATTTTCATTAAACCATATATTTCTAAAAAAACATGATATGCCGGTATATTAATAAACATGAAAAAAAAAAAAACTAACATTTACTACACAGTACACCTCATTGATCGTACAATGGGTGTTGATTTAAACAGTTTTAGTTTACAGATCTTTATAGGCTATTAAGTAAGACTTAAGTAGGGTGAATGAAGTTATTAACTAAATATTTTTAACACTGTGATGTTTATATAATTACATTATTCAAAGATTTGGTAATGTAGAGTTAGTGAGTGAGGTTTTTAACGATACCTTTCAAATAAAAATTACTCTAGTGTATACACTAAGGACTTATTTCTAAAATACGGGACTAGATGTTCAAAAATATAGTTATTATTAAAAAGGCAAATGAGAGACGGAGGCTACTCCAAGCTCGATTTAGTATATATTCAGTTTTATATAATACTTTAATATATTATGAGTAGTCCATTTGCAAAAGGGGCTATTTACACATAGACAATCATTTAGTTACATCAAAACACTGGGGGCCCACGTTGCTCGCGCCCTTAGGTGATTATCCCTACACGTGTCCCCCGGGTGGTGTAAAAGGAGCAACCCAAAGCAGCAGTAGAACTTGTGCTAAGTTCGCCCGGAGAAGTACTGTCACCACACCTGGTAATCTGCCGCCAAGCAGTGACGCACTCGTGTTGCTGTGTTCCGGTGGAAGGGTGTGGGTGCCGGTGAAATTGCAACCGCATGAGACGTAACATCCCCGTCTCGGAGTGATGGACGCGACGCAATGCGACTGAGTCATCTCGTACTTTGGTGGGGAGGACTTGAGTCGCATTGCTGTTGTCTATGAGCGGCGGTTACCACTTAACATCAGGTGGGCCGTCAGCTCGTTCCATCACCTAAATTACATCAAAAAATAATTAGAGGTAATCGCACAAAACTATATTTTATTGTTTATGGTTGTATACGATTAGTTATTTTCACTTTTGTAGTATTTTTGATTTATTTTCAATTTATCATGTAGATAAGATATTTTAATTTCCGACACTGACTCGCATCCCGTCATAAATTAACTTAGCCACGATTGCAGTTGGACTATCCAAATGATGTGTGACATATTTATGCACGAAATACAAAAATATATGATTCAAAATATACAATATGAACGTTTTTAAGTTTAACTTTGCCATATGTGAGGTAGACTGATGATTTTATGTAATATATATTTACGTTATCTGAAATCACAATTCTATAAGGAAGCGACAAGTTAATCAGTTACTTACATAATGATAAATGTTGCCATATATTTTATATAAAAATACATTCATCTCTAATAAACCCTGTTACATGGAAAACAATATTTGAAAAAAAGCTCTCTATATTTCAAAATATTTTCTTACCCAAACTTGTGATATTTTTCCATGGTTCGCCCACATAATGTACAAAATTACCGTTCAATATCCGGCACGCAATTTTGAACACATTTGTTATACTATACACTCACAAATATAGAAGCCACTTTTGGCACATTTAACATATAACAGTCACATACAAACATGTAATACGTTGCGTTTTAATGTTATACATTATAAAGTTAACCTGTGCATATCACAGATTATGTGATTAAGAGGCTGCGAACGACGAACCTTACACTCTTATGAGAACTTACATAATATTAAAGTTAGTAAAGAGTTTCCCGACAAACAGTCCGTTCGTTCGCACATCCTGTTTTTTTACCATAGTTAATACTATTAGAGATTGAATAGTCTACAAGTATTTCACCGTTGACTACTATTTAAAGTATCGAGTTAAAATCTAGAGTTTAACGCGATCGATGACTTAGTAAGATAAAAACAGCATAGTGCTCACTTAAATTAAGATGGTGGGGAGAAGTGAATCTCTAATCTATCTACTAAATAACAATTATCACCAAAACATACTTACTCACTAGCGAAGACTCGCTCAATCTAGCGAAGTTAATACTATTTTATTATGAGTTTTAAAACGAAGTAGTATTATGCTATAAAAAACTCTTAAGCTGAGTCATAATATAAAAACAGCTTGATGCTGATGTTTTGACCTGATTGGAAATTAATGGAAAACATGAGAATCATTTTAGGATATTTCAAATTCTACCTGTCATGTCAACATCTAAAAAACATTGCTTTCTATTATTTTTGTTCTGTTAACTTTTTATATCTTTTAAGGGTCCATTAGTAAATTTATAAGTTATGTATAATAGAATTTTGGGGACTTCAAAATCTCTCAATTTTCTTCCTGAAGACGACGCTACGACAAAATATACGAAATATATAGGAAAGGAGCCCCTTTTAGGCACACTTGAATCTTTCCTCACAGTGGTTGAAGAAAGCTGATGACACGACTCGTAGTCGCAACAAACCTGACTACTGAAAATCAACAAAAGAGATTTCTTACTCTAGTAAAATACAAACGTAAATATGACCTCTGCTCTCCGAGTAGATTTACACAAAGGGGGTAGGGTAGGGTAGGGTAGGGAGTAGAGTAGGATAGGGAGCATGTCACTGTAGCCTGGCACACCGCGAGCAGTAATCGTTGTTGTCAGCGCTGCCGTAGTACATGCAGAGCGGGGCGCGGCACGGGCGCGGCGAGGGCGGGCGGTCGTCGTAGAAGGTCGACCTGGAGAGGTAGAGCGTGCGGTCGGTCGCGGGTCGCGGCGACTTTGTGTCGCGGTGTCGCGCGACTTCGTGCGCGCCGCGGTCCGCCTCCGCGTAGAACTGCGACCGGCCCGTGCCGTACCGCGGCTGGCCCGCCGCCGGCGACGACGCGCACTCCGCGCGGTTGCGCTCCGTTGTGTATCTGTATAATAACAATCATAATATAATAATAATAATAATAAATATTGGTGGACATTTCACACAGCGCCATCTAGCCCCATAATAAGCTATAAGCTTGTATCATGGGAAACATACAACTGATATAATACTTATATACTTTTTGTAAATACATAGCAACACCTATACATAGAACAAACATCTACGTTCGCCACACAAATGTTTGTCCTGGGTGGGAATCGAACCCACGACCCACACCGCGGAAGGCAGAGTGACTACCAACTGTCACACAAAGTGATTTGTACGTACATCATCTAACTCCCTAATTAATATTATTTTGATCGGGGTGGTCCTATCATTTCTAAAATCACTTTGAGGCGCACTTTATCCTTTCCACACTGGTTCAAGAAAGCTGATGACGCGACACGTAACCGCAACAGAGCAAGTAACCGACCCGGGCTGCTGCAAATCAACAAAAGCGCTCACCCAATCCAAGCCTCGTTCAAATAGTTCTTGACCATCTCCTCCTGTACGGGCGCCCTGGCAGCCAGCACGCGGCAGCACAGCACCTCACACGCGGACTGGCTCCTCACGAGCCCCTCCTCCGGGTTGCTCTGGCTGCCGCTGCTCTTCCCGGTGAGCTTGGCCATGGAGCCAAAGCTCTTGATCTTGCTGCTCATGCTGCGGCCGATGCTGCCGAACTGCTTGGCCACCGAGTTGGCCTGCTTGGAGGTCTTGGTGGAGAGCGCGTCGAGGGAGCGCCGCAGCTCCTCCGGCGGGTGGGGGGAGAGACTCCCCACTCTCTCCAGGTCGAGGTAGAGAGCCAGCATCGCGGAGCGCTGGTACTCGTCCGGGAGCAGCTTGTTGATGGTGCGCTGCTCCGGGTCTGCCTCCCACCGGAAATCCTCGCCCGGGTCCACGTTGAATCTGGAATTGATTTGGTGGTTGAGTGGACCGTGGGTCTGTTAAAGGGGACTTTATGGACTATGTGTCAATCGCGGCAGGTGGTGTGTGGACCTAGGCCAATAGTGGTGGTTGGAATAACAAAAAAAAAATTTGATGATTAATCAGGTAATTATTATACTTAGTACCCCATGGAGGGTCGGATAGGGTTCGAACAGGCTTCAAACTTAATAAGTACGCGCGACCTTATATTCTAACCGAAACACTGTTTATGAATCAAATAGTGTATATGTAATATACAATTAGTCGCGTACCTAATCGGCATAGGGTTGCCGGCGTGGTCTTCGAGTGGCACCCTCGCGCCATCTGTCGGCAGCGGCTCGCACGGCACTAAAGCTGAGAAGTGTCCCGCGTCGTAAGCCAGCAGGATCGGCGCTTTGCTGCACAATTCTGGCTCTAGTTCTAGGGGCAGGTAGATGCCGCCGAATGGGATTGGTGCTATCGGGTCGCCTTTGAAGTCCTGAAAACGAGCACCACTTTTTTTTATTACTATGAAAGAATGAAAGTATTTCACCCAAAAACAAAACAAAGAATATCGTTTGACACAACTAACACAGTAAAGCGAATGTGTTGAGTGGGCTAAAGGGGTCCTTGTATCTAGACAGATTTGAGAGATTATTTTATGTGAGTTACGGAAAGAGCAGGTTTGTTATGTAAGACACACGTGCCGAAATACGTCCGGTATGTAAACGCCCTAAGACCCGATAATGGATCCAGGGCGGCGTGTGCCGGTGTGGTCCCTGTGAGCGACCGCTCTACCGCTATGTACACAGAGCTGAGCTCACCCTGAGCGCGACGTCCGCGAACACGACGACCGGCCTCCTCATGACGTGCGCGAGCGCGAACACGTGCAGCTGCTCGAGGCCGGCGTAGTGCGGCGCGGCGGGCGGCGTGTGCCGGTGCGGCTCGGCGGACGCGGCGCGCACGGCGTCGCGCCACTCGCTCTCCCACTCGCCCTCGGTGGGGGACAGGCCGGCCGAGCGGAGGGATATGCTCTCCGACCAGCGCCAGCGACGCTTTATTGCGTCTGTCAGTCAGAACACTCATTTGAACAGTCGTGCTTGAGAGGTGCATTTTATTTTTATGTTTAAACATTTCGGAACGAGCCGACGGCTATCTGGTGTTAAGTGATAACTTCTGCCTATAACAACCGTTGCCACTTGAGTCCTCTACCCTACTGGGTACGACAAGCTCCAAGTCGCATCGTATGCGCCCGTAAGACTGAGACGTGTAGGTGGAATGTCTCATGTGCCTGTAATTTCACCTGCAATCACACCTTTTAAACCGCAACACAGTAACGCGAACGCGTTACTGCTTGGCGGCAGAAATGGGCATGGTGGATACAGGACCCTTCCCCTGGTTTTATTAGTTCAGTTTCAGTAGTTTTTGCTGCAACCCAAGATAACTTACTGATGACCTATTTGTCCAGACAATAAAGTCTGCACTTTCGTCCTCGATATTTCATTTTGAGTTCTTCATAATTTAGTAATGAATTCGACCCTCCTCTCTATTAGTTTATGTTAGATGGCGCTGTTACTAAGAACCAACTTACTGGTGACGGCTTCCCCCATTTCTCCAGACAACAAAGCCTGCACTTTCGTCCTGAGCGCCAGCAATCTGTCGTGGAAGCCATACGCCGCCAGAGAAGCAGCGTGGGGCAGGCAGTTTCCATCACCAGATGTCGCCAGCGGCAGTAGTCTAGGGGCTCCGGGCACGCGACCGTGGCGCCACCAGTTCAGAATGTTAGCGGACTCGAGGGTAACTAATGTTGCTGTCTCGAGGAGATCCTTCTCTAAGAATGTTCTGGAAGAGAGATTTTGATTTCATAAAGTTTTCTGATTTGTTGGTAGGTTTTTCCTACGAATTAATGTTTACTAAGATCTTCTTCTTCTATTAGAGTTACTGGTTCTCTAGAACCGGTGTGGTGAAAGGATTTTAAGTGCGCCTCAAAAACGCTCTTTTCGTGCACTTGACACATGTCTTCGATTTTTATTTCTAGGACATTGTCGGTTTAAGACTGAATTGAGTAATGGATAAAAGCTATCGTAGCTATTTGTGAGACAATGGTGGGGATGAGCCGTATTATTTTTTTATGTGAAAAAGTTACAGTTCTAGCAGACGGCCCACCTGGTGTTAGGTGTAAACGACTGACATATCACAATGTTTATGCAACCAAATCTCGATACACATCATTTTTGTTATTAACGCCCATTGTACCATTTTCTTGTTAAATGTTATGTATTTTTTTAAATGGTGTAGAATAAAGATCTAACCTATCTATCGATGTTTGAATCAGTTTTACTGTCAAACTGGTATTTACCAGTGACAGATTGCGATTACTATCTATCAGCAGAAATAAATATTAGAAGAAACCTTCTGTGTTTTTTCTTCCTTCACCTTCTGTGTTAGGATAGATACAAAATTGCAAGCCCTACAAGGCCCTATAAGCCCTATAAGGCTTAACAAGGCTAACAAAAATGTCGAGTACCTATAAGTAAACATAGACATTATTTTAATAATACAAGTCTGAAAAAAAGTGTAAGCAATAGCGTAAATAATCCGACACAGGAAATCGGACATTCTAATAGACCGCTAACATAATGTACGGGGTTAGTGCATAAAATATAAATAAGTAATCTATACTTTTATTGCCACCCCGAAACTTGGTTCCTAAGGCCAAGTCGCATAGTAAGCGTCCGCAATTATGTGATGTGAAGTTGGAATATTACATGTGCCTGTTATTTCACCGGCAATCACACCTTTAAGCTGGAACATAGTAACGATAACGAATTTTTCCTTGGCGACAGAAATGTATGAAATCTTATCTGGCTTCACGCTGCCTTCTGCGTTGAAAGTCGTGGGTTCGATTCCCACCCAGGACAAACATCTGTGTGACGAACATAGATGTTCGTTCTGTCTCTGGATGTAAATATGTATTAAATGTAAGTATTTACAAAAATGTATACAAGTTTTATATCAGTTGTCTGGTTCCAATGATACAAGCTATGCTTAGCTTACATTGGGGCTAGATGGCGCTGTGTGAAATTTCCCCCAATATTATATTATTACATTATCGATATTTTGATAATGTCATCCACTCTCGAGAAATAAATGCGGAATGAGGTTCCTATGGGGGGAGGGTCTTTCCATTAGGGTTTAACATGAATAAATTTTAAAAGGGTGTAAAAAGGTCATTATCACATAAAAAACTGACCGCGCTGGCAATTCCTCGAGTGTTGCAGGCTCTAGGCAACGGTAACCACTTACCATCAAGTGGGCCATCAGCTTGCTAATGAGCCCCATAATAATCAATCACATAAAAAGTATTTTTTGTGTATCGCAATTCTAGAGTATTATAGCCCAAGAAAGGAGCCTCTTTGAGGCGCACATTAATAGTTTCACCACACTTGGAGAGAGCCAGTGATACAATTAGTAGCAGAGTATATAAAAGCAAATTCGCTTTGATCATGAAATTAAGCGTCGGCCGATGTAAAATGTAAGGACAGGTGACTCGCAAAACGCTGACCCTAATATGAAGCTAAAATAGGAAATGGCTCATGTCCAGAAGTGAAACTTATATTAGTTGGATTCAAGCTCACCTGAAATGCTGCCCGCAAATATGATGAAACAGGTGAAAATAGTTCACAATCAATTAGGTTTTTAGGCTATTCTTCTCCATCAAGGGTCAGATATGGTTTAAACAGAAACAAATAATGTAAAATTAATATAATATTTTTATTACGGTGGTAATATAATTATTATTCTTTGTTTTTGGTGTACAATATAGAGTTTATATCTATCTATCTATCTGTCTACAAGCGTGATAATGATAAGTTAAAAAAAGACGATCCCAAGCTACTTAGATTTGGAATTCAATGGAGATATTCTTTTGGTATTTCGTCTATTTAGGTGTGTACCTGAAATCGGGCGGGTAGACTGATATATCCGGCAGCAGGAGGATGTGGTCTGAGCTGAGGGTGTTGGGTTCGGGGTCGGTGTTGCTGCGCAGGGCCCACACGAGCCCCTCGTTGTCGGTGGCGCGGGAGATACCGCGGGAAAGCTTGCGGCCTGCAACAACATTATATCATATCACACAAATCGCCACTAAATCTACATTCATATCATGAATTGGCAATCTCCGAAAGTACTCATGCGACTTCAAAGATTCTTAGAAGAATTCTAGAATGGACTTCTAAATGTTGGTGAAAGATTTTAGGTTAAAAACAGATAGAAAAACACTTTATTGCACATTACACCAATAAAACATAAAATACAAAACAGTTACGTACAACAAACCAAAAGAAATGTACAATCGGCGGTCTTATCGCTTATAGCGATTTCAACCAGACAACTTTAAGATCGAAAGAAATACCATGTAATATGTTGCTGGTTTTATAATCTAATAATAGAATAAAACTTTATAAAAAAAACTATTCACAGGTTCACAGCTCAGTTGGTAGTAACTCTGCCTTCACCGCTGTAGGTCGCGGGTTTGATATAGAACGAATAGTAATAGATACGAATATAGATGTTTGTTCTGTGTCTGGGTGTTAATATGTATGAATTTTCAAGAAAGTATGTATTCCATCAGTTGTCTGGTTCCCATAGTACAAGCTATGCTTGATTTGGACTTATATGGCGCTGTGTGAATTGTCCGCCAATATTAATTTTATTATTTTGTATGGATGTAGGATTTCCTCACGGTACAATATTTCCGTTCTGGGTACGCGGAACGTGACCGCTACCAAGCGAAGCAAACACTTTTCCGCACTTAACATTACAACTACAATTTCAAAAACTATTTGTATAATAGAATACGTGTCTAATCTGGTTAGCCGCCCGGCGATTCTCCAGTTAGAATACCAAGCCAATTTCATCACGGGGATGTTACGTCTCACGCGCCTGCAATATCACCGGCACCCACTCCCTTCCACCGGAACACAGCAACACGAGTACATCACTGCTTGGCGGCAGATAACCAGGTGTGGTGGCAGTACTTCTCTGGGCGTCAGACACCCAGACACAGAACAAACATCTACATTTCTCACACAAATATTTGTCCTGGGTGGGAATCGAACCCACGACCTACAGCGCAGAAGGTAGGGTTACGAACTAAATGAGCTGTGAGGCCAGTCCAATATTTACTTACCTGTTACGATTACAAGTAAAAAAATAATAGTTTTAGTAATTGAGACCAGTAGGTTATCTTAACTAAAGTGAGCTGTGTTGCATTGATTTAGAACTCACATTCCGGCGCCGGTGTGAGAACCAAGTTCGAGGGCGCCGTGAAAGGCATGTTCAGCTCCAAGTTGCTGACAGAACGTTCCGGAGTGATGATGTCGCCGCCCGCCCTCGCCTTCAGCGCGGCGTGCACTCTCTCTGCAAATGACAAAATAATTATAAACCCAATGCGTAGGTGGTAAGGTCTATTTTTGAATGGTGAATCGTTTATTCCGTAAGCGTTGGGATTTGGCATTTATTTTGGGATAAGGACGATTTGGAGGAATGAGACTTTGTATCGCGTGACGTCACAAGATGCAAAACAATCTTATATAAATAAGTACAAAGAGTTGAGTTTGCAATGACGCAAGGGACATTCCTTCAGGGATATATTTCATTCATAAAGAGTTGAAATAACAACTCTAACATAATACTTCCGCATAAAACAAACAAAAACTAGTAAAAAGTTTAATTAATTGTTTTCATTATTTCACAGGGGATTTTTTATACTAAAGTTACGGTACGAGCAGACGTCCCACCTGGTGTTAAGTGGTAACCTAGGCCGATGACAAGCAATACTAGCACTATGCTGAGACAGGGACCCTTTTTGCCAACTCAACACTTTCCTCCTACGTTATGAGTTGTGTCTAACGTTATTGTTTTTAGTTTTAGTTATTAATATGTGTTGTTTATGCAAAATAAATACTCTTTCTTTCTTTCTTTCAATACGACTTAGGTCCTCCCCTACTTATGTACAAGACCCAAGTCGCATCGTATGCGCCTGTAACACTGAAACGTGAAGGTGGAATGTCTCATGTGCCTATAATTTCAACAGCAATCGACCTTTCAATTCGAAACACAGTAACGCGAATGCCTTGAAATATAATTAATGTATGGTGGCAGTACTTCCCGAGATGAATTTAGCATTGGTTCTGCTGCTACTCAATTTTAATCTTATCAAATGTTTCGGATGGTCTAGTTAATATTCGAGTAGTTCTCATCTAGTGAAATAAATAAATAAAATTGGTGGATAATCCACACAGCGCCATCTAGCGCCAAACTAAGCATAGCTTGTACTATGGGAACCAGACAAATGATAGACTTATAAACTAAAGATATCAAAAGAGCATAAGGCTAGATGACAATGTTCCTGATCTTGTGGTGAAATACACCTGGGAGCTATCGCATTGTGACTTCATCCGCGTTATCTGAACACAAAGGTATCGATGGAGCGGAACCGCCCTCGCTATTGACAACGCGAATGCGAATCGGCATGTTTACTAAACGACAGGAAACTAGACCTACATTTTGTGTCAGGGCAACATTATTGTTAAAATAATCTATATAAATAAATAAAATTGAAGTGTCTATTTGTAATATTAAAATAACCGCTTTTTACTAAGTGCATATGGAAGTATACACGGTGCATATAACCGAATTACACGCGGACGAAGTCGCGGGCAACAGCTAGTATAATAATAATATTGGTGGACAATTCACACAGCGCCTCCTAACCCCAAACTAAGCATAGCTTATTCTATGGGAACCAGATGACTGATAGAATACATTTTTTTTTCAAATACAAACATATTTTAAATATTAACACCCAGACACAGAACAAACATCTGTATTCGTCACACAAATGTTTGTCCTGGGAATCGAACCCACGACCGACAGCGCAGAAGGCAGAGGTACTACCAACTGAGCTGTGAGGCCAGTCAACTTCGTCCCTACAACTCAATGCTATGCAAGGAACTCATGTTACAAAGTTTATAAATGCTGAGATGAATGATTGCCGACTATAACATTTTGAAATGATAGGTAATCATATTCTCAGCCCCTGTCGAAAGTTTCATGGTGATTCCTAAATATTTGCTACCGGCTACCGTCAGGGTTGCCAGGCTGAATAGTATGATGACCGCATGAATAGTTGTGGTCAGTACAAATCATAGCCCGAGCAACATTATTGCATAAAATTGTGATGGCGATTCTACAAAATTGAAACTGTGCTGAAATTGTAAAACTGTGCTAATAGGCTATCGCCAGGGTTGCCAGGTTGAACATTATAATGACGGAAAGAGTAGACGCGTCACCATAAGTAGAAACCTTATTGAATTTAATGCTTAAACAAAATTTACTTTCTATGTTCTATGTAATTCAGTCTCTTTCAATTAAATGACAAATGTGTGGTTAAGACATCGAAATTGACAGAAACACCCTACAGATCTAATCGTACATTACGCTTTCGTCAAACAAAACTTTATCAATAAACTTCAAACTAAATCATAAGGAACATTCAACAGAGCTCTTTAAAGAGAATTTACAACATAATACTTCAAAGAACCTCACTGATAGTATGCAATATAAACTGTAAAGAAAAACAGCTATAGATCACTGATACATCAAAGAACGGTTGGTATTGTCCAGACGATTTGTCTCCCTGTTACTCGAAACATGGTTAGAGTCCAAGTTAGCTACTGACAATAAAAAAAAAAACAAGCTAAAAATAAAGTTGTTCTATTTTATTTCGATTCTTTAATTCTAAATAATTTCCTACGAGACTAAATAAAAAAATGTGTAAAAGCGCTGAGCTCATCACGCCCTGTAGGGGAAATAAGTAAGGTCACTAAGTAAGGTAATCTAAGACTTAAATAAAGAAATAGCAGGAAAGATAAAGGTAATGTACGACTTAAAGAAATTCTTAAAAACTACAACGCGCGCAGGCGCGACTCTAGCTTTTTGTATCGTGTATACTTCGCTCTCTTTTGATCCACCTGGCGTCGGAATATATAGCTCTCTTTCTATTTCAGTCTACGTCGTATACTCCTTCTCTCTCATGTAACGAAAGTGCCTATGCGACGCGTCCTTGGACTTTCCTGTGAACCCAACTGAAATTTACTGACACGTCATGTGAAGTTACTGCTACATTGTGACGGTCTAAACCACATGCACAATTGATAAGTGTGCTGATAGACCATAGACGGACCATAGACGGCTCCAAGCCGAAATAGGTCGGACACTTTCCTTGTTATTTATCATTATTTGTGACGTAGTAACGACATCACGGATAATCCCGCGTGAACTATACCTATCAAATAATTCAATATTTTACTGCAATTTAATGAGTACGAGTAGATATGTAGGTATTAATCGAAGTTATTGGTAATTTGTAACATGCCTTTTTTTTATTTTCCATTATAGCTAAGGCACGTTTTGAATGATTTATTTTTTGGCTTTATTCTGTCTATTTCGTGGTGGTGATCGGTTTAATAAATAAAAGAAATACTTAAGGTAAGTTCAAAGTATTCTGAATGATGGATGGCTGAGACAACTGGAATTCACATATTATAATTGCAGTAGTATTTTAGACGTCTAAATTCATTTTTCAACAGTTACTTTAAATACACATTAAAGTAAACTCCGCCTTGACATATTAGTTTTATTTCATAAATATAAGATTCGTTTTAGATATACGTTTTTTGATTACAATTTACTGTATGAAATGTGTATCGAAATTATATTTTTATCTCACAGTCAACTTAGTCAAATATCTAAGGAAATGCGATATAACATCGTCTAACTTAGGCCAAGCGTTGAAATGTAACAGGCGCGTAATATTTTTAGCCTAACGGCATCAGATGTAGGATTTGGGGCAACGACTCGCAGTGGGCGATAGTGAGATATATTATATGCTTGTAAAGCAAATTGTTTATATACTGTGCTCTATGTAAATCTTCTCATTTATCCTAGGATTTTGCCACGTAGTTATTTTGGCTAGTATACTATCAAAGAGTAAGTAATCCGTATGACGGTGGTAGTGACTATAAAGTTGCCCTTCTCTAGTTCTCTCCTAGACTTTTTTTATGTTTTAATTTGATTAAGTTAAGAAACAAGAAGATGGACCACCTGATGTTAAGTACCCTCTGCCCATAACGAGCAATACAACTTGGGGCCTTCCCTACTTAGGCACGACGAGACCCAAGTTGCGTCGTATGCGCCCGTAACTCTGAGACGTGAAGGTGAAAAGACTGATGTGCCTGTAATTTAACCGGAAATCACACCTTTCAGATTGGAACACACTAAGTAATACGAATTCACTACTGCTTGGCGGCAGAAATGAGTATGGTAGCAGTACTTCCCCAACGAACTTTGCATAAGTTCTACTGCTAAATGAAACAAATCAGGCTCATGGCTACATCAATGTTGAGTTGACTGAAACCTTTGTTTTGCTAACATCCAGAGAAATGGGAACGAAACCAGCCGTAAGTAAAGTTACAGTTTGCGATCCCTAACCACGATTCTCCGTAGTATTCTGCATATAAACATTCTATAATATTCACTATTACATTACATAAAATTCTTCAGTATACATAAACCCAGCTCTCGACCTTACATACACTTTTTATATATACTTCCAATATAATACTAAAATACCAAGGTTATTTGTCAATGAAATATGCTAAAAATTCCACAAGTTTTAAATAAAATCTTTATTCTATTTGCCAACGTTTAGCGATCGAAGTGCAATGACTCCATGCAAAGCTAACGACAAAATTTGCTTTGATCAAAATCAAATGGATGACCGAAAGATAGTCACCAATAATCCAATGGACAACAGAATGTATGAAAGGCTTTTACCATCAGTGCGTTTTCCGGATATAGGGTCGGCTTCCATTACCATAACGACTCAACTACCCTGTAACAAAAAATAGACTCATTAGTTGGACTTTTCAACACAAAAGTGCGAGTCACAATGTTTCCTTTTAGAAAACATTACTACTGCCAACTGCGCCAAAAACAATTCTCATAAGGTATTTAACAAGGACAAAACATTGTTTACAACGCGTCTGCGGTGATCGAAATGACGAATCTCAGATATAAGATTAGAATAATGAATCGTCGCGTCTCCCACTCAACATTGAAAATAGATTGCAACACAAGCCCATAATAAACTAAACCGATGATATGTTAGAACGGTTCGAGGACAGGGTCCTAGATATACTGGCGATTTTTTAATTGAGAAAATGACGCGTCTGTTATGATCTCCCGAGGTAATTAGAATACTTGAACAAGTGGACCAAAGCGTAGAAGATATTTTTAATCATTCGTCTTGTTTCGTAAGTTTCACAATTTTTTGACAGGTTCACAGGTCTGTTGGTAACTCTGCCTTCTGCGCTGTAGGTCGTGAGTTCGATTCCCACCCAGAACAAACATTTGTGTGACGAATATAGATGTTTGTTCTGTGGCTGAGTGTTAATATGTATTATATGTACCTATGTGTTTACAGAAAAAAAGTATATAAGTATTCTATCAGTCATCTGGTTCCCATAGTACAACTATGCTTAGTTTGGGGCTAGATGGCGATGTGTGAATTGTCCACCAATATTATTATTATTATTATTATTGATATGTGAATAAAACCTCTTATTTACACAGTTAACAGTTTGGTGACCAAATGGCATACGATAATTTAATTAGTGGTAAGTCTCTGTATTTAGTACGTGGTAACATATCGTCATCACTGTCTTCATAAAAGGGCCACTATCCGAGCATATGTTTGTATGATTTTAATATGTTTTTTCATATAGACATCTTGCAACAGCAACTGCAGAATAAAAACGATATTTTATTAGTTTTACATCAAAATGTGATCAGAAGGAGGTTTAGTTCACTTGTTTCGTATACATAATTGCAAAGGATTTGTTCGAAAGAGAACGTATAAAGCATTGAATAGGGAATATCCTGATGATAGATTATTTTTAAATCTTGAACACATTGTTCTCAGTAGCATAATGACTATATTGGACCAGCAATTAGTAACGCAAGATATATGAAAAAATAATTAAAGTAAAAACTAAACTCAGCTCATAGAGGTTTACAGTTTGAATTTACATGTAAACAACAGATTTGAAATAATATTTTCTATCTTCATCACGATAATATGAGACAACAGATGCGTAGAGTGTACGGAAGTTTGCATCAAGTGATATATTTATCTTCAAGTTTTCAGACATAGCCAGATTCTGTTGATTCAGTGTTTCCGTATTAACGAAAACATGACATGGGCTGCTCCACGAGGAATCCTACTCATACTAATATTATGAACGTGAAAGTTTGTATGGATGTTTGTTACTCTTTCACGCTCAAACGGCTGAATGGATTTGGATGAAATTTGATCCCAAGATAGCTTATATCCTGGATTAACACATAGGCCACTTTGATCACGATTACTTATTCACCGCGGGTAACACCGCGGGGCACAGCTAGTGTAAAATAATATTATATACTTATACATAAATACTATGTCTCTCCTCCTTCTTACTCGGTGATGCTGACATTTATAGGCTGCGGTGACCGCTTAACATCAGGCGGGCGGTATGCCTATTTGCCTAAATCAAACATAACAAAAAAGTATTTGGACATAACGCGCATGAGTACTTTTTCGTGTCCGTAGCCCCAACAACGGAAATCTTTATTAGACCCCCTTAGTAGTTAGAAGACCCATTATGAGCCTATGGTTGTCAGTTTACGTCCTTCGTCCCAGCGATGCCTGTTACTACAATTCAAGGTTTCCACCAAGAAAATAAGGTATTCAGAAAAGATCAATGAAAACATCGTGAGAAAACCAGACATGTCCTACAACAAAAAATTCGAAGCCATGTTTCAAGTACACGAAAGGAGCCTCTTTGAGGCGCACTTTAATCGTTTCACGACACTAGTTCGACTGAGCTAGTGACTCGTTTAGTAGTAGTATTTGCATAACAGGCATTCAGTATTACATTCTCGAGTTATCATACAGATAAGAAAATACTGGCAGACTTACGATTCGCTAGTCAAGTTGTATGACTCACGATGTTTGAAACGTCTATCAACTACAGATACGGAAGATATTATCGTTTCCTTATAAACGTAAAGGTTAACAAACTAGGCTGATGTTATTGCTAAGATACGAGAACTTTGGAATATAGGCTTTATTTATTTATACTGTTTGATGACAGCCAAGTAAAACTGTATTAAGTAAAATTATTTTGAAATGTATAAATACTATGTAACTTTTCATGCAGTACATTAGTACTATATACTACATAGGTTTGCATAGATTTATTTAAGAACCTCCCTAAGTTTTAGGTTTTTGTATTTTTATAATTGGTCGTGACGTGATACATTATCATGATTTCCGCTGAAAACCAGCGCTGGGTGCACACATCAGTGTGTATCCAGCACAATGCTGAGCGAAACCCATGTTTGCCTTGAGCTCTGCTACGCACAAATTTTTAAATCACGTAGCATTAGCCTCGTATATATTTGTATATTATGTATCATATGTAGTTTAATTTATTGTGTAGTAGTTATTAAGGTAATTTTTTTTCCTTTATTATATTTGAAATCCTGTTCCTACATGAAGAAACTCTCCTGTACCATGAATCTGGTCTGATACTATCGAAAGGACCAATTTTTTCGACTGAGTGACATAACGATGAATTGTTCGACGATAAAGTCAAGTGCCTGTAATTTCACCGGCACCACGCCTTTCAGATCGGAACAAGGCAATGCGAGAGCAGAGAGCATTAGGGCTTGGCGGCCGAAATAGGTATGGTGGTAATACTATCCTGTTACAATTTCAGAGATAAGCCGGAACAAACAGACAGACAGACATAAATTGTAAAAAATGCTGCTTTGGTATATGTACCGCGTATACACCCATATGCACTTAGTAAAAAGCGGTTATTTTCATATTACAAACAGATACTCCAATTTTATTTATTTGTATATATATGTTAAGTTGCGTACAATTTCTACTTGCGATACGATAATGATTACAAAACACGTGTCTCGCTGTACGCAACGAGCATTGTTATAAATGACGCTTTATCACCGAAACCCTATTATTTTCACGCAGTAAAGATTAGATGATTAGCAACATCGGAGTTAGATTCCTCGCTCTGTTTATTATGTGTTTACACGTGTTTTCATCGAAATTCATTACTTTATTATTAAAATATTTGGCATTTTGAAATCGGTAACATGATGATCTTCTGAAACAACGCTTATTATAACCGCTAATGATATTTTTATGTGAATATGTTTCAGAACGAGTTAAATTATACCGATCTGATGTTTAGCGATAAACTTCTCATAATAAACCAATACGTCTTACCTATTGCTTCCCTTCTTGGGAAAACATAACTCGCATTGTATTGGGCCCGTAACTTTGAGTCGTGAAAATGAAATGTCTCATGCTCCTGTGATTTAGCCGGCAAACACACCTTTCAAACTGACACAGTAAAGCGTATGTATTTTTGGCAGCAGTATTAGGTGTGGCGTTGACTTCCCCCGACGAACAAATATATCGACCCTTGACCGTCGACTTATCGTAAGCGACAATTTTACCCAAATATACCCAATCTTGTCAAACTGATATTTTAAGCTGTAACGACAAGTGTTGTCAAGATTTCCCGCCAAAATAACGTTATTTAGCTTAGTTATTATAGTGAATGCAAAGTTTATCATTAGCACGCCATTATTTACATTTTATTTAAAAATATCAATGGCAACATAAAAATGCTATTTGGGTAAAATTGTCGCTTACATTAAGTCTGCGGTCAAGGGACGTTATAATTGAAACAAGTTCAAATTCATGTGAATTTAAAATTATTTTTTTATATTATAAAACCTTTTTAGTCACCTAAAATATGCGTACAATGGATTGTATTTACGAAAGTTTGGAACTGATCTGACGCAGTTAGGTCGGGGTCAGACGGTACGCCATAAAAAGTATGCGATGACGTAAACAACAAGTCACGTCTCGTGGTCGCCTCACCATTCATGGGTAGCCTTGATCCCCAATTGATTCAAAACAATAGGTGGGTGTGAGCTGACTGCGACCACGACACCTTATACGGCCATCTACCTCATGTGATATCAAACGTGCATCCGAGAACAACGGAAACGTGATTTCTAAGCCTGTAATTGAAATTAAGACGTTCCTAGCGGTTTCCTTAATTAAATTTGCTGTTATATAACGTTCTATATACCTAGCGGAACACTCCTTATAAGATTCTTTTTTTGTTTGGCTGAAGCCTGAATTACAATTTGGCGTAGTAAATCTCGGGTGTGCCTCAAGGTTCGATACTTAGTCCGATGTTTTATTGTTTGTACATTCAAGTTGTACTACTTAATAGTATCGTCGAGATTGCGTGCCTAAAACCTTTCTAATGTATTTCGACAGTCATGATATGCATAGTTGAATGTTTTGGTGTACGCCACGCGTGCTCAGACGGCATTAGCCTGTTGTTTCGTCACACCGCGCATAGAGTCCGCCCTGTTTATGCATAGGTCGACAGTTAATGAAATTTTAAGCTCGCGAAGTAATGACTGGCCTTAATTTATAACAATCATGCGGGCAGGCGACTAACCTCTACTGAATAGAATTCTTTATAAAAGGCGAATTGTATGTATGTATATTGCGAAAGAATGAACTGTTTGACAAGTCAACATATAGGTACATTCATGCGTATTACCCCATGGGTATTACCTTGAATATGTCAACATACATACATAAAATCACGCCTGTTTCCCGGAGGGATAGGCAGAGCATGGTTTTCCACCTGCTACGATCCTGACACACGCTTTTGTTTAATCCAGTCTCATCACATTTTGCCGTCGATTTACGGGACTCTATGTACTCTTGACTTAACTTTTTTCCAAAAAGACACCGATTTGGCTTACGTAAGTACGTCGAAGTCTTCCCCTTTCAACAGACTATATCAATACAGTCAGTATTTAATAACCTTATATTAAATTTACTGAACGTTTAAGATCTTTCTTAAATCGGAAGGAAATTCTAAAGTAAGGTTCGCATTTCGCTCTGAAATGCTCTTCGATTTCACTAAGCGGAACGGATCGTATATCGGTCCGTATAATCGCTTCGCCTGAGAGCTGCTTTGAACAAAGGGATCCTTGTATAAAATATACTTTATTTTTCCAGTTTCCATGGACACGATAACGAGGGACGCGTTTCTTTCCTTTTTATTGGAAAACTCTTGGATCGGTTCGTTATGGTTCTTGATGTTCAAGACCGTAAGCAATTTAATTGAAGACAGCATGGAAGGAAAGCAATGTCACTTTTATAACCACAGTTAGTTACTTGACAATGGTACCTGTGAGTTTTACACTTTTTTAGATCCCAACTCCTATATCTACTATTGTAAACAATAAATATGATGGGGAATTATTTCCCATTTCTCTCGTTTAAGTATCAGAATAGGTAGCTCGAAATTTTGAGCAAACAAACAGCCATTGAAATTCACAAATAATCGTATCATTAAATAGATGGAAGGTTCTAACCCCATTAACGTAGCAAACTAGTCTGTCTAGTATCTACTACTCTAGTCTCTTACACGTTTTAGACAAAAAAGGTCAAACCTGTGACTAAAGTTCATTGCTAAATAATCCCTTCATAAGATACAAGTCACAAGGAAGGTTTCAATGACGGTCATGCGCTAAACAACCTATTGCAGGGGGCTAGTGCACATTCTTGTAATGTCATTCAGTCTGATTCAGTTTAAGTATTCAACTATTGTATTACCTATTTAAGTGCTATGATGTGATGTTTTTTTGTAACAATTAAAAATAACTTATAGTTATTTATTTTTTAAATTTCTTCCAGTAATTCATTATCAACAAGTCAGGGTGAAGTGTTAGGATGTGTGTTAACCACAGTACCAACCAATGTAGAAGACCCACACGCTGTTGTCAATTAAATCGTACAATCACGACTCGCCTGCCAAGTAGGTGAAAGTAGCGTATGATTGGCTACCACCTGAGGAGTTATTGATTCATTGAACTTATATATTAAATGTCAGTTCGCTACTCCCCATCTATTAATTAAGAACTGTTTTATGAACACAGGACCAAAATGATATTAGTATTGTTGATAAATTGATAAATAATAATAATTTTATTTCAGATAATAATCCATATACAATCATAAAAAATGAAATTGGTTACTTATTTAGTCATAATTTATTTTAAATATATTAAAATGTCAAACGGTTTCAATTTAACAACAATATGGAATGAAATAAAATGAATATGCAATAATAAAACACGTTTTGTATTTCGGAATAACCGTAATAGCTATTTCTGCCACCAAGCATTAGCGCTCTCTCATTACTGAGTTCTGGTTTGAAAGTTGATGTTGATGGTAAATTGGAAGTACATGAGACATTCCATCTTCAAGCTTTTTAATGTGATACAGTTTAGAACTGGTAACCCCATCTAGATTGCAAGATGCCTATATTTTCATAATGTTGATATGCTGGTATCCTCATGATGTTTTTCTTCACTGTTTTGAGAATGTATGGTTTTACACATAATTTAAGTGAAAAACTAATTGGTGCAGTGTTATTTATATTTTATTATTATTTATCAAAAAATACTTTCGAAACATTTTGTTAAATAAAAGCAAGGACATTGTTATCTTATCAATGTTTACATACTTAGTGGTTTATACATTTATTATTATGTGATTCACGAAATTGCTGTTGTCAATTATATCAATGTATAAATTGAACAGTCACATATATATTGTTTTGTTTTGTAAATACATACATTTAATATATAACCCAACCAGACACAGAACAAAACGACTTGCCTCACAGCTCAGTTGTTAGAAACCCTGCCTTCTGTGCTGTAGGTCCTGGTTGCGATTCCCACCCAAGACAAATATTTGTATAATGAATACAGATGTTTATTCTATGGGTGTGAATATGTATTATATGTATGTATTTAAAAAGACTATGGAACACTTTAACGTCAAAATTACTATTTTTATTTTATTGATGTGAAACATCTATAGCCGCACGTAAAACAGATTTCTGGCTTGGCGACGCGTCGCCACGGCATGAGCGCTGATTGGTCCGTTCAAGGTTACGACAAATCATAAACATTATTAGTGATGGGGTACTTAGTTTCTTACAAAATAATGTCGATGTTTCACATCTGCCAGGCGTCCCGTGACGGCTCACATTTTTTTAGATAATATTTTGTAAGGAATTTGTAAAGGTTTTGGTAAGTTGAAGCGATATTTATGATTAGTGCTATAAAATATGATATATCTCTGAGAAAATTTAATTGTAACAGCCAATAATTTTTAGTAGCTCACATCATTGTCTAAAGTTGTCTAAATGATACACTACAATGCAACATTAGCTGAATACAACTGTTGAATTGTAACAATGACAGGCAAGCGTTACTTCCTGGTGCAACGTTACACCTAGCAAGTAATGCAGATATTATATTAACTGAATCAACACAGCTACTCATCGGTAAACAGTTTCATTTCCAATATGGAAATAAAGAGTATTTATTTGTTCCATGTGACACAAACAACATACAAATACTTGTTTTGCCTCACAGCTCAGTGGGTAGTAACCTTGCCTTCTATGCTGTAGGTCGTGGATTCAATTCCCACCAAGGACAAACATTTATGTGATAAACATAGATTTCTGTGTCTGGTTGTTAATTTGTATTATATGTATTTATATCCAAAAAAGTATAGTAAAGTATTATATCAGTTATCTGGTTCTCACGATAAAAGCTATGCTTAGCTTACTTTTGGGTAAGATGGCACTGTGAAAAATGACCTACAATATTTATTTATAATTATTTTATATAAATATGCTTACACATAGAAATACTTGTAAGAATACAATGAAAATATCTTAAGTGTTGAATGGGCCAAAAGGTTCCCCGTTTCAGCATAGTATGCTGCATAGAATAGCAGTGCAGCGCTGGTTTTTAACATTAAGAGTGCACCTACGCGATTTTTTGGTTAAGTGTAGGCACAAAGAAAATACAAGCTGCCATATAAACACAGCTGGGACGTAAAGCCAAATTAGATGATGACACTGATCGCTCAAGGTTATTCGAAATAGCGCACCAAGCGAAAACTGTAACCATTTACTCCAACAAAACCTAAATGTTACAGCAACAGAGCCATCTTCAATACACGGGCACTCAAAAATATTAACACGGAAAGCATCCACGAAAATACATTGAAAGGACAGGTGTTTTACAAGATAATCGTAACATTCGCATAGTAAATAAACTCACCTAAACGGGTGAAAGAGAACTTTTAAAACAACTTTGTATCCATAAAACACTTTCACAAACTAATATCAAAGGAAAATTATGTAAAATAATAACGTTATTTACAGTTTTGCAATATTTACAAATAAACCAACACTTTCTACTGTGCGAACCACTCGTGAAAACTCCTTGAATGACAAGTTGTCAGCGAGCGAATCAAAACTAAAAATTCGCGAACTGTTGAAGTGAAGTTAGCTGTTTGTAGTTTTTTTATGTTGACAATGACATCTGTGTCCATGGTTAAGTGATGTCATCAATTTTAATCGATATTTTTTTCTTATATGTCATTATATCTTATAACTACAGAAGAAAGTTACATAAAGCTAAGCACAGTTAGAAGAAAGTTAAAGGAGACAAAATAATATGGAGAAGCAGCCCCTGGAAATGGGAAATAAAAAAATATCACGATCAACAAATCAATAGAATATTTTCAAAACTTTTTTTTTTATGATGGTACGGAAGTTGTACTATTGTTTAATAATCAATCAGTCTTCCAGACTAATGTAGGATAGCGTTGAAAAACATAGTTATCACTAGAATCACATTCACTTCTATTTCTATTTAGTAACAACTTGTACAAAACTTCTCCAATACTTTATAACATAGCTATAACACAGCCATAATAACCAATATCTCAACTTAGTCAAAAACATAATTGATACTGATATATTCAATATGTAAACAGTACAACTCAGGTCGGGCATAGGTTACCCTTAGCTCGGTAACAGAAGACTGACGAGTCCCGAGTCAGTCGCCGGCTTTTATTTGAATCGACTCCCACCAATTGTCGCAACACGTCATTTAAGTCAAATAAGTGTTGCCAGACATCTTTAACAGATGTGACACGTGTTTTACAGAAAAATAGATAATAATTAATATACATACTCCAACGTTTTAAATTAGTATTACTTAGGGAACTAATATATTTATGCAAGCTTACAGTCTGCCTTTCCTGACAATTTTCGCGACTCGTGAAACTATTAAGAACTTATGTAAGTTCATTAAAACCGTTATAATTAACCATTCATAATTGCTAATAAATTACAACTAAAGCTTGTCTATCCACTTAGTGGATCGACTTTACATACATATATTACACAATCGAAAGTATATTTATATAATTTATATCACAATTTTATAGTTAAAGCCATTCGTGTTATAAAATTTAGATGACAAATAGTTTTACTCTAATTTAATCTCATGATTGGGGCCTTATCGTGGCCTATAAATATCCACAATGATCTCAATAATGAACGGTTGAAACCACTGCATGTTTTAAAACTGTTCAATAGTCATAATATCTCAGTATTAAAGTCACTTCATATCTTTAATACTGCTATATTGAATGTTTGGAACCCCTTCATGTTTTCAAACTATTCAATAGTCATATTATCTCAGTATTAAAGCCCCTTCATGTCTTTAATACTGCTATACTGAACGTTTGAAATCCCTTCATGTTTTCAAACTGATCAATAGTCATAATATACCAGTATTAAAGCCCCTGTATGTCTTTAATACTGCTATACTGCACGTTTTTAATACACTTGTATTTGCGTATATTTTGTACTTATAGTGACATCTCAGCTGTATGGAAAAAATATTATTATTTCATAAAACTTTTACGTAAGTTTTGAGATAAAGAGTGATCTTCAAAGAATTAATTGACACTAGAAACCAAAATAAATTTACCATCTCACATTCCAATTACAAAAGTCAACAGGTGTTTTATGGGAACTTATATCCGCATTTATAATAAACTTCCTGAAAATGCAAACATATTTCCGCCCCAAAATTTAATTTATGTATTAAAAATGGTTTAGTAAATAAAGTTTACTACACCGTAAATGATAAATCCTCATGGTCTTATATCACGACACACACAAAATATCTTGCAGTAGCTTAACCATTCCAATATTATGTTATGAGAATGAGAAACTATGTGCAACATAGATTTAAGTACGTTAATTGTTACAGAGGTCATACTCATGATGGAAAAAAATGATTCCCTCTAGGATTTTTTTGTATTCTTCCCATGGAGCGTAGGATTTCAACAGGCGTTAAATATTACTTATTAACGTTTCCAAGCTTTCTTTATGGATTCTCTGGAAAGTTTTATTTTGACTTTGTCCTTCTGACTATTGCCACGGTGAGCGGCTGAAACCCATTTCATGTTTTCACCTACTCAATATATTGTTTACATATCTTTTATATACATTTAAAGCCAATTGATGTCTTAAATACCGCTTCAATATAAATTTTAATTTACATTCAATAAACGGTCTGTTTTAATACATAACACTTGTATTATTAATATTCAATGTATCATTAATGACCAGAAATTAATAGTTATCTTCTAAATCAATAAATAATTTTCAATTTACATAGTTATTGATTACAATTACAGTTTGCCTCATCATAGGCTATAATTCATCGAGTTCAGTATCGTCTGTTGTCAGATTGAAAACAAATCATGGATTATCTACCGAGAAAACAACATTAAATGCAGTATTTCCTTTAAGAGATGTATATTTGTCATCTGTCATACAGAAATCGTTGTCAAATCTCTGAATAATGTGGCAGGGACCACGAATTTTGTGAACGAATTTTCTGCTGTGTCTACTAGAAGGGACCTCTCAGTTTATTTTATCCACTAACGTAAGGAGTGCCTCATCCATTTTTGAGTTAATCAAAAGATTATTTATGTTTGTTTTGAGTTTTAGAAATAGGATCACTCATATCATTTTTACTAGTTTCGGTGTCACTTCCAACATGACAACAATATTCAAAGTCAACAGAGTTATTTATTCCACTAAATTGAATTCAACCAATACCTGGATTACAATTTCCTTTATAAATAGTATTATTAAGAGCCCACTGAACCTCTCAAACCGATATACTTTCTAATTTATCTAATCTTTTAATCTTTGTGGTAAGTGCGACAGGTAACTGTTTGATTGTAACACTATTTCTCCATTTTCTTTTGGTGTGTCGACTGCGTTTAGATGATGTTTTATTTCCAATGACGACAAGTACGAGTACTTTTAGAAAGACTTCGAAGTGAAGGGTGCATTTCTATCTGACAATATTCTTTTAGATGCTTTACAATGATTCTAGTATTTGCGTTTGCATATTATTTATTTGTTAAACGAATAGACTCAGTAATGCTTTCTTATTACTTTCACACAACGATCAATATGAACCATGTGATACGGGCAATCTATTTTTGATATTGGGCGTAATTCTCCGGCCCTTCACCAAGGTGTTTTAGTACGAACACTGAGCACAGACAAGAATCAACATATACAGATTTTAGATTCTATTATAAACTTTCTCGAATCCTAAACGTCCAAAGTGTAGTGATTTTCTTGAAATAAAGAAAACCCCCTCCGACAATTGCTAACAGTAGTTTTCAGACACTACAACTCTTGACCCTTTTTTTTTTCAATTATGAATATTATATCAACTTCTTTGTCATTTCGTATCATTCTTTGCAGTTCTAATTCATACTTTTGAATGGTAGCTATCCAATGTTAAAACAGTACTAGTGTTTTGGAGTCACATCATTGATAATACTATGAACATCAAATATTTGTGTTTCTTTCAAAGTTAATGCAGGAGTTGTAAGTGTTCCTTATTTAATGCTAAATCATGCCACAAACTCATAAGAACTACCTATTTTCAGCCTTCACTAAAGTTTATGAAGCTTTATATAACCTCGTATTTTCTGGGAGACTTTACTAGAGTTCGATGAGTATATGGAAATTACAGATTTGAAAGAAGTATAACTACTCAGTGAAACATTGAATTTGCACAATTTTGAAGTCTAGTTCTGTACCTAAACGATTACATGAACTTGTTCGGCATGAATCGGGCCCAAAAGTAAGGGATCTTGTAACGAGTGGTACTATCAATCCAGACAAATTGCTTTTATGGAGTAATTCTATATTAATATCACACAACCCAAACAATTTAACGCAGAATTACTGAAACATCTCAAAATAGGCAAGACATTTATTATAAGTTTTAGATTATTTGCTTAGAATTGTGGTCGTATGATCTCTTTTTGTGTTATTTATTGTGTGATTGACTGGATGTAGGTCTATTGTATTGTGTTCGATGGTATTTATGTATTAAGTTTTAACTAATGTTTTCATATTGATCATTACGCATCCATACATCCATTTATATTTTCTTTACTTACCCTTCATGATAAAACTGATTGAAATTAGGAAGGAACTAATGCATATGATACAGGCCCGGCCTAGTTTAGGCACTAGAGATTTTCATGTGTATACTTTGTCGTGTAATTTAATTTAATAAATACACCTTACTAATGATTAAAATTAAGTGTACCAATGTCGATAAATTTAAGTTGATTTATAATAAAATGATTTGATTTGATTTGATTTGATTTAAAGATCAAGTAGAATTTACTGCTTGCATCACACATTAATCAAGCAAGGAGCACTGGCTCCCTTAATCTTTAAAACAATTTAGTTTATAGCTGTTAATATCTGCTGATTTTAAGTACTTAAAGTCATTGTCTTGTCCATTTGACATTCGCAACTTCGGGTACTATCTGTTTTGTTTACTATCGTTATAGAGATTCCTACTTTGTTATAGGTCTGTATGTGGTTGTATATATCATCTCGTATAGTTAACTTGCTATATAAAAAGGGTGACCTCTTTTATCACGATTGTAACATTGGTTGTTTTTGTCGGTTCTATTATTTAATTTGAACTTTTTAAATATAGAGGTAGTTTATCTGGCTCAGAATACTGTAATGCCTCTACACTAGTTATAACAATGATCTTTAATTCAAAATAAAATTGAACAAAAATAAAGCCCATTTTTGTTATTCGAAAATGTTTGCATCTATATTCTCTGTGTTGTGCTTAAACAGCACCTTAATGCACTTGCAAGCAAGCATATCTGTCAGCAATTTAGCAAAGATTTTATCAGTATTTAATTAATTTGATTAGTAGTTTATCTTGATAGTAACGTAATATTAAATTAGATTTGGTTGTTGCATTTTAGTGTATTTGCTGTGCCATTTTAAATGCAACTATGTAAATTATTTTAATTGAACGTACCTGTCATCATACGAGTAAAATATGTTGATTGATTACCACTTAGTCCTGATACTGGTGGTTGACTGAACTCCCTGTGCCCGTTGTTGTCGTGTTCATTGTGTAATTTGGAGTTACTGCGCCGGCTCCTTACGATGAGGACTTCACACCAGGCTGCGTACGCTGGGACTGCACACCCGGCTGCGTACGCTGGGGCTGCACAACCCGGCACCCGGCTGCGTACGCTGGGGCTGCACAACCCGGCACCCGGCTGCGTACACTGGGGCTGCACAACCCGGCACACGGCTGCGTACGCTGGGGCTGCACAACCCGGCACACGGCTGCGTACGCTGGGGCTGCACAACCCGGCACCCGGCTGCGTATGCTGGGGCTGCACAACCCGGCACACGGCTGCGTACGCTGGGGCTGCACAACCCGGCACCCGGCTGCGTACGCTGGGGCTGCACAACCCGGCACCCGGCTGCGTACGCTGGGGCTGCACAACCCGGCACCCGGCTGCGTACGCTGGGGCTGCACACCCGGCTGCGTACGCTGGGGCTGCACAACCCGGCACCCGGCTGCTATGGTGACTTAAGCGTCCTTGGTCTTGAACGCGCTTTGTCAAACTCTTTTCCATAATTTTTCATTCAAAGAAATCAACAACAAGTAACTGTGTCTAAAAAAAAGCATTTGTTTCCATATAAATGCGTGACACAAGTAATATTTCTTGCGAGTCAACTACTGTCAACAATATTTTTACTAAACCCAATTGTACAAACTCAAGTTTGTAAATTTATATTTTACAAACCAAAAATCAAAATGGTGATCACGGTCATGGTGATAAAAATATTATTAAAATTATGATATAATTTATCAAACTAAAGGCATTCATACAGTAATACTTAGCTGAGCCCCGCGATTCATCCGCGTTAATTTGAGGAACAGCCTATAAAAACACCTTCGCCAATAATGCATTACTTTAGAACATACTTGATTTCCAAAAAAAAAAAAAAAGGTTTTTAGTGAGTCAACCTTTGAAAATAGACGTATCCTGTCATGAACTTCTTTATTTTTATTTTTTTTTAACTTTTAAAGGGGAACAATTCCGTCACAAGATTTTTACATAACTTTAACAGTTTACGTAGCGCACGCAACGGTAGCTCTCAAAAGGAATGTTTTTATAGTTTTGCAACATTTTTTTCGTTGTTGCTCCTTTGAGATTAGCACGTTCAACCAAACCAACATTATAGTATGGATATAAAAAGAAAAAAAAAAACTGGAACTAAAATATTAGTTTGAATACGTACCCCTTTTTTTTTTCTTCTGGGCGTAGAAATTCACCAAGGTGTCTAATCCAGATGTAAAATACCTGACATTCCTTGGTTTTATCCCATTTCTGAACTGTAGGATAGCGTTGAAAAACATAGTTATCACTAGAATCACATTCACTTCTATTTCTATTTAGTAACAACTTGTACAAAACTTCTCCAATACTTTATAACATAGCTATAACACAGCCATAATAACCAATATCTCAACTTAGTCAAAAACATAATTGATACTGATATATTCAATATGTAAACAGTACAACTCAGGTCGGGCATAGGTTACCCTTAGCTCGGTAACAGAAGACTGACGAGTCCCGAGTCAGTCGCCGGCTTTTATTTGAATCGACTCCCACCAATTGTCGCAACACGTCATTTAAGTCAAATAAGTGTTGCCAGACATCTTTAACAGATGTGACACGTGTTTTACAGAAAAATAGATAATAATTAATATACATACTCCAACGTTTTAAATTAGTATTACTTAGGGAACTAATATATTTATGCAAGCTTACACTAACATTTCGTATATTACTAAATAATGAATAGGAACATCTTTTATCAATTGGAAATATGCTCAGGTTTTGAGTATTGATTAACCGTATTTCTTCATGACCATTAAGCCAGCAATAAGATTTAAATTAATGTAGTATTATATTATGTAATGTCTTATATCGATAAATTTTAAATTAACACTTGTTCATCACTACTAACACTTCAATTGTCTATGAAATTAATGTTGCAAGTAAATATTGTCACTCCATAAATAAAAGCAACTCAATTAATATTTTGCTATTAAGATTAAACTCCCGCCAAAATACATAAAAAAAACATATTTATATTTAATTACGTCCATCATGATTCATCACCTAAATTATATGGATTTTCTTCATACGAAACAGATTAGCAAAAATATTGTGTCCGTCAGATCAGACGCGTGACAGCAGTTTACTCTTCAAGTGTGATGGTTATTGTCATTTTAAAAACATAACGCATTTTGTAAACGTTCTGCCGTTATTATAATTTGATGTGTAGTAATACCCATCAAATTATCATAACGGGGCTTTAAAGGAAATCGAGTCTTAAGCAGTACACTAACAATAAATATAAAAAATCTGTATGTTAAAAAAAATAAAAATAAAATGAATGTAAAATTTGTGTTACCAGTATTAGTTCCCCTTGAGTATTTGCAGGAAATTTTCATCAAACACTATGACAGATAAAAACATATTTTTATAAAATTGTTGGGTACGCAAGTTTGTACGCAATGGCAACACCACATAATATATCCGGCTTCCTGTCCGGCGGCGGACCGTACAACTCTGACGGAAGGCTATCAAATCATTCAACTCGAACACCGTGGGTATCGCCCACCAAACCGAAATTGGTGTATAGAATTGCGTGTTTTATTATTTTTTGTAATAAATTTGCTTTTTATGACTGAAAATCGATGGCTGAAGTGTTCATAAATTATTTATAGAGGCGTAGTGAAAGATTTTTGTGAAAATATTAAGTATATATTGAGAATTTAATTTAAAGACTTGTGTGATATTTACTTGTTTTGTGAAAATGACGGCATCCACAATGATTGAACTGGAATCCTGGATAATCTACCAATGTGTCCTGAACGAGTGCCATGTCTCTAGCAGCTGTAAGTACCTAATGTTTGAGTAAAATTAGTAAATAAAACGTAATAGTAATCTTGATGAAAAAACGTACGTGCGTAGTAATTCGTTTGCCACTTATTTTAATCAAATGTTTCAGGTAAAGTAACTACAATAAATATATTTTATTTTGTTACTAAGGTAAATTATAAACAATATACATTACATATGTATACATAGAGACACTTCAAATCAACATAAATTTATCCGAATACATCCGAATTTGGCAATAGGTATGTAGGTATTTTTTTAATGTCAGTAAGCTTTTGAAGCCTTGATATTTACGTACACTCAAATCATTAAATGAGTCATTGTGACTAAGCCCAGCTTTACTTCAAACGTTTTCCTTTAAAAACCTATGTGCCTACATAATAAACTGTGTAGGTACCTTGTAAATGAACTGTATAAAAATAATATTAATTTTATTTTATTTGTGATTACTTAAAATATGACAGTCAAACGTGTAGAGTTAATATAAAAAATTTAAGAAATTATTAATGAAGGTAAAAGAAAAAAGATGTCTTTCAAAAACGTTTTAATCATCTATAATAAATCATTACGACCCAATTTCAGAGGTCGATTTCACCTAGGATTTTTCACCTAATTCAAATTAGTGAACTTTTTATTTATAAAAAATATCTACCTGCTGCAATAGCTTGTTTTGCCGTCCTTCATAATGAGACTACAAAAATGTTATAGCGATTGGATTTCACTCATATCATGATCCAGTCGCGACGCATTTCTGCAAGAGCAGATCTTCCATCACTCGTCGATGTAAATAACTCAATATCGTTTATTTGTAAACAATCCCAGATAACGCAATGACAAAAACCATTTCGTAAAACACTTTAACTTCAGCTTTCAAGAGCCGATATGAGTTGGAAGAGATCGCGTCAATTGATCCACTAATGTACGCTAATACCTAATGCTTCTCTCACACATTAAGCCAGATGATCGATAACAAATAACTCAATCGTTATAAGTTCAACTCTACCTGCGCTCTCAACTCTGATCTGTCACTGTCAAAAGCACGAACAACAAATGCTACTTCGTAATCATGAGCCGCTCCCGAAGGAGGAGTCGCTTCTCAAGAGTAGAACGGCTCAGTTGATCCACTCATTCATTTGTTCGTAATGCCAAAGCGAACAGCTCAATTGTTATTACACATTACAATTCTACAAAATATATTTTTTTTTAATTATTTTTGTTGTGGTTTGATTAAGTTATTTTAAATAATAAGGAGCCACTCTCTTCCACTCTCTCAAGATCATCCCAGTTCGTAAACACTCAAACAGATAGACACACATTTCGCAATGGCGCTTGCATTCTCGACGCACGTTTCTCAAGAGCTGCACGCCCCAATTGATTCACTAATCAACGTTAATAGCTCATGACGGTACACACATGCCAGCTTACTTTAGAGCTTTGTTCATTGTCTCTACCCAAATAAGAATGAAAGAAAAATATTTATTCAGCACAAGACACATTTACAGACGAAAATTATGCAGAAAAAATATGAAATAAAGATTACAACAAAAAGGATAGACATATTCAAAAAATACAAAATAAAAACTACAGAAAAAAATACGCAAAAAAGGTAAAACAATAAAGAAGGAAAAATATATATTATACAAAAATACGATGTGCCTGGTGCCGAAAAGGGGTTTGGCTCAGCGTAAATACATTATTGATCTCTTATATCTAAATAATATAAAACAAAGTTGCTATCTATGTCTGTTTCTCCGCTTACTTCTTCTAAACCACGCAACGGATTTTATACGGGTTTTCACCAATATAAAGAGCGATAAACGAGCAAGGCTTGTATATAATTTGTAAAAGAAAAACAACAATGGAAAATCGTTTTCCCATTGAAATTTTAAAAAAATAGTAGGGAAACGCCAGTCAGTCAACTTAAAAATGATAAGATCACGTAATTATATCTATGTCTACAAGTAGCTATTTTTTTATTGCTATTTATTATTTATTTTCCGTTTGCATTACGTGTGCTGTATTTATTCTAAAACGTTTGTTAGAGTAAGAGATGTATTAGGCCTACTAGTATAGTTTCTACATGAAAAAACGCTTTTCTTGTAATAGTTATAACTTACAATAAACTATAAATTGCTGCCTCGCTTCCATAATTCAACAGAGACTAATAACTTACTTAATTATAACATTTTAAGCTTCTCCAGGTAGACGGTGGTAATAAACAAATGGAAGAAAAGACGCTCGTACCTTATAAAGCTTTAAGTTCAGCGCAAACGGAGAATAAAATAACACACTGGGAGGCACAATTTGCACATGTTAAGCCTAGCTATACCACCAGCTAACTTTACATAATCTAAGTTATTAAGTTGAATTTAAGTTTTAACAATTTGCTGGTTCTCCGCAACGCCAGCCGTCTGTGTTGACCTTATGTCAGGCAAAAAACACCCAATTAGAAGACGTTTTAAGTTCTTTTCCGGAAATTTTATTAAGACACTATTGACAGAATGTTTAGTGTTACATTATGAGTTTTATATCGATGCGATAGAGTCCACAAATGGCAGCCTTGAGACAGATTATAAATCGATAGATTCTTCATGAGCCACCAGGAGGTTACCAAGGACACGACCTTGTAGTCAACAGAAAGCTTCATTACATTACAGGTGTGCTGGGCAGGGATGTGCTGAGAAGTGGGTTTTTTCCAGTTATCTATACTAATATTATAAAGAGATAATGTTGGTAAGGTGTATGTATGTTGTATGTATGTCCGAAGTAAACTCAGAAACTACTGAACCGATTTCAAAAATTCTTTCACCAATAGAAAGCTACATTATCGAGGAGTAACATAGGCTATAATTTATTTTCAAAAAATTAGGGATCCGTAAGAAAATTATAATATTGTACCCAAGGTAGAAAACCCACAATAGTTTTTAGCGTGCGCTGCGAAAACTATTGATGATAGAACCAACTAATGTACTACAGGTTTGTAGGTCTTATTAATGTCTACAAAAAAGTCCGCGAGGCAACATATCTATCTATTATGGTTAAGTCACAATAACAGCTTTTGTGTTCTAAAATTTAATTACTATTAAGGTAAAAACAAAAGCTGCTTACATTTGCATCAAGGTATTACCCCTTATCCGAAAAAAAAATTTTGTAATCCGGCCTACTTATTTCTAAGTCAATTTCTTTTTAATTCGTTCGAATCGGATATTTGGTTTAGAAGTTATCACGAGTTTAAAAGAGTTCGGCGCGATAACTTGAACGGCCACAGAAAAGATAATAGTAGGTATTATATATGTCTCTATAAAGTGGAGGTATGTTTTTACAAAATATAAATTTCCAAATCGGAGAATTAACATAAAAAATTGTAATAAAAAAAGATTCCGATGAACCTCCTCTTTTTTTAAGTCTGTTAAAATAATAATCAGTACATCATTGAAATTTAATTAAAATCATAAAAAAGAACTGATTAATTCATATAGGCTTCATGCGCCCGCATATCGCACGCGCACGGGGCGCTCGCAACCGGCTTAAGGCAAGGCGCGGCCCACGTATGTCCGCCGCGTTCGAGGGCTGCACCACGCCACAAGCCGATTGTTATGAAATCTATACTTTCACTGGCAGATAGCTGATGTAACAAGGAGTAACTTAGGCTACTTTTCCGAGGGGTAAAATAGGGGTGCGTGATAAAACAGAATTCCACGCGGACGAAGTCGCGGGCAACAGCTAGTATATTATACTTCGCTAGTGTATTGTAGTCACGTCACAAATTGAGGTTAAAGGTATTTAAATCACAATGTAAATTTTACATAAGATATTATGTCAACTTTTTTCAAGCCGTGGTTTTGCCGTAAAAAATATAATATATCGATTCTGAAGATTGCTGCACTACCTAAATCAGAATTTAAATGATAGCTTCTGAATAGTTGAGTAAATTGATCAGACTTCCATTAACAAGCTCATTTCGGTCCCAATCGTACGTAAATATCTGTTATGTTGAGTGTTTGCGAACACATTTTAATCTTATCCAGAGAGTTATACCGACGTTTCGATGTAATTAATTATTATTGGGCGAAGTAATGAACCAATACAAGGGTATTGAAGCTTTAAACGGTGTTCTTGTTATATGCTCAATATTTAACATGAGCTTCATTCATCAAAGGACTTCTCAGAAACCTTAATAACACGCGAATAATGAACGTTATAATTAAATTGACTCCGTTTAACGTTACCTCATTGTTCTGAAAACTTCATAATAAAGTTTGTGTGTGGGGATTCTCGGAGTTCTTTGCGAAATCTTTTAATATATATAAAATTCTCGTGTCACAGTGTTTGGAACCAAACTCCTCCGAAACGGCTTGACCGATGTTTATGTTTTTTTTTGTGTATATTCGGAAGGTCTGAGAATAGGACGTACCTAAACTATTTATCATACCCCTGAGTGATAAGGGTGGTCCAACACTATTTTATTTTTTTGTTTTTTTGACGAATAAAAATATTTTAATTCGTTTATGATTCAGCATTAAAAAATACAATCTTAAAGTTTCACCCCAACCCTTATTTTTGTATTGCGATACTTTTATAATTTTCAACCCTCAGTGATCGACGTTTTTTCTTTTGTTTTTAATGACACTTTTACCTTAACGTGGCATTGCAACGCATGCCGGGTACAGCTAGTACTCTATACATTTTTTCGGTTTCTCGTCTCGGAGTTAGCTTTGTCCTGGATCGTTCGGAATGTCCACGCAAGGTCGGCCTGCTATCATTGGGATCGGCCTTCTAAAGGCTTTATATCACGGGTTATATGGCCCATTGGGTGTTACGAGCTTTGTTTAGGGCCCGCACGGCTGCCTCTTTTCTAATATGATGTGTTTGATGTGTTTTTGTACTTGCACTGGCTACCTAGTTTATACTTTGTGTTCATTGTCTTATGTTTCGCTTTTATGAGCTTGTTCATGTTGTATGTTCATCCTACTAATATTATAACAGTGAAAGTTTGTATGTATGGATTTTTGTTACTTTTTCACGTTTAGCGGCTGAATGGATTTGGATGAAATTTGGTATCAAGATAGCTTATATCCTGGCTTAACACGTAGGCTACTTTGATCCCGGAAAAGTGCAGTGTTCCCCTGCTCACCGCGGGGCGCAGCTAGTGTTTTATAAATTAAGCCTTTGGGGCTGTGAATATGATTATCATTTCAAAATTTTAAAGTCGGCAATCATTGACCCTCTTAGCATGTAACCTTTGAAACATGAGTTCCTTGCATAGCATTGAGTTGTAGGGACGAAGTTGACTGGCCTCACAGCTTAGTTGGTAGTAACTCTGCCTTCTGAGCTTCTAGGTCGTGGGTTCGATCCCCACCCAGGACAAATGTTTGTGTGTCATATGTTAATTAGACTAGTATACAGGCGTTGCGTGACGCCCTATAATATTTATTGTACTTATATAGTTGCTTCGGTGACAACGTAATGCTAATCTGTCAGATATTACTGGTAAGAATCCTGAACAGAACGTATTATTTTAATAACTTTCCTTTTCCTACTGTCTTCTTAGTTATCAAGATCTTTTGCAGCGGGAATATTAAATACATCAGCAATGTTTGGTGACCTATTCAGTTAACATTTTGTTTATTTATTCGCACAAAACACATTACAATTCTAAAAACAATACATAACTCAACAATTGGCAATTCGAATTGTAACATATATGCGTACAATTAAAATAACATAAAAAACAGACTATTAAAAAAAAAACAAATAAAACAACTTTATTATTGGGTCTTCTGCAACATTTTTCTTTAATAACGCCCTTCATGTGAGTAAAAGAGACAACCTGATTCGTTACTGTGTTCCTGCTCTATCTTTAAGACGGGGTTCTTTGTATGAAGTTGAAGGCAGGTGTGGCGAACAGCTGGTCGACCTTATGTTTAACGGTCGCGAAACAAGCGCGTGGTGCTTGAGGGGTATTTATACTATCTTTTACTAGTTGAGTTAAGACAGGTTTATATTGATAATTAAAATAAATAAATATTGGTGGACATTTCACACAGCGCCATCCAGCCTCTAAGCCTCTAGCTTCCGTCATGGGAACCAGACAACTGATATAATACAATTATTTGTAAATAAATACATATAATATTGACACCCAGACACAGAAAAAATCTATATTCGTCATACAAATGTTTGTCCTGGGTGGGAAACGAACCCACGACCTACTGCATAGAAAGCAGGGTTACTACTAACTGAGCTGTGAGGCCTGTCGATATTATGTAAATCATTGTAAATATTTGTTAAAAAGCAATACCAAAATAGCATAAATATTACTATTCTGTTGGTAAAACATAGCTTGCGCACAAAACTCGATCACTATGAATAACTTCAAACTTATTTGAAAAGTCAGCTAAGTAGCAAATTTTCTTTTCCAATTTAGACGAAGCTCTTTTGGAAAAGTGTCTTATATAACTTAGTCTCCTTGATTTTACTCTTACTCTCCTAGTTACAGGGTAGGCTTATAAACACGCATAGGTACTTAACGCTAAGGTTGACGCCTGTTCAAACACTATTCGACCCTTCGAACAGGCAAGAAACCCCTAAAGGAGGGCTTCCTTTTTTTCACAGTCTAAGCAGTTATCCAATGGGTTAGTGCCGCTTTGTAACTTACCGTTACTCTGTTTCTCCAAGGTTAGGCAAAAATGCATTTCTGTTGTCGCGAAAGAGGTACTTAGATCTACGAGTTAGATTTGCCTAGGATCTGTCTAGGGGAAAATATGTCTGAAACTTCAGTTTACGACATGCAATAATGCATCTTTATTAATTTCAGCTTTTTCGTACTGTGTCGTGAAACGATAAAGTGCGCCTCAGCAAGGCTCCCGTCCTTTGTTGGCAAACATAGATTGTATAATATTATAATAAACTCAGGGGGAAATACAAAGTCGCGTTATCAATATTAATAAAATGTTGACTTTATGCGGACATAATTAATTCATTGTAACGTGCCAAGTGCCAACACTGTATTACAGCATTGCTGACAGCATAATCAATCTATAACATCAATATCTGAATCATTATTGTATAGAAATCCATATATTTGTAGAGAATGCTGATATTTACGGACGGGCGAATAGTGCATTAGTGTCATATTGGCTTTTTTAATTTGCTACTTCGAGGAGCTTCTTCGGGAATTTACGAAATCAGTATAAGGTTTCTCCACGGACGGACTCCAGAAAATATACATTACATTATACATACATTACTGTACATTGATTTTTAACCCGCCACTTGTTAAGTCATTTGACTTATATCATTGGGGACGCTGTTCTCGAGCACGTGATTCTCTACCTAAGATTTTTCTAATTCATATTCTCCTTTAAGTTTCAAAAACTATAGATGTTTTTTAATCACAGCTCTTGATACAGTACACTTGTATAAACCAATAATTAACATTTTCACATACTTGCATTTTTTATTTGCTAAAAGCCTGCAACGTTGTATAATTATAGAACTAAATCGGTCTATTAAGACTTTTTAGTCAGTTCTCCTTGACATTTAAATTATTACGTACTTGGAAACCATTGTAAAAAAAAACTCCGTGAAATATATCGTTAGATAACTATAGTTAGGTAAGGTTAACGGACAATTAAAAAATTGGCACTTTAAAGAAAAATAATCTACAGCCAAAGAGTTTCAATTACAAAATATTTATTTTTAACATTCCAACGCAATTGGCCACTCAAGAAACTTTCAATATGGCCTACGTATGGCTTTGCAGTAGCGACTTCGACTTCATTGTCATATAATGACTCACTAAGTTATTTAAACACTGTAAAATGTTTTTGCTTCGTTGTATGTTTATAAAACCATAGTGGTAACAATATACGGTCTAGTCTAAATATCTTACTTGATACAAGAGAGCGTGTGGCCCAGTGTTGACCCCGAGTTTCCATCCAGAGGTCACTAGTTCAACTCTAGACGTTCCAATGATTTTCGTCACTTGTAATGTGCTGCGTAAAGTAGTAGTAGCGTAAAGAAAACCATCGTGAAGTTTCCCACATGTCTTAGAGCCATAAACTCGAAGAGTATCAAATACATAAAAAGAGCCCCTTTGAGACGCACTTTTACCCTTTCACCACACTGGTTTCGAGATCCAGTGACGCGATTAGTACCAGTACCAGAGGCTTTACTGACGATTCGGAAATAGTATTTTGGGGAAGAGAGGGCTCTTTGTCTTCTCCGTATCACAGTTCACATTAAGGTTGGCCGTTTCTATGACTTTTATCGCTTATTCTCACGTCAGATTCAAATCTATCGGTATAAGGTGCTAGACTTTGATTGTAAACACTTTCACCTATAAGGTACCTTACCTAGTAAATAATATTATATAATATTATCTATTTGTCGAGTTCACTTATAGACTTGATTTCGTTTGTTGACATGGATTAGAACATACTAGTGCTACGTTTCATTAGCTCTCTCGAACCAGATTAAAATGCTCCTTAAAGAGGCTCGTGCACTAGACACTAAGAGTATTCGAGTTTTTGTTTGTAGGACATGTCGGTTTCCTCACGATGTCTTCCGTTTTCAAAACGTGCTTATTCGCAGTTAAACTGTTGAAAAACTCATTAGTGCACGTCAGGATTGGAACCAGAAACATTCTAATCGTATACAACGCGTGTCTCCGTAAAGTTGAAAAAGTATCGAATGCGTTGCATACGCGTGGGATGTAGTATGTCTTTAGAGTGTTTACCTTCAATGGAACCTCGTACGTGGCGTTACAATCACTTCGTGACTCACTTACCAGCTGTCGTAGTATGCGTACCTGGTTCTCGACCGTTACCTTCGATTACATTTTTTGTTTCATCAACATTAGCATCGTCAGCGCATACGATGTCTATATGTAAAAATTCAGTTTCCGTTTGTGTGTCAACATAACTCAAAAAGTAGTCTTTGGATTGACTTGAATTTTTTATAAAATGTTACATTTCTATCTATAAGTGTTTTTATATAATTTTTTCCACGAGTTCCTACGGGAATTGGAAATTTCAAGCTGATTCATATCAGACTGAGCCCCAGCGTAGCGGGCTAGCGGGGCTAGGTTTAGCTAGTTACTATATAGAAAACTTATAATGTTTATGTAGGGTTTTTTTTTGATATTTTGCTCAATAGCTGCCTTTAGTGTTTTAATACCTGTATAGATAATTATGCTAATAAGTAAAGATTTCTAAGAAATAATGGTGACTGATATTTTTACCCGAAAAGGTAAAGATTGCTTTTTAAATTGTTATTTATAATTTTACTGGATTATCACTGGATAGGTATTTTTATATTTATAATAAAAGTTTTGTATTATTATTATGATTGTAAATCTAGCATCGACACGACAACCATATGTCGGTTTCTAATGATAAAATAATAATGTGGAATGTCTCATGTAACTGTAATTCCATTGAGAAATTGAGAAAGTTCTTTTGAAAACGAACATTATTTCAAATTAAGGATTTCAATTTAAGTGTAGAATTAAATGAAATGTTTATAATGTTTGTGTAATCGCTGGCAAAAATGGCATACTGAACCCATTATCCGCAACGGAACAAAATTTCGAAAGTACATACTGTTGGCTTAAAAAATAGGATGGCACGACCCTGACCAAACTCGGCAATAAACAATATTCAAATGAATAGAATTTGAAACGGTTGCATTTGCGAAACACTATCACCATAATTCGTTACAAAGTGTAACAGTAATTATAACGGGCGTTATTCGGCGCGATGCGCTCGCGCACGAATTTAATTGATTATCCTCTTTTTGTATGTAAATGTTTAGTAAAATATACTTTGTTTCAAGCTGCATAAGGTTTATTGTAGTGGTTTTGAGACGCACAATCGACCGTTGAAATACGTCATGTGGTCGTTGTGACGTCAGATTGTGTCTTCTATTCGTTAATGTTAAATTGGTTCAATGAAAGCAACAATTGGTTGTATTATAACAGGCAGCTTTGCAAGATCTAATTTGTATGTGTGTCTACTAGTGGCCTGTTTCGGCTTCTCACGAATAGCAATATCTATTCAGGGATAAACCGCTGGTCAATTATATACAAAATCTTTCTCGGGACTCGATGTGTCTATTAATGAATACCGTATCAAAAATCCAACGATTTTTTCAGAGATATGTTTATATTTTGTCTGGCCTTATAGTTTCTATGATACAAGCTATGCTTAGCTTACTTTGGGGCTAGATGGTGCTGTGTGAAATCTCCACCAATATTTATTTATTATTTGAATAATGGTGAAACGTAAGTTTGGATGTAGGAGGTAATCTCTGAAACTACCAATCCGACTCTGAAATTTCTAACACTAATAGGTAGCTAGCTATAGGTCTTTTATTGCGATAATAATAATCATATTTATTATTCAGAATTTTTTTCCATAAAAAGTTGGTGACATCTTATAAATATGTTAATATTCATTAAATAATAGTAGGTACCTTGAACATTAAAAATGTATCTAGTTTTTATTTACAATTACTCAATTACCATTCTTATCGATTGTCTATACAGAGGACTGTCAACTTTGAGGATGAGCCTAGCCCTAAATACTGATTGCTACCCGTGCGTACCCGGGTCAGGCCGCTACTAATATTTAGGTAGGCTGGTTTCGGGAGTCCACGTTGCTCGCGTCCGTAGGTGGTAACCCTTTGAACCCCTACACGTGTCCCCCGGGTGGTGCGAAAGGAGCAACCCAAAGTAGCAGTAGAACTTCTGCTAAGTTCGCCCGGAGAAGTACTGCCACCACACCTGGTAATCACCGCCAAGCAGTGATGCACTCGTGTCGCTGTGTTCCGGTGGAAGGTAGTGGGTGCCGGTGACATTGTAGGCGCATGAGACAACATCCCCGTCTCGGGGTGATGGACGCAACCCAATGCGACTTGAGTCATCTCGTACTTTGGTGGAGAGGACTTGATTCGTATTGCTGTTGTCCATGGGCGGCGGTTACCACTTAACATCAGGTGGGCCGTCAGCTCGTTCTATCACATAAAAAAAGCATATATTTCCGTTAGCAAGCGGCAGAGTAAACAACGTAAGTTGTAAGTTATACAACTGTGAAGACATCCGATATAGAGTTTGTCACCGCAAGCACATAATAAAGTATCTAACGTGTCCTTCGTCTGGTAAGATCTTGTTACAGCCTCCATTCGTCCGAGTAAAGATTCCTGTTCACATCCGTCACATTGTAAACCTTTTTCTAAACGAGGTGTACATTTTGCGGGACGGTTGAAATCGGGTGTGAATTGCAGGATCATAATAGAAAGTTAAGAGCAGTAGAACTCACGCAAAGTTCGTCCGGGAAGTACTGCCACCCATTTCTGCCGCCAAGCAGTAATGCATTCACGTAACTGTGTTCGGTTTGAAAGGTGTGGGTGAAATTATAGACAAATGAAACATTCCACCTTCCCATCCAAGATTTTATTGCGTTAACGATGCAACTTGGGTCTTGTCGTACCTAAAGTAGGAGAGGACCTAAGTCTTATTTCTTGTTATGAGCAGAGGTTACTCAACACTAGGTGGGCCATTTGCTCGTTCCGTAATTCTCAAAAAAACTTTCTTGTACGGCTGTTAAAACCTAAAGGCTAGACATATCTTGCTCCTTCCTTTTATTTTAAGTCTACTTAACCGTACACTAGTCGACTCTACAATGTCATTTTTCAGTTTACGCAAAACAGAAAAGTGCTTACGAAGCGGTTCCTGAAATAAGTTAAACGAATCGCATATGCCTTCCGGATCAAGTTTCATCAGAGTTTTGTTCTTGAATACTTTGAATGCGATACAAACTCCTATATTTCAGGCTCGAATTCACATGCTGACAGGATCGCGTATGAGTTATCGCTGTTGGTAATACATTTATCAACGTGAGTTTTCCCTCTATCTTCCCGATCTTTGCTATTGTTTTATATTCAGTTTCAGTTATAATTGGCTTGGTTCTTTCAGGCTACTTTTCACTGTAGCAGTACCTTCTTACTTTCTTACTTATTAATGCAAGGAAAGAGCCTCTTTGAGGCTCCCTTTAATCCTTTTACCACACTGGTTTCAGTGACACGATTAGTAGTAGGAGGTACTTTCTTGATTTTATATGTAGTCTTACACAAGTGATGACTTATATAATATAGTTATGATCTATTTAATTAAATAAGACGAGCTATAACCTACAAAAAATTGAACAAAAGAAGATGTATGTATGATGTAAGAGCGGATGTGAGCAAGGGAAGTAGGTATGTCAGGACGTGTAAAGTGGCTTTCCATTGTCTGCCTACCCCACCCATGGGACCGAGGCATGAGCATTTATGTATGGTCGTAGCTAAATCCAGTTGTAACATGTGTTTGATGCACTATAATGTAGTAGATACTCTTACACATCCAAATCCAGTTATTTATATAAGTTTATTTGAAGGTCGTAACCAGAATGTGTATAATATCAGAACTGCTGCTGCTACTAATTACAGTCCAAATGGAATATAATTTAAAAATTAAGTATTTTTACAATTGTTAACACATTCCGTCTACGTTATTGTTGTAATATCACGTACAGTTATTGTTTTATACCTCCCACGGTTTTACTCTCTGCGAAAGCGGGGAAATGATTCATTAGGCTTATGCGTCTCTTGAAATGATTCCATTGCGGATTACAGAATCTAGGCAAACTTCTTTTACATAAAAATTATTTATATATTATTATTATTATTAATCATTTTATTTCGAACATTACATTCATATTACACTAAAATTAAATCAAAATTACATTATTATTATTACAAAACAAAAATAAAATCAAAATATAAAAATCTTAAATTAAAAACTTAAACTAGGTTAATAATTAATATTAATACTATTATTAATACTATTATTATTATTATTACTATTATTATTATTATTTATTAATACTATTATTTTTATTTCAAAACTTTTATTTCCTCTTATTTTATATCATTAGCCACCAAAAAATATAATATGGTAAATCACAATATTAATTTTCACGGCCCAGCTTTTTAGTTTATGCTCCGTTCATTCCGGTCTTACATCTGAAATAATACTTTAGTTGTAATCATTTTATGTCATTTAATATTTTAAATTGTTCTATGTTCTCCATTTGTGCCTAAATATTGTATGTCTGAGATGACACACTGTTGATACTCTTTATATTAAAATAAGATCTTTTTATACACAGTTTCACAATAAATATTTCTTATACTGAAAGACACTGATGAGTTAGCGCTGCCTTAAAATTTTGGAACTACTGGTTTTAGATTAAACGTTTAGTCGGAAATCGTCGTGGTTAAGATAATGTCCTATTCAGGCATGCATATAAATGAACAATTTCGCATATGTACGCTTAATGTAGTCCGGAAGCAGAAACCGGAACGCGACTGGTTTGACGACACGGAATATTCTCACAACGATGTTATTGAGTCGCCTGCGCCGTTGTACCGAAACGAATACAATCGAACCGATCATGAGAATTATTCAAAAGCGTATTACAGAACTTATTCAACAAACCGTATAATATAATATAATAGTATAATGTTGGTTGACAATTTCAACAGCACGATCTAGCCCCAAAAAAAGCTAAGAATAGCTTGTACTATGGGAACCAGACAACTGATATAATACATAATATACTTTTTTATTGTAAATACATACATATAATCACCCAGACACAGAACAAACATCTATATTTGTCAAACAAATGTTTGTCCTGAGTGGGAATCGAACCCACGACCTATCAGTTGTCTGATCCCCATAGTACAGGCTATGCTTTGCTTGGGGATAGATGGCGCTGTGTGAATTGTCCGCCAATATTATATATTATTATTGTCCGTGCAAAGTCGGGGCAGGTCGCTAGTAACAGTTATGTAATACAGCAGTGTTGTGAGAATGCCTCTCGAACACGTGCAATGTCAAAGGGGAAGCAAGGCACACGTGATCAGTGGAATCATATAACACATACTCTACACCTGATACGGTCCTATTCAACGGTGCCTCTTTCCTTTTTAATACTGTCTTTTCTGGGCGAGCATTTAACTGGCCTCACAGCTCAGTTGGTAGTAATCCTGCCTTCTGCACTGTAGGTCGTGGGTTCGATTCCCACCCAGGACCAACATTTATGTTATGAACATTGACGTTTTTTCTGTCTGGGTGTTATTATGTATTATATGTGTTACGGACAGAGCCATTTCATAAAACTCGCTGCCTCGCTCACTCCACTAGTTTTTATAATTTAAGTAAAATTGAATGTTTTGTGTTTATTCTATACCTTTGCGATAATGTACAATATTGTAAACTACTTAAGACAAAGAAAACAATATGTGCGACGAGAGGAACCTATTGTAAGAAGCGAGGCGCAATAACCACCCGTCTCGCTCCCTCCTCATTCGTTTTAGTCGCCAGTGAGATGCGCGACGCGAGGTCCAAGGTGGGAATAAAAGTAGCGCCATTTTTATTCAATTTCGTATTCCTGCTTGCACTCGAACGAATCAAGAACTCCGAAGAAATTGTAAATAACAAGCTGCGCTGAACCCCTGCTCCTTGGACCTCCCGAAAGCGACACCCGATGATTTTTTAATGAAGAAACCGAATAAAGAAAATTTATATACAGTCCACTGAAGTTTTGAACCAATCCTGACCATTTACACCCTGTGGCCCCCACAGTGTTCTTGGTCCATCGGAAGCCGGATTGAATAAACCAACGGAAGACCGCCGGAAGAAGCCACAATCCACTGGGTGTACCGAACGGAAGCCCAGGGGACGAACGTGTATACTCTCCGAGCCAGTTGAACCAGTTCCGGGTGTCGAAGAGGTCCAGCAGCAGCGGCGTCAGCCATCAACCGTCAGCCAGCAGCCAGTCGATCCATTTTAAGATTCGACTTGAAGACACGCCGTGCTCAACGTCGGGGCACTAGGGAGTGCTCGAAGAACACCGAACGGTGCGCCGAGCGTCACGTCGGGCACAGGGTGCTGAAAAACACCGAACGGTGCGCCGAGCGTCACGTCGGGCACAGGGTGCTGAAAAACACCGAACGGTGCTCCGAGTCTCCAGCCTGAGTCAATCGTCGCGTCGTGTTCCCCGGGCAGGTGATATCCGATACGCAGTTCTCTGCGGTCTGTGTCTTGCCACCACCTAACGGTGTCAAACGGTGTCAAGCGCAGGTTAACGCCTCACGGCGGTGTGGTGTGTTGTGCGACACCACCGGTTCCTTCAAGAGCGCACCGGGGCGCGGACCGAAGTGCACTTCCTCGTCAGTAAGAAGGTACCGTGGTGCGGGGGCCAGACTGTAGGCACTGCCAAAGGGGTCGGACATTCCAGCCGATTACCGAGCGCCCCGTATTCACGTTCCTTCCTCTGCTGAGTGGATCCTACCCCACCCTATCCCTCACGATCCATCCCTAAAGGAGCGTATCCTGGCCGCGTGGCCAGTCCCTCCTGAAGGACTGCTAGGGACAGTTAGGTAGTGTGTAAGTGATAGTGATAGTGTTAGGGCTAGGGAGTGAGCGAGAGGCAACTGTTAGGCGCGTATATCGGGGTAAGTGTTTTTACATTGTTTTTTTTTATTGCTTTTTTTGTGCGTTAGTACAGTGTTAAGATTAGGATCGGGTTAGGTACGTTTTTACGATGACTACTAGAAGTCCGCCGGTCACGAGGAAGAAGTCTGCCGCGCTTAGAGTTTACGAAGATTATCCCGCGTCTCCTTCGGAACCAACGCCGCCTGCCGTGCAGATGGAACCACCACACGCGACCGATCGTACCACAATGAGTAACGTCGCGACCGGGACTACAAGTAGGGACGTACCACAAGCCGGAGTACCAACCATGCGCGCGCCGTCCGTCCGTTCACATAGGTCAGCCGCCAGTGCAGTAGCTCGAATACGTCAAGCTGAATTCGAAGCAGAAGAAAGTCTTGCCATGATCCGAAGGCAAGAGCTTCAAATTCAAGCGGAACTTATTAGGAAGCGACTAGCCGCTAACGTTGCAAACATTCGCGAGGAAACTGATCGCGAAAGTATAGGCGCGAACGAAGTCAACCTATCAGAAAATAGGGTTCACGATTGGCTACAGCAGAACGTCCCTCGGGAGTCGTCTCAGGAACGCGAACCTACGGACACCGAGACTCGCTACAGATCGTCAGCGCCCAGAGCGAGAGGGAACGAACAGTACCTTCCGAACAAGGTTACTTTCGAGTCAGCTGTGAGACACCGATCGCCGACACCCACTAGGAACAACACGGCAAATGAAGAAAAAGGAATAGACCGGCTAGCAGAGGCATTAGAACGAATATCCCGTGGAAGAGCACCACCACGACAGACGCAAGATCTTCCATTATTCAGTGGAGCGCCTGGCGAGTGGTTGCCGTTCAAAGCCGCGATGAGAGAATCTACAGCCATGCACAGGTTCACGCCGACTGAGAACTTAGCCCGTCTACGATCCTGCCTGCGAGGCGAAGCGAAACAGACCGTGTCAGCGTTGCTATTCACCGCTACCGAACCAGCGGTGATTATGAAGACTTTAGAACAGTGCTACGGGCGTCCAGAGGTGATTATTGACCGCGCACTCGAAGACATAAAGAAACTGCCACGAGTAGGCGCGACCGCGAGCGAACTGAACTCCTTCGCGATCAAACTACAGAACATCGTGACGGTTATTTCTTGTGTAGATGAGAAAGGGTACTTACTGAATCCCATGTTAGCGCGTCAAGTCACAGAGAAGCTCAGTCCGCACGTTAAGTCTCGCTGGTGCGATTACGCAGAGGAACACGAACAACAGAGCGAGCCGGAAATAGTAGCTCTGTCCCGCTTTCTCATGCGCGAAGCAGACCGCGCAATGAAACACACGTTCTCCACTACGACGACAGTATCGAGACAACCGGTCATAGCTGTTCGAACGGAACAACGACCGCGCACTCAAGAACGGAATCGCAGCGCCGTGTATGCAACAACCGAGAAGAAAACGGATTGTTTATGTTGCGGAGGAAAGCACGGCACTACGGAGTGCAGAAAGCTCAATGATATGTCGATCGATGAACGGTGGCGATGGGCAAAGGAATCCCATGTATGTTTCCGGTGTTTAACGAGTAAACACCGACGTTTTAAATGTAAGGCGAAAACTTGCGGTGTGGAAGAGTGTCGACAGTCCCACCACAAGTTGCTACATTCACAAGTTCCTGAATCCAAGGAAGATTCAGCAACCACAGCCACGGCACATACGTACGGAACAAACGAAGTGCTGTTGAAGGTGTGTCCGATCACGATACAAGCAAAAGACGGGAAAGAGGTAGACACGTACGCGTTATTGGATGAAGGATCAACTATTACGTTGATAGACGAAGGCATCGCCCAGATGATCGGGGCGGAAGGCCCAACCAGAACGCTACGCATCATGGGAGCAACCTCTTCTCAGACCGAAACCGAAAGCCAAATCGTAGATCTTAGGATACGAGGGAAAAGTCAAACGGACACACATCACATCAAAGCGCGTACCGTAAGAAACCTCACGATAGGAAGTCAGTCCGTGAGATCAGATCTATTGAGGCAGCCGCATCTGCGGAATATGCCACCGGAAATAGTATCTTATACAAATGCTAAACCGCGCGTACTGATAGGAGCCGACAACTGGCACTTGATAGTGACAAGGAAGTTATTAACCGGACGAAGGAACCAACCGGCCGCGTCACTAACCCAGTTGGGGTGGATAATCCACGGATCCGCGCCTAGAAGTACGGTCTGCAAAGACAAAGACACCGTTTTGCACATACAAACACAATCTTCGAACGACATCGACTTGGACAAGGCCGTCAGAGCGCACTTCGAGATAGACGCGCTAGGCATTGCGATAAAGAGGAAACCCGTTCCTGCCGAAGAGCGCGCCAAAGAAGTGTTCAAGAAGACAGCCAAGCGAGTAGATGGTCGTTTCGAAGTGGGGCTGCCGTGGGCCGAGGATCAAACCACCCTGCCCCCGAGCTACAATATGGCATTAAACAGATTAAACAGCATCGAGAGAAAAATGGATAAGTCGCCCGAATTCGCAACCGCGTACACCGAGCAGGTGGAAAAACTATTTCAGAAAGGGTACGCTACAAAGTGTGAGCAGGACAGAACGAGTCCAAAGGAATGGTATTTGCCACACTTTGCGGTAACGAATCCCAATAAGCCTGGAAAGCTTCGAATGGTTTTTGACGCGGCGGCGCGATCCAACGGTGTCTGTTTGAATGATGCGTTACTTGACGGTCCAGACTTACTCCAGTCATTGTACGGGGTATTGTTCCGATTTAGACAAAAACCGGTCGCGGTAACGGCCGATATTAGGGAAATGTTTTTGCAGATAAAAATCCGACCGGAAGACCAGGTAGCGCAACGTTTTCTATGGCGAGGGACCGACCGAACCGGCCCGCCGAACAAATACGTCATGACATCCATGATATTCGGGGCAAGAAGCTCACCGTTTATCGCTCACAGCGTAAGGAACCGAAACGCGGAAGATCATAAGGACTCGCATCCGTTAGCTTTCCCATCGATCACGGAGAACCATTACATGGACGATTGGGTCGAAAGTTTCGATGACGAGGAGATCGCATCCAGAACGGCTGCACAAGTCCGCGCAGTTCACAGAAGAGCAGGATTCGAACTCGCCAGTTGGAGTAGTAACAGCGAGGCCGTACTAAACGACGTCCCGACGGAACTGAGAGCGCACGCACCCGTGGAACTTGCGTCGAACGCGCATCCGTACGGAAAGACGTTAGGCGTCTTATGGATAACGCAAACAGACGAGCTCGCGTTTAACTGCAACATGCCTAGGGTACCAGCCGAGGTAAAGAACGGGGAACGAACTCCGACAAAACGCGAAGCTTTGGCAGCGGTCATGTCGATATTTGATCCGTTGGGATTGCTCAGCCCGTATACCATAACAGCTAAGATCATGCTGCAAGAACTATGGAAGAAAAAAGTGGACTGGGACGAGCAATTACCACATGAAGAAGCGGCATCATTTGTTGACTGGCAACTTGACCTGCAGCACATAGCAAACTTGCGCCTACCACGATGTTACTACGCACACTCGCGTAAATATGAACGGCAGCTTCACCTATTCTGTGACGCTAGTGAACAAGCGTACGCCGCCGTTGCATATTGGCGATTCAAGGGCCCCGAGGGTGTAGTAGTGAGACTAATCGCGGGGAAGGCAAAAGTAGCTCCAATGAAGGCGCAAAGCATCCCGCGCATGGAGTTACAGGCAAGTTTGATAGGCGCTCGACTCGCCGCGGAAATTTTTAAGAGTCACGGGGACACATCAAACGTAACATTTTGGAGCGACTCAAAGACCGTGCTACATTGGATCAGAAATGATGCGGTGAGGTACACGCCATACGTAGCACACAGGCTCTCGGAGATCGCAGAGTTAACTCGTCCCGAACAATGGCGCTGGGTCCCGACAAAGTGTAACGTGGCAGACGACGCAACGCGCAGCGGCTATACAGAAATGCGAAGCACGGACCGATGGTTCACAGGTCCCGCGTTCTTGTACGACGGCCCGGACCAATGGCCACACGAAGTAGATCAGCCTAACGTGGCTGACGATGTAGAGGTGAAGCATGTTACCGAATCCACATGCAATCACATCATAGACATGTCTAGATTCTCCTCGTACGAGAGAATGGTACGGGCATTAGCCTGCGCACTCAGATTCATTGACAAGTGCCGAAAGCGTGCGAGAGAGACAGACCTAGAATACGTATTAGAGTCAGAACGGTTGCTCATTCAGCAGGCTCAAAAAGACAGCTTTTACCCCGAGTACCTACGTTTGAAACGGGGGGAGAGCGTCGATAGATCGAGCCGTCTATTTAAATTAGATCCGCAGCTTCGGGACGGGATCATCCGTTTGAACGGGCGTATCAACGCGGCGGTGATTCCCGAAACAATGAAAAACCCACCGATTTTAGACGGAAAACACAGACTTTCAGAACTACTAATAGAACGAGAGCATATAGTAAACCAACATGTAGGTAGGGAGCAGATCGTGAATAACCTACGACAGCGCTACTGGATTTTGCGCCTGCGGCCGTCAGTACGTAAAGTGCTTAGTAGATGCACGCGGTGCGCGATAAGGCGGGCAAACCCAGGAACGCCGGTCAAAGGCAACCTCCCTAAGCTCCGTTTAGAACCATACGGTAGGCCGTTTTCAAAGTGCGGGGTAGATGGTTTCGGTCCCATGTGGGTGACTATAGGTAGACGAAAGGAGAAAAGATGGGGACTCCTGTTCACATGCATGGTCACAAGAGCCATCCACATTGAGACCCTGGCCAGCCTCAGCACCGATTCCGCGATCATGGCTATAAGACGAATGGCCGCGCGACGAGGTACGCCGAGCGTAATAATTTCGGACAACGGCACAAATTTTCATGGGGCAAACGTAGAACTAAACAAGGCTTATCAAGAATGGCTCCCCGCTCTCCAGAACTACGCAATGGCAAAGCGTATGGAGTGGCGCTTTATCGATCCCGGCGCTCCCAACCAGGGGGGAGCGTGGGAGCGCATGATTAAGACCGTCAAACGAGCCATTTCGGTAACTCTGAACGAACGCGCGCCCAAGGAAGAAGTTTTAAATACATTAATGGCCGAGATAGAACATACGGTAAATTCCCGACCGCTCACACACGTATCTGTAGACCCGCAGGATGACGAGGCGCTTACGCCAAATCATTTTTTATTAGGTTCAGCAAACGGGCTACCTTACGTAGGAGAATGTAGTGCGGCCGATAGAAAAACCTGGAAAGCCGCGCAGGCATTGGCGAACTCGTTTTGGGCACGTTGGCTCACCGAGTATCTACCTACTTTAGCGCCGCGCGGCGATCATAGGTGCAATAAGCGAAACATTCAACAGGGGGACGTAGTGCTTATCGCCGACGGTATACTACCCCGTAACGTATGGCCAAGAGGACAAGTAGAGGAAGTCTTCACCGGGCCAGACGGGGTGGTGCGAAGCGCTAGTGTCAGGACGCGAGGAGGAGTTTTTAGGCGACCTGTAAGAAGGCTCATTGTCCTGCCGATAGATGAGGGCTTCGAAGATCTTCGCCGGGGGGAGACTGTTACGGACAGAGCCATTTCATAAAACTCGCTGCCTCGCTCACTCCACTAGTTTTTATAATTTAAGTAAAATTGAATGTTTTGTGTTTATTCTATACCTTTGCGATAATGTACAATATTGTAAACTACTTAAGACAAAGAAAACAATATGTGCGACGAGAGGAACCTATTGTAAGAAGCGAGGCGCAATAACCACCCGTCTCGCTCCCTCCTCATTCGTTTTAGTCGCCAGTGAGATGCGCGACGCGAGGTCCAAGGTGGGAATAAAAGTAGCGCCATTTTTATTCAATTTCGTATTCCTGCTTGCACTCGAACGAATCAAGAACTCCGAAGAAATTGTAAATAACAAGCTGCGCTGAACCCCTGCTCCTTGGACCTCCCGAAAGCGACACCCGATGATTTTTTAATGAAGAAACCGAATAAAGAAAATTTATATACAGTCCACTGAAGTTTTGAACCAATCCTGACCATTTACACCCTGTGGCCCCCACAATATGAATGTATGCAAAAAAATATATAAGTATTATATCAGTTGTCCGGTTCCCAGGATACAAGCTATGCTTAGCTTACTTTGGGACTAGATCGCGTTGTGTGAATTGTCCACTAATATTTATTTCATCATATAAAGTGTGGATGGTCTTTAGAGCTCGAAAGATCAATTCAGCTCTCTGATTGGATAATAATAAAATATTTTTTATTTACTGAACTGTGTGTACATAACGTTACATGCAGATGATACAATCGTTTTCGATATGTTTTAAGGGATTCGGCTTGCAAGTTTTGAGTAACTGGCGCGCGAGAACATGTTTGTTTAAACACAAAATTAATAAGTTAGGATCTTATCAGAATTTTATAAAAAAAACAGTTTTATTAAATTATATAGGTGATTTTACGATCGTACATACATAGACCAAATGGGTGACGTCTTGGAAAAGATCTGGTCAAGAATACCCTAAACTGACAAGCATGCATGAACAATTTCATGAAAGTGGATGAAACGAAAGAGGTCTGTCAGAATCGGAGAAGGTGGAAAACCACGCTCTGCCTACCCTTCCGGGAAACAAGCTTGATTTTATGTGCGTATGTTTGTGTGAATGAAGTTCGTCAGTTCTGTATAAGCATAATGTTATTCAGGTATCCTAACCACAAATATTTTATTTATTATTTTATGTGGTCGTTGTCCCAGCATTAATAACCTCTAAAATGATTTTGGTAAAACCTAAAACGAGTTTCGATTATGTTTTTTTCTGCGTACACTCAAACATCGAGCTTGCTTCGATAATGTTTTCGTATGGATTTCATACGTACTTGATATTTCTTTTTATTTCAAATTCAGTTTTTATAAATCATGGTAGGAATATCAAGCCTGTTTTGATGTCCGCAGGAAAAAATCTATTCAATCTCCTATCAAAGACGTGCGCTATAGAAAATTCAACATCCTATTTGATCAGCCTCGTCCTAGATTTTAGAAAGGGAATTTTAAAAGAAAATGGATCCAGTTCTTTAGTTCCTACTTAACTTGGTTTAATTTTTTTACTTTGCACCAAAATTGCTTGGTTTTACAAAAAAAAAAAAAAATGTATTCTTATTCTTTGTTTTGTTCCTTTGTATTTAAAATATACGTTCTTTTACGACCAATTAATGCACTAAACTGCATCTGAAGCGCAGTTTCCTTATTGACGTCAATGCATATCAAACTCTCCACGCTTATTTCTAAAATTAAACCTCAGATTTGCCCTGAGTTAAACTTCTCAATTTTCTGAGGTATCACGCCTCAGGAAAGGAATGAGTTATCTTATTTGGATCATTATATTTTATTATTATTATTGCATTATTAAACCAGCCTTCTATATGACTTGTTATTCTTTCCATCTTACGGTTGTCTGTTAGAAACCGCTATAGGCGATAAAACCGCCGATGGAACATTTCTTTTGTTTTTATGTGTATGTTAATTGGAGTTAATCTGATTTGACCATAGAGAAATGCTTATATTGGATGCGGCCTAGTCACTATCAACCTTCTTGGTATCTATGTTTATTTATTTACTTCTTAGTCATTTTCGTTTCGTTATTGGAAGAGCAAACAATGATTAGGTCACGCATGGTCTGCCGTGAATGAGTCACATATAAATGATTCTTCAGCTCTATTTATTTTTAGTAGCTGTTTAAGTAAGATACCGGAAATTCAGTAGTTATCTTAAATGTCTGGTTCCGGTTGAGTAGGGTTGTCCCTAACGTCTTTTAGTGTAACTTTACTAACTTGCAGTATAGCAGACAATGTTAGACAGGCTTGCTTTTATGTGATACCAAATTACCTGCTTGATCCACCATTAACTTAAAACGTAACAATAATATTACTAAATTCAAATAATCTAGAGGGAAAGGATAGATAATTGGATGTCAAAAAATGATCAAAAGTTCCGATGAATATGAACCGAATAGACATAGAATGAAATAGTACAATTGTTACTGACAAATATGCACAAAATGGACAAAATGCAATTTTTCGCTGCGTAAGAATGGTTTTTAAATGGTTTGGAAATTGTGTCCGGAAAATTGAATTCTAGAAATAGGGTTACCACTTACCACATAGCAGTTTAAAATATTTTTAAAATGAAATACTGTAGACTGCAGAGGAATATTGCTACAAAAAGTAAGTTTTTATAATTTGAGGGTGGTAGCTAGACGGCCTCGCATGTACCCTACCACCGAGCTATAATTTCCTCACGATGTTTTCCTTCACCGGAAGCCAAGGCTACCAAGTATCAACTGCCCACTGAGAAGTCATCATTGCTCCAAAAGAGTATTACAAGTAACTTTTATATTCTGAGAAAGGCTTATTTCACCAGTATTTCCAACTAGCTGCGCCCCGCTGTGAGTAAGTAAACCCACGGGTACACTGCACTTTTCCGGGATCAAAGTAGCCCATGTGTTAAGGATATAAGCTATTTTGATACAAATTTCATCCAAATCCATTCATCTGTTTGAGCGTGAACGAGTAACGAACATCCATACAAACTTTCACGTTTATAATATTAGTAGGATAACCTTTACTTAATCGAGGCATATAGAACGTTTATGTAAAGAAGCAACCGTTTCCGAAGCGGTAGCAATCACGTCATACGGTTCACTAGCGAATCGATTCACGCTGTGTCACATGTAGTGTTGCCAGGCGTCCGGATAAAGCCGGACACAGTCAGGCTTTTTGGTTGCGTATCCGGCCAAATTAGTTGGTTTTTGGCTTTTGTTAGGCTTTTTAAACTTGACCAGTTTCTTTACATTTCTCATATGTTGGTACAAAGAAGACTTATTCATTCAATTTTATTGCTGTTTCATTAGAATTTAAGAACATTAAAACAAATGATTATGGTTTGATGTATAATGACAAAGTCAAGTTTAAATAAAAAAATAACTTTCGTCTCTATAACTAAAAAGTTAGAGGTGTCCGATATTTTTACCCAAATGACCGGCTAAATTAGCCGTTTTAGTTTTACGACCTGGCAACCTTAGTCACATGTGGTGCGAAACCGCAGGGCGTTTTTTTTTTTTTCCAACTTTTATTCCTATGTCGTCCGGCTGTATTCCTCCGCCGCGCCGCGCCGGACGCGAGATAAAACGATTTTATATATAGAACGAGGAAAACGCATAACCGCAAAGCTGTTTACCACATTATTTTGTTGCATGCCCGCCCGCTATATATATATTTTTAGTTCTTTATTTGAATTTGTTTTTATTATGTATTTTGTTTTTGGGAATTTTATGACGATACTAAAGTTTTATGATTATTCTGTGTTGGTAAGATGAAAGTCTTCATCCGTCACAAAGTATTACTGTGGGGTAATATTTTTCTTTTGGAATATCATTTGTATACCTAAAAACTTACTGACATAGGCAGTTAGTTTTCCTAATCATACTTGATAATTACTTTTTACTTTGTTTTTGTATTTTTTTAAAGTATTTTTTTTTTCTTTCCAGGAACTGAAGAAACTACAACTTTTATTTCTGCTGCATTTATTTTAAGTTTTCTACATGGTATCCACATGTAAGTTTTATTTTTTCTTATTATTTGATTTGCTTTTTTATTTTCTGTTATGTTATAAATATGTGAAATTTTACTTGCCATCCCAATTTAGGAAATTCAGTTATAATTATTGACTTTCATTTTCATACATATGAATATATTTTCGTAGCCATAGCAAAAATGATTTTTTTGAGCATCATTGATAAAAATCGACGAATACCATAAATGGTACGACATTGCAAACAACGATATCGTAAAATGCATTCAACCACACTTCCACCCGGAAAGCATTCATGACGACGCGACGCATTCCGCAATCACCTTGGCTTGTCACTTGGATATGTGCCATTCACTAATACAGTGCACAAATTCATTCTGTAGGTAACATACCTAATTAAGACTGAATTTATTTGTAAATGAAAGTATAAGTAATATATTAAATAGAAGATACATAATATATTCCTTTGACTGGCCTCATAGCTCAGTACCTCCCTTGTGCGCTGTAGGTCGTGGGTTCGATTCCCACCCAGGACAAACATTTCTGTGAAGAACATCGGTATTTGTTCTGTGTCTGGGTGTTATTATGTATTTACAAAAAAGTATATATGTATTATAACAGTTCAAAGTACATAACGCATTACTGTGTTCTTGTTTGAAAATCTATCTATCTAAATAAAAGTTGAGGAATTGTTGAGGGTAGTAACGGCACCTATGGGTACCTATGGAAAATTAAGTATTGTTCAATCAGCAAGCTTTCTTTCACCATCCTTACCTGTCCATACGAGTCTTGTCCATCCAAAGATTGCCTGGAAGAGATCGCTCTTAGCGATAAGGCCGCCCATTGTACCTTTTCCTTGTTAAATGTGTCTACTATGTTGATGTTTTTTAAAATGGTGTACAATAAATATATCTATCTATTTTGGTAGCGCTTTCAGCGTAAAATAAATTTTCTCCAGCAACCGGAATGCTTGCCCTCCGATGAAATGCGATACTACGTTTGTACAGACATCGACTGAAGTCAATGAACAAAGTTCAGTTCCATAACTCGTTAATAACTTAAGCATCAATAGATCGTGCTACATAATACGATATTCACCATATTTGTAAATATATGATGCTCATCGTATTTGAAAGCGTGGTGACCAATTACTAGTGTACACATGTTGCAATCCCGAGGTCACTGGTTCGAATCCCGGGCTACACCAACGAGTATCCCACTTGAAAAAACAATGTGCGCCATGTTCTTAAAACGATGAAGGAACAAAGCAGCTTATACGATGAATTAAGACATGTCTACTGCATGAAATGAGCCTCTTTGAAGCGCTTTTTAATCCTGTCATACAGGATCGAGAGCCATACAAGCTAGTGACTTGAATAGTAGAAGTGTCGGATTACGTGGATATGCAGCAATATGACATGATGACTGGCCTCACAGCTCAGTTGGTAGCAACCCTGCCTTCTATGCTGTAGGTCGTGGCGTGATACTATACGATTCCCACCCAGGGCATACATTTGTATGACGAATATAGATGTTTGTTCTGTGTCTGGGTATCAATGTGTATTATATGTATTAAAAAAAAAGTATTATATCAGTTGTCTGGTTACCATGATACAAGCTATGCTTAGCTTACTTTGGGGCTAGATGGCGCTGTGTGAAATGTCCACCATTATTTATTATTATAATGACTATTGACAAGTATTCACGTGTCACAGAATTTAACGTATTCATTATGTTTAGCAGCATTATAAAGTTATTTATATTGTCTTGTATTGTATTGTTATGACATAAACGCTTTATTATTATTATTAATAATACACTTTTGCTAACTTTACCTACCCTATATACTGCTTTACTGTGGTCGTACCACACCACAGTTTAGGGTTCGAGGTCATTGACACGTGTGGCAAGGTTAGAACTTCCGCTATTGTGAGTAGGGTATGGGTGATCAGCGCGGAAATATACTGTGAGATATTCCGCTATAAAAGCGTGTGGTGATATGGAAAAACGTTAGGAATATTGTGTAAATGTTTGTACATGTAGATTGAATGAAACGGTGAAGTAAATGGCTGATTGCCCGCTTAATTTTCTATATACTTATGTATATGGTGGTGCCCGCTTTGTCTGCTAGAGTTAGTAGAGTAGCCTAGTTTTTCAAAGCTTTAATCAATCTCCATACAAAAGTCGTACCCTAATCAACTGACTGGCCCTACAGCTCAGTTGGTAGTAACCCCTGCCTTCTGCGCTGTAGGTCTTGGGTTCGATTCCCAATCAAGACAAACATTTGTATGACGAATATAGATGTTTGTTCTGTGTCTGTATGTTAATATGTATTATATGTATGTATTACAAAGAAAGGACAAAAAGTATAGAGGTATAAGTATTATATCAGTTGTCTGGTTCCCATGACACAAGCTATGCTTAGCTTAATTTGGGGCTAGATGGCGCTGTGTGAAATGTCCACCAATATTATTATATTATTACTATATTATTATATAGCAATAGCAAGGTGGCTTTTGCGAGCCTGTAATTTCACCGGCATTCTTTCAAACCGGGCACAGCAATGTGAGTGCACTACTGCTTGCCGGCAGAAATGAGTATAGTGGCAGTATTTATCCGGACGAGCACTCGTCTATATCAACCAACTAATCTTACTGCAGGCCCGCTGGCAGACTACATTACTAATACTACCATCTAACTCAGTTCTCACACTAGCAATTATTTAAATACAAAAAGGGAAAGCTCTGTGTGACTAGGTGCCCCTAAAATAAATGATTTCCCTTCCAACTCGCGATATTAAAATGATAGAACATCAGCATTCAGCCCATCCTCTCAATATTTCCATCTTTTTGCAGAAAGTGTTCCAACCGTAATTTATGTGTTGTGTACTCCGTATGCTAAACTTTATCGGGGAGGAACAATTTGATTTATTATTAATTTATTATTTGTATTATTTTTTATAGTAAGATAAAAAAATCCGCTTCCGTATTCGTCCGTATTTCCTGAAACCTATAATATGGAAGTCTTCAAGAGGAGAGTGAATAGTTTTCTTCTAGGCAAGCATGCTACATCGTCGCTTAACATTAGGTGAGATTGCGGTCAAAGGCATGCCTATCGATAAAAAAAAAATAAGTATGAAATAAATAATTTGGTAAAAATTATATCTTATTCTTACATCTTGGGGTCCTATCTTACTAAGTATGGTAAACCTATTGGCATTGTATTGCGCCCGCAATATTGAGATGTGAAGGTGGAATGCGCTGGTTATTTCACCGGCAACCACATCATTCAAACCGGATCACATGTGAGAATGCACGGTATGCATGGTCAGCTTCCAACTATACTGAGGCCATCTGTAACTAGCACACCGACATATCCTTGACATGGCAACACGTCATTTTGTGCCAAGGAAACAAATATATTGAATCAAAACGGTCCAATCAATCGATTGAGGTAAAGTATGTTCCAGGCAGTATAACTTGTCCGAGGAAGTATTGTCACTACACCTGTTTTTTCCGCCTAGCAGTAATGCATTCGCGTTACGGCATTCCAGTTTAAAAGATGTGGTTGCTAGTGAAATTAAACGCAGTTGAGACATTCCATCTTCGCTTCTCAGAGTTACGGGCGCATACGATGCGACTTGGGTCTCTTTTGTACCTAAATCGTATTGCTTTTCTATGGGCAGATTACCTCTTAATACCAGATGGGACGTAGGACATGAGCTCGTTCAGTAAATTTTTCAAAATAAAATAATAGTTTCTCTTAATGTAATAATGAAGAAACGAACTACTGACCCTCCTGATGCTAAGCGGTATCTCCTGCCCATAAATGCATTAAAACTTGGATCCTCCCATACTAAAGAATGGAAATACCCAAGTCGCATCGCATTGTCTCCGTCAGTCAGACCTCTCGTGGACGAGAACGTCTTAATTAAGCAATTTACTCCATTTCTTCAAATTTTTGTCGACTCTTGGCGCATGTAAATCGTTGATTTTCAGGTAAGTAATCTTATTTTCCTCGGCGTAGCTTACATCGCCATATAAAGTGCAATTTATTTGAACCTAGCAGCAACTAAAAATATGATTACAAAGGTATTTGGGTCAGTGTAAGGCGTGCCCGCGTGAATGCCGTTTTAGCTTAGGTTTAGCTTTTTACTTGCACGTATTTGCGCAGTATATTTTATGAATTTTCTGTGCCAGCATTCATATTAGTTTGTCCTTTAAAATCATATTCTTGCTAATTTTTGGTGACGCTTTAAGTGAGCAGAGAGAGATAAAATAAGGAAAGTTTAACATTTTATGTTAACTACATCGTGATAACCCACAATAAATCATATCTCTTTTAACTGAAATCATGAACAAAGCGAGTTATAATTAAAGCTTGTTAATAAAAAAACTCCATCCAGTGATGACTGGTAAAGTGCTTTATATTAACCACTTAGCATCAGGCGTGCCATCTGCTCGTTCCGTAACTTTATTAAATAAATAAAAAATGAGTAATTTAAGTATATTTAGCTTAGAATAGATACTATTGATATAATATAAATAAATAAATAATATTGGTGAACAATTCACACAGCGCCATCTAGCCCCAAATTTAAGCATAGCTTGTACTATGGGAACATAACACTGATATACTACATGTACTTTTTTGTAAATACATATTAACACCCAGACAAAATAAACGTGTATGTTTGTCACACAAATATTTGTCCTGGGTGGGAATCGAACCCGCAACCTACAGCTCAGAAAGGAGAGTTACTACCAACTGAGCTGTGAGGCAAGTCAAAATTAGATTACTATTGATACAAACGTTATATAAAACGCCTACCTGGTTAGTTTTATCCTGTTATTCAGCTAAAGTGTGCTATAACTTTAAACGACTAGGTAATTGTCCCATATAATATCAGACCAGGTGTTCGGCCTGCAGATGTACAACACATCTTTTATGAAGTGAAATGTCAAGCAGCTCGTTATTTCTGCCCCGGGGCGGGGCGGGGCGGGGCGGAGGCAGAGGGCACTTATAATGAAGGTTAACTATATGATCTTCCTTATGTATCCTATTCTATTCCTTAAAACATCCTGTAATATCTGATTTCAGTATTTTATGTAGTCATAAATGTAACATAAGTACTCAATTTGTTACAAGGATCGTGCTCGCGAAAAAAAGGAAGCCCTCCATTAGGGGTTTCTTGTCAGTTCTTCCCCATGGAGGTTCGGATAGGGTTTGAAAAGGCGTCAAACTTAGCGATAAGTACGCGTGACCTTATGTTTTGAATATTATTGACGTTTCCAACCATTTCTTTATGAATTCTATGGTAATATAGTTATTGACTATGACTTTGACTTATGGACGCCAGCCCTCAAAGATTGAGAGTTTTTATATCGATTCGTGTTTTTCTTTCAGTTTGACCAACGACCATGTTAGTTACTGATTGGTATTCGTATTCAATTATCGTTAAAATTAATGCCATATTTATCTAATTACATACTTAGTTGAAGTTAAGCACCTGTGGTAAAGCGATCATTTGCCAATGACACAATAGATTACTCATACATAAATCACCTATTAACAACGAAATTACTTTTTAAATTCCTTATTTTAATCTTTTGATATCAAATTACATACTCTAGAAATCTTTTATTGATGTTTTGGGATCTATTATTGTTTTAACTGTACATGACTATTCATCAGTATGAATACTGTTAATCCGATTTATTTTAATTTTGAATTAAAAAATGCAATCATTTCCCATCATTAACCAATTTAAATTTTAAAAATTCTAAATACTTAATTGTTTATCCTGACTCTCTCAAAGCCTGTTGAGTCAAGGCGATGCAATGAGTTGCTCAATAACTAAGATTAACCAACATTTCATTTACGGTTTATCTTAATAATTAATCTGTTTATTCCTAAGCTATCTCATCGCAGTATCTTCATGACCTTAAATCGCAGGCAACGTCTATTGAGCTGTCACCGATTTAAAACGATGTTTGATGGTTGAGTAGCGATATGCCTCGACTATGTTTACAAAAACATTCAGCTATTTCCAGCAACCTTACGAGTATACCAGACACTGCACCTGTGTGAACCAATAACTTAGTATAAACATGGTTATGGAAATGTCCCATCTATCACCACTCGGGGACATGCTTTCTATGCAAAGGAAGGAATTACTTCATACTCAAGTAATATTAAGCTTTGTTTTTTTTGACTAAATACAGGTTTTAAATTACGTGCTTCAAAATTGTGATTAATTGGATATTGAGTGATTGTTATTGTGAAATAGGCTGTTTATAAGTAGATAGTGTTTATGTATGCACCGAAATTTAAATTTAGTATATTAATTTTTATTTAATTTAATATATAATTTAATATGTGTGTAATCAGTGTATCTTAACCTATCTATTCACATTGGTAATAACGCATCCATGCATCAATATATGTATTTTTACTTTCATGATATTATATGTAATTAAAATCGAAAGAAACTAAATACTATGATACAGGCCCAGCCTAGTTTAGGCATAAGAAATTTGTTACCTTACAAGTTATTACAAATTCAGTGTAGCAGTGTTGTAAATTGTTAATTGATTATAATAAATGATTTGATATGAAAGATAGTCAGCCGGTGTATGCTATGCATGCTTGGTGAAGAAGCTTCAATCGTTATAAATGGACTATAAAAAATATGGTTGTGAAGTTTCTTAAAACACCGTCTTAGAGAGTGTCTTCATCCTGAAAAGAACCCCGTGCTCAATTTCAGACTTGATGTAACTAGGCGTTGTAATTTTAAAGATATTAATTATATAATTAATCATTGTACGGTTTAGACACTCATATTGCTGTAAAATATTGTTTCGCAGATGGTTATACAGAGTTACACATAATTATATCAATACCCGAAAACAACTTTATAATAAATAAATATTGGTGGCCATTTCCAACGCCATCTAGCCCCAAAGTAAGATAAGCATAGGTTGTATCATGGGAACCAGACGACTGATAGAATACATTTATTTTTTTGTAAATAACTACATGTAACACATATTCACACCCCGACACAGAACAAACATCTATGTTCGTCACACAAATGTTTGTCCTGGGTTGGAATCGAATCCACGACCTACTTAATGCTCCTACACAAATGTTGGAACCGGCCTGGAGTCGAACCCAGGCAAACTACCAACTTACCTACTCGTCGCAATCCCGAAATATCAATATTTCTACATTTATAGAGCTGGTTTTATTTCGCAAAAAATTCTTAGCAGCTTTACCGGTGATTTACTCTTTGAAAAAGTCGCCTCAATTATAGTAAGGCAACTTATTCATATTTTTATGAAAATTACTTCTATTTTCATAAGGGTCTATGAGCACTAAATCGTTTTCTTATATCCCAACCCTAACTAAAAAAGATGATATTATTGGTCGTACGCTTACCGTACATATTATATTGGGATGGAATTGCTTAATACTTGTCTACGACAGAAACCTTTAAGTAACTTATCCTTTCTTAAGTTTGACTACTTAGCATTCATTATTCCTTATAGTTTTTGCTGTGATAGAACAAGCATATTGCTCTTTTGATGTAAAGTAGCATCTAATGCTCGGAACAAAAGCAATACGACTAAGGTTCAGGAGACTTAGAGTTTTTTCTATTATTTTGATTATTTTTATTATTTGTGATACATTTACGAATCGAGCCGACGGTCCACCTGGTGTTAAGTGGTAATCTCGGCCCATAACAACCGATGCGACTTAGGTCGTCCCCTACTAGGTACGACAAGACCCAAGTCGCATCTCATGCGCCCGTAACTCTGAGACGTGTATGTGGAATGTCTCATGTGCCTGTAATTTTACGGGCAACCATACCTTTCAAACCGGAACACAGTAGCGAATGCGTAACTGCTTGGCGGCAGAAAGGGATATGGTATGGTAGCAGTACTTCCCCGGACGAACTTACCGTGAGTTCTACTGCTCTTAATATTTCCATTTTAAATAATAATAATGTGGACAATTCAAATCTTCGCCCGCGACTTCGTCCGTGTGGAATTCGGTTTTATCACGCACCCCTATTTTGCCCCTCGGAAAAGTAGCCTAAGTTACTCCTTGTTACGTCAGCTATCTGCCAGTGAAAGTCCCGTCAGAATCGGTCCAGCCATTTCAGAGATTAGCCGGAACAAACAGACAGACAGACAAAAATTGTATAAAATGTTGGTTTGGTATATGTACCATGTATACATCCTTATGCACTTAGTAAAAAGCGGTTTAATATTACAAATAGACACTCCAATTTTATTTATTTATAGATAAACGAGTCATTCTGTAATTTTTAGCCGAAGACAGTGTTCAACGGCACTCGTAGATCGATAGTGTCGTGCTACACGCAACTCACCCCCAGTGGAACATACATTATGTATAACATTTTACATTAACTTCGTGTGGGCATAGCATAGTGTCCTATATACCGGCCCATGTTTGCTCACGTAGATCAGACGTGTTGATATCTTACTTCAGTAATTGAAGACGTCCGTGGCGCAGTGGTTTTTAAGATGGAATATGGTGGGCTCTAAGGTTCTTTTTATAATCTATACAAATAAATCAAATCGGAGTGTCTGTTCGTAATATTAAAATAAACGCTTTTTACTAAGTGCACGTATACACGGTACATATACCAAAATATTTTTTTTTAACATTTTTGTCTGTCTGTCTGTCTGTTTGTTCCGGCTAATCTCTGAAATGGTTGGACCGATTTTGACGGGACTTTTACTGGCAGATAGCTGATGTAACAAGTAGTAACTTAGTCTACTTTTCCGAGTGGTAAAATAGGGGTGCGTGATAAAACCGAAATCCACGCGGATGAAGTCGCGGGCAACAGCTAGTGTTTGTATTATTTTCTAGTTACGCATAAATATACCTGTAGTCTCCCGAGTACAAAGGCAGTGATGTACGGAAAGACAGATAAAATAAAACTAAGGTTTTCGACCACTTAGTAACAAAAGCGTCTTTTAATTTTGGTGTCATAAACTCGTGAAACTTACCAGAGGCTGCGCTGTGAATCATTCATGGGCCATGTACTCCCCCCGCCTTTAACTTTTCCTATCTCCCTTTCAATTTATTTTACGAGTACAGCATAAATTCCTTAGAGCGGAAACGATACTACCAAAATTGTTTCAGGATTCTAAACTTCAGTGAGTTTTGTCTTTTTCCCCTTATTGTTAGTAATTCTCTAGTCAATATACTAAATTATGTCAAAAACGAGGAACTTGAACTTAGTTCAGGGGATATATTTGGTATAAACTACTAGCGCCACAGCCAAGGGGCTTATTTTGTGGAATGGACTCTACAAGATGCCGTATTAGCGACTTGCTTTCAATCGAAGCTACCCGAACAAATGTTAAAAAGGATCCTCCTTTGAGGTTTCTCTTCGTAGTGATCTGTATAAACGAACCAAGTCGCAATGGAACATATGCCAATCTCGTCATGGGAAGTACTGCCACCATACCCTTTTCTGCCGCCAAGTGTTCCGGTTTGTAAGGTGTGGTTGCCGGTGAAACTGACATGAGATATTCCACCATTACGTCTCAGGGTTACGGGCGCATAAGATTCGACTTGGGTCTTGTCTAAGTAAGGGAGGACCCAATTCGTTGGTATTGCTTGTTATCGGTTCCTCTTAACAGTACCTCTTAACACCAGTTTTTGGACATTTGCCATACCACCAATCATATTCATACATACATACATACATAAAATCACGCCTGTTTCCCGGAGAGGTAGGCAGAGATCATGGTTTTCCACCTGCTACGATCCTGAAATACCTCCTTAGCTTCACTCTCATCACATTGTTCATGCATGCTCTTCGGTTTAAGGTACTCTTGACCTTTTTGGCCTTTTTCCAAAACGTCAAAAATCATATTCAATCGCGGTGATATTAAGTCATTTTCACTGCTATAACAGAGAAAAGAGTATAAATAGTGGACTAATTTATACGCTAAACCCTTATATTAAAGGAAAACCCACATCAATCGTGGTATGCGATACGTTACAAGCAGCTGTCACACAGTATACCAACTTACAACAGTACCGCATCAATCATACGAACGCTCGAGTCCAATTAAGAACATATCCTACTAATATAAACGTGAAAGTTTGTATGTATGGATGTTTGTTACTCTTTCACGCTCAAACGGCTGAATGGATATGGATGAAATTTGGTATCAAGATAGCTTATATCCTGGCTTAAAACATAGGCTACTTTGATCCCGGAAAAGTGCAGTGTTCCCGTGGGTTGACTTACTCACCGCGGGGAATACCGCGGGGCGCAGCTAGTCCTCCATAATTGTCTCTAGAGGTCAATGTTCCCTGCGATCTGTTACAGGGTTGAAGCTTAAGGATTAATCCCGGAAATTTAATCTGATCCTTCAAGGGCCTGTCATTTGAAACCAAACTTATCAGCTGATGAGATTTTATTTATATAAGATTTTGTTTCATTTAGTCTGATTGACGCATGTTTTTGATGGGTTTTCACACTTTTAACCTTACTATTACTATGAAAATCAAATTTAATTCTATGTATTTGAATGATCTGATCGACTTTCTATAACTAATTGAACGAAATAATCTATTTATGCCCTGGAATCTCATCGAAATACAAAACATTTTTCACTGTGTTCACGATTTCGGAATAAAGGGATCTTGGATTATGCGCTTCACCAAATCCTTATTTCTCCTGCTTGAAAGAAACTTTATAAGATTTCGTTAGGTATAGTATTATAATATAATATAATAAATAAATATTGGTGGACATTTCACAAATCGCCATCTAGCCCCAAACTAGGGTAGCTTTTACTGTGGGAACCAGATGACTGATAGAATGCATACTTTTTTTGTAAATACATCATAATATAAATGCATATTAACACGCAAACACAGAACAAACATCAACGTTCGTCACACAAAATGTTTGTCCTGGGTGTGAATCGAACCCACGACCTACAGCTCAGAAGGCAGAGTTACTGCCAACTGAGAGCTGAGAGGGCAGTCAATATAATAAATATAAATTAATATACGGAGCTTTATTCTCAATACAACTGTCACACGCCAGAGTTCCAGGACCCGTCTTACCTTATCATATTTGTTCTTATGATTCAATATTGCGTTCAAAGTTGATTAAATTAAAACCCGTTACTTTGGTTTTCATAATCGAAACAGTGTTTTTACTAATTTAATCTAATATCCAGAGTTTAGAACATTGCAACAACGTCTACAAATCACGTCTTCAATCGAAGGATCGTTTCAAATTGGGTGGAATTTCCCCCTGTCTGAGCAGTTTGTGGCGTGACAAACGACCGCATAAATTTAGACTTAACATTTCACATAAACTATAGTTTATGTTATGATTCATGTTTAAAATGGAGAAAGAGAGTTGAAATTGCAGGCGCATGAGACGTAACATCCCCGTCTCGGAGGGATGGACACAACGCCATGCGACTTAAGTCATCTCTTACGTTGGTGGAGAGGACTTGAGTCGTATTCCTGTTGTCCATGGGCGGCGGTTACCACTTAACATCAGGTGGGCCGTCTACTCCTACTATCACCAAAATTACATTAAAAAAAAACATGTTTCCTTTGACGAATGTGTTTGAAGGTATCATTACTAGGGAAAAGCATTTCGGAGCACATAAATTATTGTAAGTACCTTATTTCGCACAAATTACTTTATTAAAAACTGATGAAAATATGGAAGTTTGGAACTACTACTCGGTCTGATGTGAAGCGTAACATTTCATTCGGTAAATTTTATTGAAATATTATAATTGAAAATATTCGAAGTATTTTTTTTTGTTTGGTGGATTTCTTACAAAGTACTTCTACCATCAATTTAACTATCATTGTATTTGGTCACACCGTGAAACAAAACCTAGTACCCTGCTCCAAATTATAGGAAGCTGAAATTGACAATTCTACGTAAATGTACATTATCTTTGAAATAAAATACGACAAAACTCTCTTAATGTATGTTCTGACGGGTCCTTGCTGAGGTTACTAATACTCGTGTTTCCATTATTTCTCGTTACGACCATCCTTGAAAGGACATGAATATTGTTACTGGATATCTTGTTACCGAGAAACTAGCGTGTTATGTTAGGCCCATACATATCGAACGAACACGAGCGTGAATACCAAGTTCGTCTTATAATTCTGAGCGCTGTGAGAACGAAGTGGTTGGAAGATTTAGGAACATTGTTGTGGTTTTTTATGTAATAGCTTAGTAATCGTTAGTCTAGTAGCACTCGGAGACGATCCAGTGTTCATATTCAACTTTAAAAACTAGTAGATATATAATTATAGGAGGCCTTTGCCCAAAAATGGATAACCCAAAATAACGATTAAAATAATTTAGAATATATTTTACCCAGGACATTTATCAATGAATAAATATCATTATACGTCAATTGAATTTAGTATTATTTAGAAATGATCGTGTATTTTGTTTTTTTAGTTTTTTTTTTTGGGAATTGAATGGCGTATTATATTATTATTAGATATCTATTTATATACGAAAATAGAGATTTTAAATATTTTTTCTAGTATTTGGTATTTATTGTAAAGTTTATTTATTCTAAATTAATTAAAAATTTTGACCTTATGCTTACCCAACGCAGGATCGCTCGATTAGGTACAGGAAAGTGATTACAGAATACCTATATACTTTAAATTTAAACATAAAAAGAATAAAGTAATAAAAAATAAAAAATAATTTGGCTTTTGTAACAGTATGTTTAATATTAATTATTAAATCAGTTATTATTTACATTAATGAGTTTCATAAGTACTTTCATTCGTTAAGCTAGGTACCTACTACCGAGCGCCTGGATCGTAGACGATGAGATAACATGGGCGGCTTTCAGAATACATCAATTTAAGCAACGTACTATGGTTTATTTTGTTTTCAGGATCAACTCTCTCTTTGATGTTGGTAGAAGGATATTATTCGTTAATGTATTCAGGGCTAGATGAAAAAATCTATCTATATAATAATAAATAAATAAGTTGGTGAAAATTTCACACAGCGCTATTTAGCTCCGAAGTAAGCTAAGAATATCTTGTATCATGGGAACCATACAACTGATATAATACTTATATTCTTTTTGTAAATACATACATATTATGCATATTAACACCCAGACAGATCAAACATCTATTTTCGTCACACAAATGTTTGTCCGGGAATCGAACCCACGACCTATAGCGAAGAAGGCAGGGTTACTACCAACTGAGCTATGAGGCCAGTCAGCCTATATATCTATCTATCCATCTATCCATCTATTCGTCCTATCTATCTGTTATACGCAATCTTTGCACCTTTATCAGCCAATATGTTTAAAAAAATCAAAAGCCCAATATGTATAGCAACTCTTCGCCAGAATGCAAAACCTTTCATGTCTCAGTACTAAATAATAATATTATTTATCGTAATATAATAATCACGTTTACTTGTTAACGTGAGTTAAATATTATGTTACAAATCAAACAGTAGTGAGAAACTAAAACTGAATAAAGCCGTCAATTAATCAAAAATTCCAGCCGCTGCCCGCCATAGCCCGCATAGTTTATTTACCTTGCTTTACCATTATTAAGGCATCGGTGACCCCTGGGAGCAATTTCCTGGGCTCACCAAGGTCGCCTCTAATGGACGGGTTTCCAAGCCATGTTTTGTTCAAATTGACGAATAAAAATGGTTGCAGGCCGCCTGAATGGAGCCCTACCCCTCCGGACAGCATGAGTAATGTTGCCATAAATGTTATTTTAATTAAAATACGAAAAATGAAGAGGTATAGTGAAATTAATGCGCAAATATGACGTGGAAATGAACGTGTGTAAAAGTAACGAATTTTTTTTTTGTTTTTTATAATTTAGGTACAAACCATATGATACATTAACTAGATAGAACCAAGTTATCAACTTATTTACTAAGCCTGTTAATCCTAATAATCGAAAAGGGACATCAATTACTTATATATATGGGTAGGATGTTTTTTTTATGTAATTCAGTTACGGAACGAGCCGACGGCCCACCTGGTGTTAAGTGGTAACCTCGGCCCATAACAACTGATGCGACTGGGTGTAGATGTATTGTAGTATTTATTATTTCAATAATATATATAATAAATGAAGGATATTTCACACAGCGCCATCTAGTTCCAAAGTAAGCCAAGAATAACTTGTATCATAGGAACCAAACATATGATATAATTTTTACTTTTTTCTTTAAATAATACTTGCATATAATACATATTAACACCCAGAAATAGAAAAAACATCTATGTTCGTCACACAAATGTTTTTACTGGGTGGGAATCGAACCCACGACGTACAGGGCAGAAGGCGGAGTTAAAACCAACCAAGGTCACTCAAAATAATTCTGTCTAAATAAAATTCCCGAATATATGACTTGATTGTGTATTGGGTGTTGTCTTTTTCCTTACTGTTAGGGATTTTGCTGTAGTTAATTTTTAAATTGTCTTTACTGAAGCCTTCCTAGGAGCTATATAAGCTAGTAAATGAGACGATCATAAATAAATTAAGAACTTTTATATCTATTATATTACCATACACGTTTCTTATAAAGTGAAGTTAATTGGATGACTCAGACACTTAACTCCACCACATAGGTACATTACCTTCCGACGAAACCTGATAAGGCATTACCATATCGCGTGCAGAGTACAGTAGATCAACCTTGGAAGGCAGCCAAATGTGCGTAGGTCTCAGCCAGGGTCTAAGGCTGGCTTTCCACCAGAACGTTCCACGCGATATAAAACCACAATTCAATCAAACCACCATTTTTTTAATGTGTGTCAGTTGACGCAACAATCCCATAACCCATCTGATGATAAAGCCATCTTATGTAAAACTTTAGTGTAATTCTTGTGTTATTTATGGGCACGTTAAATCCATACACAGCAAAGCGGGTGTACTAATACTTCCAGCGGGCTCGAGTGGGTATGGTGGCAGTATTTCTCGAGAGTGAATTCAATCCTTATAATAATATAATTGTAGCGTTAGTTTTACAAATATAAAAACAATTCATCCATTTAGAGGTTATTCAACAAAGCTTTGTCTTCTGCCAACTCTGCTCTGCACCTTGCTCTGTACCACCCTGCTCAGTGACCGTGAGATACCTACGCAAGGTATCTCACGCTCACAGTCACATTAGCATAATTCATTCAGAAAATATATTGTATAACTTTACAACGCTGAATTTCTTTTCAGCAGAGGTGAGCTTGTCTACAAAAATGAAGCATCCCAATTTATATTTCAAATAAATTCGGCAGATTAAACAAGCAACATATATATATGTATAGTATAATATATCAACACACCAAACCCAGTATTAGTCGCATTCTCAAACTCGCAAGCACTAACGGTCAATGTCAAAGTTCTGGACCTTACAAGGGCGAGCTTCAAGGCCTTCGATTAGTCTTGAACCCATTTTGCATAGTGTTTTCGTTGCCAACTAATGAAGGGGTACAAAATTGAGTTTATATGACTTCCGGGGAATTATTTGCTGTTGTTTTTTATGATTACTTTATTAATGGACTAGCTGGCTTCGCGCTGGTAGCGTTAAGTATGTTCATTTTTAGATTTTCCTGGCCAGCAACGCATCTAGACTCAAAATTAAAAAAAAAAACACGCTTGGTAAGCATCGTGGAGTGCGCAAACAGGCGCAAACCAACATTCGGATGGAAAATCGTTCGCTCCTGTGTTGGTTCTGTTACGAGAATGATAAAAATATAGAAGGGATACATGGGAAAGGATCAAATTGTTCTATTCTATTCGAGTCATTGGTTCTCTCGAACCGGTGTGGTGAAAGGATTTTAAGTGCGCCTCAAAGAGGCACCGCACCTTTCGTGCACTCGACACGTGTCTTCGAATTGTTTGTTCTACGACATGTCAGTTTCCTCACGATGTTTTCCTTCACCGTTGTGAGAACGTGGTATTGCGCACATAAATATTTCAAGCGAAAAAATTATAGGTGCGCGTCGGGATTTGAACCGGTGACCTCCGGAGTGAAACTGGGGGTCAGTACACCTAGGCCACCACGCTCTCAATTGTAAAAAATATTGATGAAAATATAACATTATTGAAAAAATATGATACTTTTGGCAGTCTTTGGTGCACCAAATGTCTTAGCTGAGCCAATTTGAAACCAAACCAAAATAATGTTTTGAATACGTAGATTAAGAGAGATTGTATTTGAAGTTAATATTTGTTAATTAATAATTCTTAATGTTAATATTTTAATTTTATTCACTTACAATCATTTTACTCAAAGAAAAAGCTATCACCACGGTTTCAACCCTCAGAGTCTGTAATTTTACCGACGCACAAAAGTAAACCTGATTTATAGTGCGTCTGTGAATCCCAGGCTTTGCATGAAAGGAACTTCTACAGGTATATTTTTCTTGTGATTTCGCCGTAAATTTAAGTGTTCGTGCTCGCCACCCGTAGCCGTAAAGGGGTCGTAAAGGGGTGAATCAATATTTTACCGGCAGTTTCGGTGCCCATGCAAAGTATAACGACCTATTCTACCTGCCGGGTTGTGGTATTTTAGATATCTTGTTTATACCAAGTTAATTTATGGTTAAAATAACCTAGGAAAAATACATTGTTACAGACAATTTAATAGTTCCATAGAATAATAATAATAATAATATTGGTGGAAATTTCACACAGCGCCATTTAGCCCCAAAGAAAGTAAGCTAAGTAAATAGCTTGTATCATGGAAACCAGCTGATATAATACTCAAATACTATTTTTATTTTGTAAATACATAAATATAAAATATTAACACCCAGACACAGAACAAACACCTATGTTCATCACACAAATGTTTGCCTGGGTGGGAGTCGTACTCAAGACCTATAGCGCAGAAGGCAGCGTTACTACCAACTGAGCTGTGAACCAGTCAATAAATGTGATCATTTGAATATTATTCGTTATAAGGTCCTTTAGAGCCTTTGTTCTCGATGCTGACACCACTGATGCCGTGGCCGTTCCAAATACATTTACTACATCAAATATTTTTAAATAATATTATAATAAATTCCTAAAATAACTCAAGAGGAAAAATGTATGTAATAATATGTATAGGAAGTTTATATTTAAACCAATAACGATAACAGCATCAGTAACGCATAAAGCAACATCGCTCATTACATATTAAGGTAATTTACGTTAATTAAGATAAAAACTAGAAACATATATTTAACTTTTTTTCCAAACTTACATTTCTTTATCTCATTCACATGGGAACCCATAAAAGAAACATTTTAAAGAACGTTTAAATTAAATCTTGATACGGCGAGAGAACTTATTCTCAGAGGTACAGACTAGGTTTAGGCCTGGCAGTATAAGTCAGGTTATCGCGCTAGATTTTCTGATGCTGTAATCGAATCAAGGCATCAAGTAGAACTTGTGCCAAGTTCGTCCGGGGAAGTACTGCGCCAAGTAGTTGCGTATTACTTTGTTCCGGTTTGGAAGGTGTGGTTGCCGGTGAAATTACAGGCATTTCAGACATCCTACATCTCGGAAGATTACGGACGTAATACAATGCGGTCTTACCATACCTATGTAGGGTAGGATCCAAGACGTTTGTTCGTTATCAGCAGAGGTTACCGCTTAATATTAGGTGGGCCATCTTGCTCGTTCCATAACCCTAAGGTCTCAATACCATATTAATTAACAGCGCCTGATTCTATATGTTTTAAAACCTAATATCTGGTTAGAACGCGTTAACCGAGCGTGTATGGGAATTGTCTAATCGGGGAACTGAGTTGGCGACTCTTTCTGTCTTTATTCTTTACTGTACATAGAAAACATAATAGAAAAAAATCATAAGTAATACATGTACAAAGGCGAGCTTAACCCTAAAAACAGTTCTCTTCCAGCAAACCTTTGAGGCTAGAGATAGGCGATTTTATAGAGGTAGGACGTGTACATAATAAAGATAAATTAAAACTAAACTCTCCAAACAGCTGTTTGACAATTATTTTTATCTGTGGCGCCATCTATCCACAAACTAGGCTATATAACTATATATATAACTTGTACTATGGAAAACTGACAAAATACTTGGTAAAAAATAAATACATATTAACACTCCGACAGAACAAACATCTGTCACACAAATGTTTGTCCTTAGTGGGAAACGAACCCACGACTTAGAAAGACGGCAGAGCTACTTCCAATAAGCTGTGAGGCCGGTGAAACATGTGGAGCGGCTTAGGCTTAGAGGGATATATTTTATTCAGATAAAAGAGTGTCGGGCGTGACAGGGGCAGGGGGCGGCTTCGCAATCAGCTGTGCGCGACAGGCTTAAGGAATTGAGAGTAATGGCTTACGTCTGTGTTGTTTTCGCTTTGTCAAACAAGCCTAGCAGTTAACTGAATGTTTATTTACTAAATAGCTGCGCCCCACGGTGAATAACCCACGGTAACACTGCACTTTTCCGGGATCAAAGTAGCCTATATGTTTATCCAGGATATATGCTATCTTGGTACCAAATTTCATCCAAATCCATTCAACCGTTTGAGCGTGAAAGAGTAACAAACGTCCATACAAACTTTCACGTTTATAATATTAGTAGGATATAAGAGCAGTAGAACTCTCGCCAAGTTCGTCCGGGGAAGTACTGCCACCATGCCCATTTCTGCCGCCAAGCAGTAACGCACTCACGTTACTGTGTTCCGGTTTGAAAGGTGTGGTTGCCGGTGAAATTACAGGCACATGAGACATTCCACCTACACGTCTCAGTTACGAGCGCATACGATGCGACTTGGGTCTTGTCGTAACTAGAAGGAGCGGACCCTAGTCACATCGGTTGTTATGGGCCGAGGTTACCACTAAACACCAGGTGGGCCGTCCGTCGGCTCCTTCCGTAACTGTATCAAAAAAGAATGGTATGTTTCTTCGAGTGGGTTCGGATATTTGTCCACCACAATGTATATCAACCATAATCTTTATGTCACAATTTTATCGTTTTCTATGAGTTAATTAACGAATAGAAAAAATGTGCTGTACCTTTCGTTTATATCTACCTAATGTAGTTAAATATATAATTAAACAGTATGTTAAAAAATCTATGAAAACACGTGAAATCGTTCAAGTCTTCAAAATAAATCGAATTCCCTAGATTAATATTTCAAGAATCCGTCCTTGGATTGAAAAGGTTTACATTTTACAAGAACTTTCACCGTAGGTGACTTTCGAGTGAATAAATATAGATGACTTTGGGTTGGTACGTGGTGGGAGGTCATTTTAGCAATTCGTTTGGACAGAGAGATTGACACGTGTCTGGTTAAAAATAAATAAATAAATAATAAACATTGGGGACATTACACACAGCGCTATCTAGCCCCAAAGTACCTAAGCTAAGCATAACTTGTGTCATGGGAAATATACAACTGATACAATGATTATATACTTTTTTTGTAAATACATACAAATATATACATATTATCAAACAGACACAGAACAAACATCTATGTTCCTCACACAAATGTTTGTCCTGGGTGGGAATCGAACTCACGACCTACAGCGCAGAAGGTAGGGTTACTAACCAACTGAGTTGCGAGGCCAGTCAAAAAAAATACAGTGCTAATGGAATAATTTAATTTCTTTACCGCTTATTAGCATGCACATTTTATCAAACTACCCTCAAGTAAGGCGAAATTACGCATGATTTTCAATTTTATTTTCGCACTGTAAACACCTTTGGACATTTTCACCGGTGAAATCATTGAGAGTGACACTCGGTGTCGGTCTTACAGAAGCATTCTGAAATATCTTAAAGCCCAAGATTGGTGGTTGTATAATGTATTACTTTGCGTTTAGTTTCACGGTAAATGTAGATAGAGATATTTGGAAAAGAAATAGATCTCTAACATAAAGAGACAAAGAGCAGTGTGTGTGAAAGAAAATAAACAAGTAAGATCAACATCATAAAATATAGTAGCTGTGCCCACGGCTTCACTAGCGTTGGATCCAGTTTTGTGAATTAACCTTAATCAAAGTAGTCTAAGTTACTCTTTATAAAATCAACTATCTGCCAGTGAAAGTCCCGTCAAAACAGGTTGAGTCGCTTGGGAAATTAGCTTTTTAAATTACATAGACTGACAAACAATTTAAAATAGTTTTTGTTTACAAGTACCGTTTTTTGGTTTCATATGCATTTAGTAGAAATCTGTTATTTTGACATTACAAACAGACTTCAATTTTATTTATTTTTATAGACAGATGAGAGATATTAGCGTCGAAACAATCCGTCCGCATGTCCCAGTTTACAGAGATTCAATTGAAAGTGATTGTTCTATTGTACACGCAAGCGAAATTGAAACAAATAGCCAATTGAGATAGTAAACATTATGATTCTCAATAACAGATATGACCGACTGTAATGTTCTGTATTACACGAGTATACACTATATCTACAAGAGACTTGCGTTTACTGTTTTGCTAGATGCATTGCTACGCCCACGTTATTTGCATAAAAGACACTAAAAATCATAATTTTAAAATTTCTTTGCCTTTCAATAGTACCTTTCCACATTTCTTATATGTGTGATTATCTCCATAGGTATGCCTTACCAGAGACGAGGAAGAATATTTTGATAGAAAACTGACTCCAATAACTCTCTTTATTCTTTGTATATATGTGGAGTTATGTTAGTGTTTAAAGCGATGTGTCCAATCGTATTAAATACATTAGTTTCTGGTTGTTTCAGCGATGGAGGGTGGCACATGGTGCGCCCGCGACATCTCGCTGCGTGCGCAGAAGAAGTTTCTCTCCAGGGTCGGGGGCACCGCCAGCGCCAGGGCCCTAGTCTTGGATGAGCATGCGGCTAAGCTGTTCGACCAGGTAAATCCTTCAGGACTCTTCATTCCAAATCGGTCCATTGGACAAAGCCCTTAGTGCCTGGTCTGATGGTCTGAAGTCGCTTTGCTCAACGACACACAAAACATCCTGTAATATCTTATTTCAGTATTTTATGTAGTCAGAAATTTAAACAGATCTAAGTTCTCAATATGTTACAAATATCGTGCTCGCGAAAAAAAGGAAGCCCTCTATTAGGGGTTTGTTGTCAGTTCTTCCCCATGCATGGATAGGATTTGAACAGGCGTCAAACTTAGCGATAAGTACATGTGACCTTCTGTGTTGAATATTTTTGACGTTTCCAAGCCATTTCTTTATGAATTCTGTGGAAATAAAGTTTTTGACTTTGACTTTCTCACTTAAGGGTCTTATTTCTGTAAGAAATAAGCATTATTTATATTAGCATTAAGTTCGCCTATGTACTTGTTTTTCTAGTGCAATAAAGAATTTTCTACCTATCTATCTTATTCTTGCTTTTGCTCCATCTACTCAACTCTAACTCAACGGTAATCGATGCGTCGCCATGTGCTTACGATCGAGCGAGAAGTTTTCCTTAAATAAAGGGCAGCTCGATGAAATCGTTTACTTTATAACTTCCGATACGTTTTGTTTTGTTACAAACTTATTCTCGGAGCGGACATAAACTCCATTCGTTCGTGTATAAACGAATATGAGGGGTTTAAATAACCGCAATGCTTATGATCTTAATGGATTTAATGGTTCCGTGAACATTATACGTGGATATATACTCCCGTTTTGAGAATCCAAATATTTTACCAAATTTTTACGATTAATGGCTTCTTTTAGAAACATCAGTAATGGATTGATTAACTGTTTTTTTTTGTTAAACTATATTTTGAGTAGAAATTGTGCCAAGCTCGTCCGGGGCAGTACTGCCACCATATGTGATTATATCGCTATGTATCCGCCTATATGTTCCGTTTAGAAAGGTGGGTTGAGAAATTACAAGCCACTTCAACAAGACAACTTCACGTCTCAGAGCTACGAGTGCAATACGATACGACTTAATCTTCCCATATCTAAGTAGGCGAGGACCTAATTATTTATGCTTTGGTAGAATTTTGAAGGCCTTGGCTACCATTAGATGATCCAGGGAAGCTAAATACAGGCTAAAGACATGTTCTGGTTATTGTAACTTTACAATACAATAGCTATTGTAAACCACAATACAAAAGAACATTTATAAAAACAATTTTATGTATACTTTAGGGGTATACATATGCTGGCAAACAACTTGAAAAATGACATTCAGTGCTCAGTAATTATTTATTCCATTTCAGTTCCTGACTGTACTCCGCGAGCGCGTCGAGAAGCGCGAAGCCGAGAAACTGGTGAAGCACGTGATCAAGTCTGCCGTGAAGTTAGGCGTGCTGCGGAGGCACGGGCAGCTGTCCGCCGCCGACGAGCGCCAACTAGCCGCCTTCCGCTCCAAGTTCCACGTGAGTAATACAACGTTTATCGGAATAACCTCATGATGCAGTCTGCCGTGAAGCTGGGCGTGCTGCGGAGGCACGGGCAGCTATCCGCCGCCGACGAGCGCCAACTAGCCGCCTTCCGCTCCAAGTTCCACGTGAGTAATACAACGTTTATCGGAATAACCTCATGATGCAGTCTGCCGTGAAGTTAGGCGTTCTGCGGAGGCACGGGCAGCTGTCCGCTGCCGACGAGCGCCAACTAGCCGCCTTCCGCTCCAAGTTCCAAGTGAGTAATACAACGTTTATCGGAATAACCTCATGATGCAGTCTGCCGTGAAGCTAGGCGTGCTGCGGAGGCACGGGCAGCTATTCGTGTGATACAGCACTCTTGGTCCGCGAATGCAGCTCACACTTTTACCTCTCGTACGAAATTCAAAGGAAATAAATTGTTATATTTGTACTGATTTCAGACGGTGCTGATGGCCGTGGTATCGTTTTGCGAGGTGGACTTCTCGTACGACCGCGGCTTCCTGCAGGATGCTTTGCGTGACTCGCATCAGTCACTCAAGTAAGTTCTACTGTCACCGTCTTACTACTTGTTCAGTATAGGGAATAAAACTTTAAATGAAAATAGATTTAGAGGTTAACTGGGTTTAGTTAGCAAGAAATTAAAATAATGTTTTTAAGAACATTTTGAACACTTATGCACGTCAGGATGATAGTCGGTTGGGTTAGGTCTCTGGCGTCTCCGCGTGCCCGACCGTTCCTCTCGAATTGAAAAGAAAAAAAAGGAATCCCTCCATTAGGGGTTTCTTGGCTGTTCTTCCCCATGCAGGGTCGGATAGGGTGTGAACAGGCGTCAAACTTATCAATAAGTACGCGTGACCTTATGTTTTGAATATTATTGACGTTTCCAAGCCAATTCTTTATGAATTTTATGGAAATAAAGTTTTTTACTTTGACTTTGAATATGACGTGTTGTACAGCCCTTGCGATTGGTCCTCGCCTGGGCTTCGCGTCATGCGGTGCGCTGATTAGTACTGTACTCGTGAATCTCCTTCGTTCAAAAACCACCCACAGAAAGGTTTACGCGTTCGGAAACGGATCGGCGTAAACACTACTAAACGAACTTTAGGCCCTGTTTAAAGCTATCACAGTCACGTTCCAACGTCGAGTCGTCGTCTCATTCAGGAATCGTATCGGACGAGAAATTTGCCAGAACATTATCATCAAAAAATGGTATGTTTGTAAAAACAAGCTTTATATAATTTTCAGATCCGTAGTTGAGCGCCATCTATCGGACAAGTCCGTCTCGCGCCTTGCTGGAGTGTTCGCACTCGCGTCCAGAGGCGAGTTACTCGACGCTCTATTCGCCGGGCAAGTAGACGAGGACGTACTCAAACTCTCTCGCATGCTCCGCAAGGAACTCGACCGAGGCCTCTTATAATCTGTAAGGTATCCGTCCTGTAGGGCCCGTAGATCCAACTTGATAGGGAGTATCGAAACTTCTAGACAGAAATGTTCTTGATAAGGAACGAGATTGAGAAAGTTACCTGTGGATTAGTTTAAAATGATACATGATGGGGGTTGTAATATGACATTTGAATGTCTTACACAAATGAAATAACAGAATTTGTTACATTAAGTGTTAAACCCATATAAATAACAATGCTTGGGAGAATCTGTTGGAAAAGCTTGTTAGAATTATCATTATAACGGGCCAAAGTCCATACCAAATCCCCGAATACCTTAGTAGCCAGTCGAGGCGTATGTCTGCCTTGCCGACTATGGGATCACTTATCGTTATCTCCACAAATGGAGATTAGTATTTAAGAAAATCAAAGATAATAAGTAGCTGTATATAGCCCAGTGTTCTTTCCTTTTGTCTGCTTACATGTGATTTCACGAATAAAGTACTTATACTATTATGATTCCAATCTTGTTGGTATCTGTCGAATCTGTCGCGTCCTAAGCACACGCACATACAACTTATTATACTAATAATCGAAATGCGCACCCTTGTCGAATATGTTATGTTAAGATTCAAGTTTAAGTTAATACTCATTTTTATATCGTAATTTTATAAACTTTAAATATTGCCAGATTTAGTTGTAACTAGTGCTTTTGCCTAATAAACATGACAATGTAGAAGGAAAAATTGCCTTTTCCGATATTTTGTTTTGATATTATTATATTGTTATAAAAAGATCTGACTATGTCGAACAGGTCTTGCCTCTAACACAGCGCTGTAGCTGCATTTAGTAGTTTGTAAATACATTTTAAGAACTAGAAGACTATATCTTTTACGTAGTACTTGTCAAGTTTAAGCATTGGAAATAAAAATATTCAGGTGTCAGTTACGTAATAAATTTACCTCGAAGAGTCTTGATTTTGCTAAGGTTTAGCATATATAAGTTTATTATGTAAACGCAGACGAAACTTTAATATAACACACAAAAATCAGCATTAAAAAAAACATTCGGTAAAATTAAATTCAGTAAATTTCAAGTCAATACTTATGATTACAATTAATAGAAAGGAAAGTCAGAGACCTTATTACCGTAAATTTATAGTTACTAGTATAGCGAATGATAATCAAACTAAGGAAAACTTTCCCTTTGGCGAAACAAACGGTGGTTATTTTTTTTATTTAATCGGTGCTTCATTTACCTACGCCAATTACATCAATAGATACATAATTAAACAATTTTATTTTATTAAAGTAATCACTTACCTTCTTAGTTTAATGTAAATGTATCTTCATGTGAATGCTTTATACTAATAACCGCTGTTATATACTTCAATGTGCAAAAACTTGACAAGTTACCAATAAGTAATCTACAACAATCCTATATCATTGTAATAAGAATCTCAAGGTGATGGATCTGGCCTTTATATCAATATAAATCTATGAATATATAAAAATAATGAAATTTCTCAGAAGAACATGCAAATAATTACTTCAACTTCGGTTATATTCAGTTCCCATGAAATAGTTATCAAAAGGCTGGAATCGGCACCTTAACTTGACAAACGAATATATCAATATTTTAACATAACTCGCTAAGGAATTTTATAAGTATCTATATTTCTATAATAATAATAAAATAAACAGTAAGGGACCTAATAAAATCCCTTGTAGTTTTTTTTTTATTTCAACACGTAAGTTTGATATTATTTTTATTATGAAAGTTAAACTATACGACTGGTGTTTTACAAAATATATATGAATTTAGTTTTCATTTTAAAATTATAAATTTGTTTAATATTCCTTTATAAGTAAAGAGTTTTGTATCAAAATTTCCATTAACGGACCAAATCTTTGATATCTACACAGTTCAAACATATCTGAACTAACTATTCATATCTTAATTTATCTAGTAATACTGCTAATCTAGATTTTCTTAGTAAGTAGTATCACTGTCGTGCGCACGTTTATATCTTGCCTCATGTTTGTATGTCTCTTTATTTTGTATTCCCTGTTCCTGTTTGCTGTCTAGAGATATTTTAAGCGTATCTCAGATATTATTTTATATTATCTTAGATATTATCTCAGTATATATCTGCTATTAATATTCTGGCGATAGGAAGGATAGAAAATGTACAGCCATTTGATTACGAGATGGGTTTTCTAAGTCCCCATCACACAAGCCGTAGCTTCATATGGCACGATGGGTTTCATAAAGGCATAAATTAAATAAATTCCTCGTAAAAATATAATAAAATCCATTTCTGCAGGCATTTAGAGGACAGGACACAATAACGCCAGCCAACGTAAGAATAATCAGTTTTTGAAATCCGTGTATTTCGATTAAAGGTACTTGTAAATTTACTTTTTTTTATTTTTATTTGTTACACATTAAAAGTACATTGAAATTAAAAATAACACATCTAAAAAACTAAATTTAGCTTATCTAAGATGTGAAGAGATTCCTCATCAATTTAAATAAATATATACACAAGTGCGTTTCCTAAGGAATAAAGTTACCAATTACAAAGTAATATTGTTAATTGTTCATACTTAATAATAATAAGCTCAAAAGGTGAACAGAACAAAATCCATTGGAGTGAAACTTGATATTTTTGTATGTGTCAACTGCGTCTCAACTTACTGTCTCCTTCGATAATGCACATCCTCCACTTACAGCTTGTACAATGGAAATCAGACGACTGACAAAATATTCACAGCATAATACATACTTTTTATTAATACACATATTTAACACATTAAAATGTAAAATTCCACCAATATCTTATCATTTATTTATTTCAGATATGATGGCAATTTGCCATTTTTCCTGCCTTAACACTTCTAGTACATGAACAGTTCTAATTCTAAACAGTGTTATATATTCCTGATTAACTCTAGATGGCAAGCAAAATAGCTAGATTAAATCAAAGAGGACCCATAGGGATCGTATTAGAATGGACAATATGAATGTAGAAATGTTTCACTCTGTGAACTACTGGATTAAGTTGGAAACGCTTAAGTCGAATGTAGGTATGAAGTTAAGAATTTTGATGTTATATTTGATTTATTGCATGTTTAGGTATGTCTATAATGGATGTATTTGAATGTTATTGTGTAAACTATTGGCAAATAAATTATGCAGAAAAGTTAGACTGTCGAGAGCTAGATTGCATTTGTTTGCTCCTGATTGTTCGTATTAACGGCCATATCATATTTATAATTACAATTATCAATATTTTTGATTGTTTACCAGATAAATGAAACTAGCATTGTATGGGATTGTAAATGTGCAGTCAGAATTTTTAACAATAGCGAATTAATATGGTAACTTAATAGCCTCTGAAGCCATTAAACTAATAAGGCGAATAGCATTCGAAATTTTCAGTGATCCTCTTATATGGGCATAATGTTATGAAACAATGATCTTGCCATTCACCAATAATTGGCTTTTTGAAGTTTTTTTTTTATAAAAGTGATATGTGTTCAGTAATTGTTACAGCTAATGTTATATTTCCACTGGTAGTTTAAAAATAATGGTGTATCATCCAATATTTCAATGTGCAAGTTTAATTACCATATTATATAGGTATATTCAGTAATTATTTATAAAATTATGATGTAATATTCTGTACCCAATTTTAACTTATTGAGGATGTACTCTTCATTCGATGACACACGTTTGAGCATAAATTGAATAGTTTTTTTTTCAATAATGAGCTTGATTTCAACCGAATAACATTTTTAATGGTTTTTGAATATTTTTTGGGATATACAGAGCCCTTTTTTAATTGCAACTGTAGAGTTAAAGGGGCTACCTATGCCAAATCAGATGTCTACAGTTCAGCAAATTTTCACAGGAAAGCTGTGTCTGATTTTGAAACTATATGACATTTATCATATTTTCTGTAATCTGGTAAAAGTAAAACACGATTGGATAACATTTATCTATTGAATAACTAGCAAGTTTAAATGGCTTTTCGTCTTCGATCGCAGAATCCGTCCCACTCGCTCTGCGCGTGTTTCCGTATGGAGTGATAGAGACCCGATGCCCGTGCATAGGACTCTTCGTTATGAAGTATTGAGCACGGAAAGGCACGTCATGACATTTGTAACTGGACTTGTATCATTTGTAAAACTGGTTTGTTCGTTTGGTATTTAATATAAATTTGCAATGCCTGAAGGCAACTAAGTCTTAAGCACCAAATTATCTATAAGAACTTATTGTACACTTAGCTGGCAAATGAATTTTGTATTTGTATTTATTTGACGAAAGTGGAATAAGCGTTGTTTACTGTATTTATCTAAGTATATATTTTAAGCTGTGTTATTTTAAGTATGTCATAAGATTTTATATCAAATTATACAATTGAATTAAAATTGTTTTTTTTATCGACTGCCCTGAAACCCTGCCTTCTGCGCTGTAGGTCATGTGTTCGATTCCCACCCAGGACAAACATTTGTGTGACGAACGTATATGTTTTTTCTGTGTCTGGGTGTTAATTTGTATTATTTGTACATATTTACAAATTATATAAGTAAATATTATATCAGTTGTCCACCATGATACAAGGTATGCTTAGCTTTGGGGCTAGATGGTGCTGTGTGAAATGTCCACCATTACTTATTATTTGAGGCTATTCATTTGCTTTGGTTACATAAGAATAAACGACCATTCTCATGGCTTGTAGAAAAACATTGCCAGGAAACTAGCACGTCATAGATGCAAAACAGTCTAAAGCACTCTTGTGACATTCCACCTTCACGTCTCAAGAGATAAGGCCGCAAACGATGTGACTTGGGTCGGGTACGTAAGTAGGGGAGGACCCAAGCTGTATTGCTTGTTTTGGGCAGAGGTTTGTTTTGGCAGAGGCCTTTTACCATAAGGTGGGCCAACCTGATGTTAAGCTGTAGTTCGTTCCATCAGTCATCTAAAAATAATTTGGGGTTGAACGAAGACTTAAATAAAACGAACAATATATTGTGAAAGCACCAGTCAATATTTTTATTACTTTTATCACCAAAATTCCATTATATTACAAATCTGTTAAGTGTTGGTGTACAATTTGGAAAATTAAACAATTATATTCATGTTCTGTACTTATTTGAAGACGTTATGGAATATCGTAGGAACAATTGACCACTGCCTGATGGGAATCAGATAATCGTGGTCAACCAAAACCCTAGGTTTTTTGTAGTTTCGGTTGCCTAATGAAGTCACCACATCTCAACATTATCAAGCCGCTTTTGGTGGGCAGAAAAACTTGTATGTCGAGGAAAACTTGCTTTTCTGCCCATTTCAAGGCGGCAGAATGAGCAGAAGGTATAAATAGCGCTATGAAAAATGTATAGTACAAAGTAGATGTGTTTTGTCCCATTTTGTGATGTTATCAGTGTGGATATTCCAGTAAAGTCTACAAAAAAGAACAGAAAATACTGACATGGTATAACGGTCGATTATTCTTATATTTTATAAACGTTTCATACATTTTGGCTAGGTAAATTTATATTTCTTTTTAATTTACCTCCGTTTTGTATTTTGATTTTTGAGCTTCGAGAGCGCATTAAACCAGTGTACACACTGGTAATACTTTCTTTATTTTCTTTAATTGATTTGTAGTCTCTGGAAAATGTAAGAATTCCATCAGAAAACGTAGTTTTTGATTTGTTAGGTAGGTACTTGCTTGTGCTCTGCATCTACTACACTCACGGAACATTTACCATTAAGAGATACAAAAACACGAGTTTTTTTTAACCGAGACATGTATTAGTCTAATTTAAACTTTCTTATATTAACGACTAGAATGAAAAGCATATCGATGACAAAAGCGATGTCATATTTACATTGTCTACTGAGTGGAGTCTAAGTATGGAGATCCTAATTACAATAAGGACATTAATAGTAAATTTTCTTAGTTTTATAGCAAAGAAAATATAATTATTTTTGTTGAATATTTAGTATCGTCACACCAAAGCCGCTTTGCATCTAAAACTCTTGCTTATAAGCAGAGCCATTTTAAAATTCGTAACCTCTCCTAATGACTACTATCTAATACTTACAATTCTTGAAAAGTATTCTTCTATATTTCAAATTAAATTAAAATCACTTTACTATGAGATCTTTGGCTATGAGCAACAGATTGTTAGGAGCAAGGTACATCGGACGCGGTGCTGCAAGTGCGTTGAAGTGACCGCGGTTGCTAAATGTTCATGCAAACATATAAAGCTGTTCACATCAGACGCGGAGCGGGGAGCGGCGCGGTTGACAGACCAAAACGGTCTTTGAACATATCGCACTGCACATCCCACGTCCGATCTGATAGTTCCTTATTCACATTGTTATCGAATGAGATCAACAGTGAAAGCGCCATCTATAAAAACGTGACACTAGGAGAGAGACAAGCTTAGCTTCATGAGCTTTCGTTAAATCTAAGGGTAACCTCGGTATAAAATAAATTATTTTTTCGTTCCTTCGTCCCTACCCGATATCTAATAGCTATGACTAAATACGAGTATTACATCTATTACATTTAAGTATATTATTAATTTTGTTCACGCTGTAATACATTCAGTTAAATACCTAATTAGGTACGGCTTATCTTTACCTAAAAATATATCTAATATTTTGAAATCATTCATTCGCAAGCAACAAAAGTTAAAATATTAATAAAACATGTAGACATTTATAGGTTTTGTTCTATTAAATATTATTTCTGGCTTGCGTTTAATTTCTGTGACAATATTAAAAGTATTGTTCCCTTAAATAAAATGTACATATTATTAATATTTATAAAATAAATAAATACAAATGATTTCTGTTTTTGTTGCTGGATTGATTCGTCCACATTACATATTTTATACATTTATAGTAATAACATTTACTTATGTGCTCACTTTTACTTACAGTCCCGTAAACTTATTGGGTTGTACGCACAATACGTGTTACTTACTGGGGCGTACGTGAAAGTAAGCAATAGCGCCCTATATTTAGATATGTAGAGAATTAAAGAACACTGAAGCGAGAGTACAGACTACCATTTTTTTAACATAGCCCCGTGTCACTTTCAGGGTAGGCAGTTATATTTGAAAGCTTTTGTACATATCTAAAACCGTTAGGTCGTTAATGACAAAACTTAGATTTATAGTTCTTCAAATATACTCTCACTTCAATACCATCTACGTTTAAACACGAGTTACTATGTGTTCACCATTTAAATTCTACACTTAGGTAAGTAAATGTATTTGCAACGGGATAAGGGATTTAACAATGTGCGTTATACATAAATTAATATTGACAATATCTAACGATGAAAATATCTTAATTACAGCTAAACCAACAGTATGACCGAGCCTGCTTCGCGGCTTATCCATACAAATTTTACGATACCCGTGCAATTATAATAAGTGAAAATACTTTGGCTGTCCCATAAAGTGACAACGAAATTTTACGAATAATAATACATTCTAATATTAAATCGCGAAATGAAATATGATTGTTAACGTTTTTATATAATTTTATTCAGTATGTATCCAGATACAATTATAGTACTGCAAATCATAACAACATAATGGTATAATTTGTTTTACTCGTAAAAAGTGCAATTTTCTCATGGACGTCTGGCTAGTTATTAAATTATAAATATGGAAAGAGTAAAAAATAATAGTAGTTTGGCTGGTGATTTTTGTTGTACATTTTAGACGTAGTATCCACGTATGTCCTTTCCAAAGGAAAATACTACACAATCCCTTCCTGACAGACTGGCTAGATGATTTGCGAAAACTTTTATTTTTTATTTCGTTCATCTACGGATCGAGCCGATGGCCCACCTGGTGTTAAGTGGTAACCTCGGCCCATAACCGACGCGAATTGGGTCCCCCCTACTAGGTACGACAAGACCCAAGTCCCATCGTATGCGTCCGTAACTCTGAGAACTGTCGCCCTCCCACCATTACGAATAACCCAATAAACTTCGCGAGTATTTTTTTTTAATAATGGCACTGGTCATAGTCTTAACTGCACTCCAGAATGACTGCGTCACTGATCGTGCGCGATTTTAGTAAATGATCAAACTGCGCAGATGGTCAATAAAAACTAATACATAAATAGACGAGACGTCAAGGGAAATATCGATTTCAGTTATACGCTTTGAAGTAGATCCAGTAAAGGCACCTCTATGTCCCACCCAACGTATAAAATCCGTCACCTATCTGCAATACTCCGCGGCACTGACGCACCGCGGATTTAATTTCCATATATATTTATTAACACGAAAAGAATAAATTGGTGCGGTTCCAAAAGAACTAATACTGGATCGTCCACATTGAATAATCGCGTGACCCTTCTGGTCACGAAGCGCGTTTTGGCGACGGTACTCATTTGTAGAACAGGTTATGGAATGTTATATCAGAGCGTTAATGAACCCATGGAAATTCCATTACCTCTAATCCAAACATTTAATGTACAGTTATCAAAAAAATCGCTACGTGAGAAGTGTTCTTTGATATCGATCCCCTTGCCGTCAGCTACTCGACCTAAACGTTGGACAGTTGATAAAAAAGTGCGCGTAAGTTTATTGTGAGGCGAGATAAGATTTGGAATCTCATATGTCACTGATACCGGCTATTCTGCTCTGCTGCCTGATGTTATTGCGCTTGTGGGGGAGAAAATGATCCACGGCAGAATCGTGCAGAACGGTGGTACTTCCCCGGGCGGGCAAACAGTGCATGATATATAGTTTTCTTCTTATATGTACAGGATTTTAACTATCATGAAACAGCAACATTAAGACTTCAATCACTTATATTCCCACACGATAGTTGGCAATATTTTATTAAATTTAATTACATATTCCACCTGTATCCAATAATACATCTGTAAATTTCATGCAGCTTAACAGTACCAGGAATATGCTATAGACATGTTGTATTTGGTAAAGATTATTTTATCCTGTCGTCTGTGTTCCATTTCTTACTCCTGTAATTTTCCCCAAATTTGAATCCCAATGCCTCAGAGACAATATCCTAGATATATATAGCTTATAGTGCTATCAGTTATTATATTCTAAATAAAGAGTCTGATTTGACTAAACCAGACGTCCCTAAGTATATTCTGCGTGCCAGGAGGCGAGATGTTAAAATGAACTAAGATCAGGTTTTACTAAACCAGACTAGTTTATCTAAAGCCCTGCCATCTCTGTTGCCTTGAATCTCATACCCTACGAGTTTGTACTAGACGGCCATTGGTAAAATAGAACTGTGATTAATAAATTGATTTGACTAAAGCAGACGTCCGTCAACCTGTCTCCAACCCTGCCATGTTCAGTTCTCACTTCTTATATTGCGTGCCAGTCAACGATTGTTAAAAAGATTATGTTTGAATAGAAGAAGTCAAAGATTTGACTAAACCAGACGTCCATCAACTTGCCTCCAACCCTGCAGTTCTCACTTCCTATATTGCGTGCCAGTCAAAGATTGTTAAAAAGATAATGTTTGAAGAGAAGAAGTCAAATATTTGACTAAACCAGACGTCCATCAACTTGCCTCCAACCCTGCAGTTCTCACTTCCTATATTGCGTGCCAGTCAAAGATTGTTAAAAAGATAATGTTTGAAGAGAGAAGTCAACGATTTGACTAAACCAGACGTCCCTTGCATGTCTCCAACCCTGGCATCTACCCTGCCACCTCTCGTGTCGTGTGCTGTATCAGTTACTCCTTCAGTTTGTGCCAGTCGGCGATTTGGCGACGCGGCGCAGCCTGCACCTCGCGCCAGTGGTGGCGCGCGCTCCCGGACCCGTTTGCACCCAGCTCCAGTCGCCCTATCACCTGGAAACCAGAATAATTCGGTGTACGGCCAGGAAAATACAACAGAGACAAGAAAAGGAAATTACAAAATATTAACAATAGCCGCCTCAAGATGTGATGCCTGGCTATTCAACAGATTTTAAGCGGTTTAGGTCGCCGTTAGCACTTTTCCCCACATAACTATGCAATATATCAACACTGATTGTGCATAATCACTACAAGCAGAACGAAAACACTCGTGACATCAAGATTAGGTAAAAGTGCATTGATATCATACCTCGCTACTCACCTCGTTCTTCGTGAGGCGGTCCCAGTCGAGAACTAGGAGCTCCAGCGAGACGTGGTCGAGCGTTGCGTTGGGCGCGGCTGGCACTTCGAATACAAACGACTCGTTGAACACAGGGTTCAGTGTTCGCTTCTTGACGTGTGTCTTCTTCTTGGCGATCCGCTGTCCGTTGTAAAGCAGGTACATTTTAACGTATCTGTGGAGAAAGATTCAGAAGATGAACATCGTGATATTTCTGAATTCTTCTTCTTCTAAAAGGTTATATAAGGTAATCTTAAACTTAATAATCTTCTAGGATCATGAAGTGAACAGCAAACCCGAACCGAATATTAGTTTTAAATGAAATCGGAAACAACAGTTAACCTTCGTACCTAGAGCAACGCGCAGAATAGGAATTAATAATTTAAGAAAAAAATAACATCGTTATTAGATAAGACAGAACAGTACAGTACAGACAGATACTGTTTCGACAGCAGTAATCGGTATTTTTTACTGGATCGGTAATACTGTCATGAGTAATGTGTGACGCACATTTGAATAATAACAAATTTTTTATTCTGTTAACCTTCAAACGACGGGTTAATGTTGATCTCAATGCCTCTGGTGGTGTAGATGTCCATGGGCGACGGTGATCACTTTCCATCAGGTGGCCCGTAAGCTCGTCTGCTAGTACTTAATAATAATAAAAAAGAAAAAACACCCCCGAAAATAACGCCATATATAAAGTTCCTGAGTGAAACATGAAAGCCGGTGAACACTAACGGGTCTGCGAGTCCGGTGACGTCCATCTTGGGCAGGTTCCGCGCCTTCAGCAGCACGACGGTGAGTCGCGCGGCCGCCGGCTGCCAGCACAGGGAGACGAGCACCTCCCCGCGACCCACGCTGCGCATCTGTACGTACAGTGAGCAGTGAGATACATTTATTGTACACAGAACACTATATTTAGGAAGTCACTGCTTGCTGTAACACAGTTTCTGTAAACTAAAACAGAAGGTAGAGCTTCAACAGTTATTTGTACCTTTACTCTGTAATAATAAATATTTTTGTATCTTGTATAGATAAAATCTTTATTGTACACTAAACAAACAAAAATTTTAAAAAGAAAATAATAACATTATACTAGTTAGGCAGATGCACAATGGGCGGCATTATCACTAAAAGTGATCTCTTCCATGCAACCTTTATATAGTTATTATAGTTTAATATACTTGTGGCGTCATACGACACACTTTAGTTTCTAATGTCAATGTCAAAATCTCAGCGCGCTTGCCGCTAAAAAAAGAACAAAGAGATAGAATTGGTAACACATTGTTGTAGCGAGCGAAGCGCATGGATGTTAATTATTATATTGTGAATTGAACAAAGAAGTCTTTCATTTCGACGACCTGCGGTCCCCTTCTACATACATTTAAATGGACCTGGTTGGCGCCGCCCGACGTCGTGTCGTCTGTGTGACACGCGGGCCCATGAGCTCGGTGCCCAGCAACCAGCAACCTCCAAATTGGTGACCCCTTCAGTGCAACGCAACAGCGATCGCAGAGTATTTCGTCGAAACTTGACGACTTCACCGGAGAGGAGAGCGTACAAATTCAGCGCTTGGATACAAGCACGGTCTTACATGACCGACAGGCAAGTCGCAGCGGACAGCAAGAGGTACCGAACTTTTTCATTTATACCTACTTCGAGTGAACCTGGTGGTGGACAAAAACCCAAATTCCACAATCCACATCCTGTGTGTGACTGCTACTTTACATCGGCGTGACTTTCAGATATGTGTGGTGTTGGAAACTTTTAACATTGCCAACAGTAATACTGCTCAGTTATCAGTGTAAAACCTGGTTATGGTGCATAGTAATAACATAATTCTACCTATTATAATAACCTATTGGTGGCTTATTTGGTGTTTCTTTATTATTATTTTATTTTGATGTGTACTCTTATAATATTTTGATCTAAGTTATTCGCATACAGCTGGTTGAATGTGTATTTTAGCTACTAATTATCAAATATTTGGGATACATACTACTCTTATAATATTTTGACCCAAATTATCCGTATACAGCTGGTCGAATGTTTGTTTAGCTACAAATTATCAAATATTTGGGATGCATACTACTAGATTTATTTTTTTAAATTAAGTATATATATATATTTTTTTTTTTATTGTTTCTGTGTACATCTTATTTTATGTTTATATAGCATAGTGATTGTGTCTGATAGTTCCACCAGTAGCATAATTTTGAACGCACACCACCACATTTCCCACTTGTCTGTAAAATTCTTGTTCTTGCCTTGTTCTGTAAAATTACCCATTTGATTTCCTTTCGGTTTTGGTGTTGGTACAGTAAAATTAGCATTATTGAAATGGAAGATTTTGCACAATCAGTAGCTGAGCACAGCCAACCTAATCCTAATACTGGGGCTGGCACGTGCGGTGAGAGTTTGGCATCTACCAATGGTACCGCTGCGGAGAAAGTAATTGTGAGTAAGGTGTCTATCCGCACCCCTCCTTTTTGTAAGGACCGTCCAGCTTTATGGTTTGCTAGCCTTGAAGCACAATTGAGCATTAATGGTATTACACAGGAAATGACCAAATTTAACTATGCCATTGCACATCTGGACACTAACTGCACTAGGGAGGTGGAAGACATAATTTTACAGCCACCAAAGATACAGCCGTACACAACACTGCGGAATGCAATTATATCCAGATTTTCAGACTCACAGGAAGAAAAAGTCAGGCGTCTTCTAGAGAAGGAGCAAATTGGTGACAGGAAACCATCTTCCTTCCTCAGGCATCTGAAGTCTTTGGCTGGACCAACGTTTCCAGTTGACCTGATGAAGACCATATGGATGAGCAGACTACCCAGGTACCTGCAGACTGTGCTTACAGCTCAACGCTTGGAGACATTAACTGAGCTTGGCGAGCTGGCTGATAACCTGGTTGAAATTAACACACACCCAGCGTCATTTGAGGTGTGTTCGACACAGTCATGCTCAGCCCCGACGCCACCGCATGGTAACATGGAAATACAGGAACTTCATAAGAAGGTAGACGAGTTGACGCGCATAGTAGCTTCTCTCACTAGTAGTAACTTTGGCGGTAATATCGATCATGGTCGCGCACGCACGCGTAGCTCTGTCCGGAACCGCAGCCGCTCGCGTTCACGCAATCCACAGCTCTGTTTTTACCATGACCGGTTTGGAACAAAAGCACTTAAGTGCGTGCAACCATGCAACTGGTCTGGTTTTTCACATTCGCCCAAGGAAAACAACCAGGGAAACTCAAGCAGCGGTCGGTAGAGGCGACAACCGATTGCTCTCCAACAAGTCGCCGTCTCTTTGTAACCGATCGGTACTCGAACCGAAAATATTTGGTTGACACTGGCTCGGATTTATGCTGCATACCACGGCAATATGTGAAGGGACGAACACAGCAGCCTCAGCCGTATGACTTAGTTGCTGCAAATGGCACCAAAATAAATACTTACGGTCTGGTTCAACTTAACCTTAATTTAGGGCTTAGACGCGACTTCAAATGGAGTTTTATCATCGCAGATGTGGAAAGTGGTATCATCGGCTCCGATTTCTTGTCGCACTACCATCTACTACCCGACTGCGCCCAAGGCAAATTACGTGACGGGAAGACTGGACTGTTTTCCTCCGCAGACCTCAGTGTAGTGGACCAGCCAAGCGTGAAGATAGTATCTCTCCCTGACTCGCCGTACACCGCGATCCTGGCGAAATACCCTAGCATCACGCGACCACCTGGAGCACCTCGGGAACTGAAACACACGACAGTGCACTATATTAACACTACCGAAGGCCCTCCGGTTACATCTAGACCACGCCGGCTTGCACCTATAAAGCTGCGCGCCGCACAGAAGGAGTTTGAAGAGATGGTTCGTGCTGGTACCGCACAACCGTCAAGCAGTTCCTGGTCGTCTCCCCTGCACCTCGCTCCTAAAAAGGATACAACGTGGCGCCCCTGCGGTGATTATCGCGCATTGAACGCCCGTACCATCCCTGATCGGTATCCTGTACGCCATATTGGTGACTTCTCTCAAAATTTGACTGGCTCCAATGTGTTTAGCACAATCGACCTGGTCAAAGCATACCAACAGATACCGGTCAACCAAGGAGACGTCTGCAAGACCGCCATCATCACACCATTCGGTCTTTACGAATTTCCGTTTATGACTTTCGGGCTACGGAATGCGGGGCAGACATTCCAACGGTTTATCGACGAGGTTGTACGTGGCCTTGATTTCTGTTTTGCGTACGTTGATGACATTCTTGTGCATTCCAGCAGCCAGGCGCAGCATGCCGCACACCTAGAAAGATTATTTCAGAGGCTACATGAGTATGGCGTCGTCATAAACACGGCAAAGTGTGTGTTTGGCGCAGAAGAGCTGTCCTTCTTAGGATATCGCATTAGTGCAGCAGGCAGTTGCCCGCCTGAGGACAGAATCCGTACCCTAATGGAATACCCGCCACCCAAGACAGTACAAGGCATGCGCCGATTTCTCGGCATGGTAAACTTCTACCGTCGTTTCCTGCCAGATACCGCAAAATACCAAGCACCTTTGATCGATGCCGTTTCTGCCATACAAGGAAAAGGAGCTAAACCCTTTGTGTGGACGCCTGAATTAGAGGAATGTTTTGAATCATGCAAGAAGAGTTTAATGTCCGCTACAACTTTAGCTCACCCGGACTGCAACGCCTCACTTGGACTTTTCACTGATGCCTCAAGCACACACGTAGGTGCATGCTTACAGCAGCGTGTCAGTCAAGAGGATGACTGGCAGCCGTTGGCTTTTTTTAGTAAAAAGCTCAATACGAAGCAGTCAGAGTTGCCAGCATACTACAGGGAACTTCTCGCTGTGTACGAAAGCGTACAGCATTTCCGGCACATATTAGAAGCCCAACATGTGACTATCTACACAGATCACAAACCGCTCACTTACGCTTTCGTACAGCGAAGAGAGAAGTTGCCACCAGTCCAGCTGAACCAGCTGTCATTCATAAGCCAGTTCACCACGGATATCGTCCACATCAAAGGCACCGACAACATAGTGGCAGACACCATGTCCCGTATAGAATCGATCTCACTTGAAGAAGACTTTGCTGCGCTCGCTGAATCCCAAAGCACGGACGAGGAGTTAGCTAGAGTGCGCGACGACTCTTCCCTTAAGTTGGAATCAATCCTGATTCCAGGCACTAACGTCACTATACTTTGTGACACCTCCTCAGGTCGGCCACGACCATATCTGACGCCCCCTTTTCGCCGTGCCGCGTTCGACCGTTGTCACAACCTCAGCCACCCTGGTGCGCGAGCAACCGTTCGCCTGGTGACTGAGCGCTACGTTTGGCCGCAAGTCAACAAAGATTGTCGCAAGTGGGCGCGCCTGTGCCTGCACTGTCAGCGCAGTAAAATTAGCCGGCATATCATGTCGCCTCTTGGTAATTTCAAGAGCCCTTCTGGCAGATTCCGACACGTCCACATTGACATCATAGGTCCACTGCCACATTCTAACGGTTACAATTACTGCCTCACTGCGATAGACAGATTCACGCGGTGGCCGGAGGTGTGGCCTATGACGTCAATGACAGCGGAAGAGGTGGCAGATAAATTTACAAATGGGTGGATATCCCGTTTTGGAGTGCCTAGCATATTGACGACCGACCAAGGCCGCCAATTTGAATCCACATTATTTCAGCGGTTAATGAACGTGTGCGCTACAAAACGGATTCGCACGACCAGCTATCATCCCTGCGCGAATGGGATGGTAGAGCGGATGCACCGCCAACTAAAGGCATCATTGATGTGCCATGCTGGCACATGGACCCAAGCACTACCGTTCGTTCTTCTTGGCATGAGGACGGCGCTCAAGGAGGACTTGAAGACCTCGTCCGCTGAGCTCGTCTACGGAGAGACTCTCCGGTTGCCTGGCGAACTTATCGTAGCACCAGAAGAACCCAGGAGCCCAAACGATGTCGCAGATTTCGTCTCAGAACTTAGAAGCCGCATGGAAGTTTTGCGTCCTGTTCCCGCTTCGCACCACGTTCGACCGTCTTCTTTTATCTACAAGGATTTAGCGACGGCGACACATGTTATGCTTCGAGATGACACAGTACGACGACCGTTGCAACCTCCGTATACTGGCCCACATCGCATTCTGAACAGAAGAGATAAAACGATTACCTTGATTATAAACGGCAGGGAGTCTACAGTCAGCATAGACCGCGTGAAGCCTGCATATATGGACGTTGGCGTATCATTAGACAGTAGTGCATCGCCCGCGCCGCCCGTACCAGCCTCGGCTTCATCACCTGCTGCCGCTCTTGATCCAGATTCTTCCGTTTCTATTCTTGCTCCCGTTCTTACAAGTTCACCTACTGCTATATCTAAACCTACATCACCACCTGCTCCTGTCACCACCAGGACCGGAAGGAAAGTCAAATTTAGGGATATTTTAGACCTGTAAGTTTTTTTTTTTGTAATTTTTCCTTCTTCGTGGGGGGGTGGTGTGGCGTCATACGACACACTTTAGTTTCTAATGTCAATGTCAAAATCTCAGCGCGCTTGCCGCTAAAAAAAGAACAAAGAGATAGAATTGGTAACACATTGTTGTAGCGAGCGAAGCGCATGGATGTTAATTATTATATTGTGAATTGAACAAAGAAGTCTTTCATTTCGACGACCTGCGGTCCCCTTCTACATACATTTAAATGGACCTGGTTGGCGCCGCCCGACGTCGTGTCGTCTGTGTGACACGCGGGCCCATGAGCTCGGTGCCCAGCAACCAGCAACCTCCAAATACTTATTATAGTTGAACTTACTTTCAGGCTGCGCGGTTGTATCTCGCGGCACAGCGCCATCGCCTCTCCGCTGTGAAGTTGCAAGTTTGTCAGCGGAGCTACCACCTCGCCGATTATCTCATCACGGGAATATCTGTCAAGTAACAAACACCTTCGATATACATGAATGAAGACTATTTTTTTTAATATTGGTGGTAATTTCACACAGCGCCATCTAGCCCCAAAGTAAGCTAAGCAAATAGCTTGTGTCATGGAAACCAGACAACTGATATAATACTAAAATACTTTTGTTGTAAATACATGTCAAAATCCCGACGCGCACCTATAAAAATTTTACGTGCACAATACCACGTCCTCAAAACGGTGGAGGAAAACATCGTGAGGAAACCGACATGTCCTATAACTTAAAATTCGAAGACATGTGTCAAGTGCACGAAGGGAGCCTCTTTGACGCGCACTTAAAATCCTTTCAACACACTAGCACAACACAAGGCTGCGGTAACAGCACAGTATTATGTTGTTGGAGCGCGGCAACGAGCATTAGCGCCTGACCGAATTATGGTTACATCGATTCGCGTCGTGCTCTTAGTTTTTGTCAGGCGTTGTATATTATCAAATGGCAATCTGTAAGTCACTTCACTTGCCCTACAACCGTCAATCTGTTACAATCTTATTTAATAATAATAATTGCAATTACGATCCGGAGTATTCATTGACACCAGTATATCCTGCAAAGATATAACATACACATCTGTGTTACCTGTCAAAGCTGAGAACCACGAAGTGAAGTGTGATGGCGCTGAGCTGGTGAGGTGCGAGCCCGTAGAAAGTGAAATCCTCGTCGTAAACTGGGCACCGGGTTTTGCGGACCACTCTGCAACGAGTAAGATTATGGTTAACCTCACATAAATTTTAGACAAGTTATTTTGGTTGTCTGGAAGAGATCGCTTCTTAACGATAAAACCGCCCATTGTACGTGTATCTTAAGTAGTTTTAACGTTTGTACTGTATTTTAATGGTGTACAATAAATATTTTTCATTCATTCATTCATCTTCGGGCAAATTAGATTAGATTACGCGTGGAATTCGGTTTTATCACGCACCCCTATTTTACCCCTCGGAAAAGTAGCCTATGTTACTCCTTGTTACATCAGCTATCTGCCAGTGAAAGTCTCGTCAAAATCGGTCCAGCCACTTCAGAGATTAGCCGGAACAAACAGACAGACAGACTAAAATTAAAAGTAAAAAACGTTGTTTTGGTATATGTACCGTGTATACAACCATATGCAATTAGTAAAAAGCGGTTATTTTAATATTACAAACAGACACTCCAATTTTATTTATTTGTATAGATGAGTTCATAATGTTTCTCTTGTATGGAACTACAAGCCGCTGTAACGAGGTGGGTGTTGATACCTGCGACAAAGTTTTATTACTTCTGCAGACATCATCATTTCTCAATTATCCACTGTTTTAATTCCCCTAACAAATATTATGATTTGCAAAAAAAATGTATTTGGTGTACCATAAAGCATTGTCTACCACTCGTATCTATCTATGTCGACTGGAATAGTAGACGAATGTCAAATGGGGTGCAAGGTAGACATGTTTCCTGACCTTGTCTTGACCTTGTGCTGTTTGTCAGGAAGCAACTGCAACTTGACGTAGGGGTCGGGGCCGGCGGGCTCGCGGCCCGGCAGACCCTGGCACGACACCACAGACACCACCAGAGCATTCTTCTCATTCTCATATCTGTAACAGTGCATTGTCATTATAATATGTAATCGTAGTAAACGACACACCTACACTGGTACCTGTCACACAAAATAAATTATAAACATTGGTGGACAATTCACACAGCGCCATCTAGCCCCAAAGTAAGCTAAGCATAGCTTGTATCATGGGAGCCAGACAACTGATATAATACTAATATACTTTTTTGTAAATACATATTAACAACCAGACACAGAACAAACATGTATGTTTCACTATGTTCGTCACACAAATGTTTGTCCTAGGTGGGAATCCAACCCACGACCTACAGCGCAGAAGGCAGTGTTACTACCAACTGAGCTAGAGGCCAGTCAATGGTCGGTATGCGGAATAACATTGTCATCTACGCATCGGGCTCAAACTGGAATCATCTAAAGTTTTTCCATCACAATATAATTTCGTAACTTTCGTTATAACGATACAAACGCCCTCTCCCTTCCACCGCCTGAACAGCGCAATAAAGTCGTATATTGATGTCAGACGAATACACAAGTATGTTCATTATATTTGTATACGTAGGTACTAATAAACCTGCGACTTCGTTCGCTTGGAATTTATTTATGTTGCGATACCGGGGCTATGCTTCGCCAATGGGATACTTGTTTCTTACAAACGTCGACACCCCATTTCACCCCGTTAGAGGCGAAATTTTCCAAAGCCGACGCTTTAGGAAAGCGACCAAGAAATAAAATCCCTTTCATTTGCTGTAGTCTTAAGTTATTACCTATATGTACGTTAGTCACTAAGATATCTATTTATATGGGTCAATGTATTTATACGAAGTAGCCTGACATAAAAAAATATTATTATTATTATTATTAAAGCCTCCCGTACAAAATGTCTGATAGTATAAACAGATATAAGAAAGATACATATGTACATATTGACAAACTATTGAGTTTTCCCGCAAAGTAAATGAGATTACATAAATCTCAATTTTGATAAGTTCTTAAAAAGCAACAAATCTTTCTCAAAGAGCGTTTGGAAATTAAAATTGTATTGGACTAAACCAGTCTTGTTCTTTTTTCTTTTTGTTTCGTGTAATGCAATAGGGATTTCACCTGAATTGATCATTAAAAAGTCAACTGTTATCGAAGAGAGTATGATCCCGCAACATCGTGTTAGTACCATTGTTTTTAACAGACTTCAGAAAAATGAGGACATTACCGATTCAATTGTTTTATGTTTGTTAGCTTAGATCTCAGTCATTTAAAAACCAATTAGGAAAATTATTTTTTATTTGAAAGGATTTACATACATTTAGATTAGTCCCGTAACAATTTCAGGAAAATAGGTTCAGTAGTTTTTGAAATCGAAATAACTGGAAAATTTTATCCAAGTACGAGATAACGAGAAATCCTTTTCTTTCATTGGCAATGAAGTCGCTTTTTTCATTTTGCTACGCAAAGCAATTGTTTAGGAATTGGTTTCTCTTTACGGCATACGTGATAAAGCTGAAATTACTCACTAGCAATTTGCAGGTAAACTTGATTCCAAACATTGGTATTTCCAATCGAATTTACCTACCTATAAAACCTAAATTGTTGTTTCTAAGTAAGAGCCAGAAAGTTTTGTCTTTTCAATTGAACTGCCTATCACAAGGTGACAATTATGCTGAATTTTGGTTCAATCTCATTTTAAATTTCATTATGTGGTGGCCCATTGGACGCCTGCAAAGTTCACATCTTAAACTAAAAGCCTCAGGCTTGTTACTACGGACAAACTGAATCCTAAAAAGAGAATAATTTTCCATTGAATAGCTGCGGTAGAATCCAGACTGTTCTGAATTCCATGAAGCCATTTCCACATGAAAAATGAAGCGAGCATTCGTCGTATTTCTATTAGGGTCCCTAAGGAATTTCAGACGAACGCGAAGTTGTGAAACATGTATGAATAAGGGCAAACCTGCTTCAGGTGTGACAGGCGTCAAATATGCAAAATTGTGGACATAAATCCGGCTCACTTTGCCCGAGGGAGCAACCTGACGTGCAAATATAAGGTACCTATTTGAGAAAGTCTGATTTTGAATGAGAGCGTAACATAACAAGAAAAATATTTTGTACCTTATTTTACGCATATATATATTTTGGGCCAGGGCGCGCGCGGGCGTCGTCCCCAGAACACTATCAAAGTTTCATCACAATCGGATCAATGGTTTCGGAACGCATAGGGAACATCATGTATATATATTTATATGTTTAGGTATATATGGTATAGTATATAGTATTTTGTATTTATGGTGTATGTTTGGAGTATGTAGGTTTTTTAAGCCCTTTAAAAATTTAGTTTTCATTTATCTTTATTATGTACCTACACGTCCTACCTTTATAAAATCTTTAAAGGATTATGCTCGCCTTTGTACATGTATTACTTATGACTTTTTTGTATTATGTTTTCTGTGCACAAGACAAAGAAAAAACACGCAAACATAGATTTTTATTGATTTTATTGATATTTTATGTTTCAAATTCTAGGCATCAATGGTACACATCAGGGCTACCCACACTAGACTCTATCCACGACACAATCCCAAACTATCGGTTTTAGAACGAAAATAAACACAAACATATACATTTACAGGGAATCGCGTCGTTTCCGGAGCCATAAACCCGAGACCTCGGGATCTAGTCAGCTAATAGCGGTTTAGAACGTGTGTATGACCTAATCGATAGCCCCGTGCGGCTAATCGGGTCAGGCTTCGGACACGTTAGAGGTAATTTGAGGCTCTAATCTGTAATTAAAATCCTAAGCTACAGTAAATACTACATGGTGGGCGACTCGTTTAATTATTTGTATGCTGCAACTGTTATGTTACGCAAAACTATGTAGTTATGTTTAAAAATATTTGTCTTAAGGTATTCATTAATATGGGTCCAATATATTTTATACACTAAGTTGGTTGAAATAAGAAATAATTATTATTAAACGTATTTAAACGGTATTCCGGTATAACCCGGTCTTTTTGCAGGGCAGTAGAGGGACCAAAGTCAACCCTGAGAGTTCTGTTTTGTGAGGGTGATAACTAATACAGAGGTGAAGGGGAGGCTGATGGTGTAATACCATGAAAAGCTATAATGAAATAGGTATATACTGGGTTACTTAGTAGAACTTCCAATGTGTACTTCATGTAGGTAATTGGGCTATGGTATGAGGATTGGTACCTACCAATTTTGCCTCATTTCAAAATATATTCACGTAGATTTCTCTGACTGCGAAGCAAGATCCCGGGTTCGATGCCCGTCATAAACTCTAGAGTAGAATAGCAGAGTGAGGACCACTCTCAAAATGTGCCTAAAAATTTAAATATACTCTTTCCTTTGTGCAAGACAACGTGGGCGGACACGACATAACTTGGCACAGGTGTACTTTCATGTACAGAATTATGCCCGCCGCAATAAAAGCCTTACAGGTATAAAGGGTGTCTCAAAGTATATTCTGTAAGGTTATATAACAAGTTATATTTCAAAGGGATTATTTATAACCTTGACGTAAGATTTCAGCTTTGTTACCTCCCTATTTTGGCCTTTGTTACCCCTCAACGTTTATAGTATGTTTATAGTAGGTAGTACGGCATTATCTCAGATGTGTATGGTCAGTAGTATAGTAGTATCCTGAAGATAAAAATGACAAACTGAAGTCTTTAGATGACCTTTCCTATGGCGATTTAGTAGTTTAATTTAGATTAATAACCGTATAAATTATGATTTTAAACGACTTAAAAAAATTACGAGGTGATTTAGGTACCTCAATTTTCGTCATTTACAAACCGATTTGAAATTATTATACTTTAAAATTGGTCCCATAGAAAGTTTATCAGAATGGTTTCAGTAGTTTTGTTTTTAGATCAAAATAACTGGATATAATATGCCATCCAAGTGCGAGATAACGAAGAATCGTTCTCGTCAATTGGCGATGAAGTTGATTTTTTGTATGCTTATAAATTGCTTTTGTGTCAAAGTCAAGTCAAAGTCAAATTCATAAACTTTATATCCATAGAATTCATAAAGAAGTGGCTTGGAAACGTTAATAATATTCAAAACATAAGGTCACGCGTACTTATCGCCTAGCTTGACACGTGGTCAAACCCTATCCGACCCTCCATGGGAAGAACAGACAAGATACCCCTAATGGAGGGATTACTATTATTTCGAGCACGATCCTTGTAACATGTGCGTGGATTAGTCCACGCGAAATTCCATTTTTTCGGCGCACATAAGCAAATTGCCTAATATTCGACGAACTCTCGTGGTTTGATCAAAAGCATGACTCAAGAACCCCTTACAGCGCTTGTCAACAGAAAGCCACATTATTTTCGCGTGACAACCCTCCCAACCATTATTTTCCATGAAAGTGACTTACAATTTGTAACTAGCGGTTGCGAACATTTTACGGCATTCCCCGGAGTGGCAATAAAATTGCCATTCGTTTTATTGGGCGCACCAGTCGCCTAATGTCTGTTTAAGATGGTCAATGTCAGTTTCACATACGTTCGGCGATTCCAATAACCAACTTAAAATTTTGGTTCATAAGTCTTCTTCTTTCTGTAGCGAATGAAATAAATCAATAATAAATATTGGTGGACATTTCACGCAGCGCCATCTAGCCCCAAAGTAAGCTAAGCATAGCTTGTATCATGGGACAACTGATATAGATACTTAAATGTTTTTTTGTAAATATATACCTATAATACGTATTAGATCGGACACAGAACAAACATCTATATTCGTCATACAAATGTTTGTCCTGGGTTGTTGTGGTGGGAATCGAACCCACGACCTACAGCGCAGAAGGCAGGGTTACTACCAACTGAGCTGAGGACTGAAAATGATTATGATAAAAATATATTTTCATATTTTTTATTTATAAACCAGTATTCATTTTCTGCATCACTATTAGGCAACCTGATATTATGAAGTAGTACGGAAGCTTTGTGTCGCTGAGAGCTTTTGTTCCAACTTCGTTCGCAGAAGTGGCGGTATAATGGAGTATTGAGGGAATTCAATGGAAGTTTATCAAGAAATAATAAATATAATAATATATAATAATAAATATAATAATTATATAATATAATATATAATAATATATATTATATAATATTATATAATATATAATACCCACGCAAATAGACCATTGTTACTAAAAGCACATGAGTGCTCCTTACTCAAGTCTGTTTCAGCAGACTGTTTCATATTTTCCGGGAAAGGGCTATCATGTTAAATGTTATTGAAAAGTTATATAATAAAAAATATACATAAGTTTGTTTTTTGTTGTGTTTGTTGTTTGTTTGTTTTTTAAGATTTTCGGTCTGATTCCCATGATACAGGCTATGCTTAGCTTACTTTGGCGCTAGATGGCGCTGTGTCAAAATGTCCACCATTTCCTTCAAATAGTACATAACTTTATCCCAGAAAAAAAAAACACTGACTAATCGAGTCACTGGTTCTATCGAACCGTTGTGGTGAATGGATTTTAATTGTGCCTCAAAGAGGCTACTTTCATGCACATGATACATTACTTCAAATTTTCGGTTTCCTAACGATGTTTTCCTTCACCGTTTTGGAAACGTGGTATCGTGCACATAATTTTATCAAGCGAAAAACTCATAGGTGCGCGTCGGGATTCCAACCGGCGACTTAAGGATTGAATCACGGGGTCAGTACCACTGGGCCTCCGCGCTCTCTCAAATGGAAGTAATAACATAAGATGAAAATCCTTAAAAAAACCTACTTCTTGTTTTATTTCAACGAGGATTGGTGTAGCGTAATATTTAAGCAGTAAAATAACATTTCGATACGCAGTAATCCCTCGCTATCTTTGTTTCCCGGGACAAAGAACTGTTCCGTATCGATTTCCCGCGGGTTTCCCTGTCCGATTGTAGGCATCCTAGGTATTCCGCCCAGGTAAACCAATGTATTATGTAAAGTACCCTGGGATATTGCTTTGAAAGGTTGAATATACTTTCCTTGTGTGCTTTTCAACAAGGATTTATTAGCCGTAGCACTACTGAAGGAAACTTCTCGGTAGCATTGGCCCAGTCTGCCGCCATTGACTTGTGGAGTTTTGGTATAATAATAACAAATTTATGTATTTTTTATGTGTAAATAATATTTACAAAATACAGTAAAATCAATTGAGCTACCGAAAAACTGTTTCCAAATATGTATAGAAAGCTCAACTGATCCATTTCAATAACAGCTCTCGCTCGAGTGCAATGCCCAATCTCTGAGCCTGTAATGATAATATCAAAAACATAAAGTTATAACACATTTAACAAGACTCTTTAATTTCACAATATCTTCTCAGTTATGGCGTAGCAGATGGCAAAACTCTAGAATATTCAGTCATCGTTGAAAATGCACTTACAAACTTTTTACAGTACTAAGTAGTTTGATGACTATTACGATTCGATTATGTTATGATAATTTGGAAGATTCAATATTTTGAATTCAGCTTGTTTTGACCAATTACCCCTTACATGTTAGTTTATTTGTGTTTATTACAACCCCTTAAATGTTTGGTATAATAGTCTAAGATCTGTACACTGTTTTCTCCTGGAAGGGACTAGTCACCCACAAAACAGGGAATCCTAGTGTGGGGACTAGTTAAGTTTTATCGTAAATAATCTATTATGTGACTTAATTAACTGCTCAATAATGTATTCACACATAATACATAATTTATGCTGTAATTAATGAAAACATATCGAATTAATAATATTCAATCTTCTAAATTATCTTAACTAGTTTCTATTGTCTGTGTAATGGGCATTACTAATTTTGGCGAACGAAATAGGCTGGAACCAGAGAACTATTCTTGGACAAGGTCAACACAAAAGCTCTGCACCTACTCTTTCTAATATCGCTTGGCATACGATACAGCATATTATAATTACGTAACCGTTTGTATAATCGCTTATTATATATATATTTACATAAAGTAGTATGATTCGTCAACTAACGGGTGCCCGTGACTTCTATATGAGAGGGAACGCTGAGAAGATGTCAATGTCAAAAATTTTATTTCCATAGAATTTATTAAAAAATGACTTGACACGTCAAAAATATTCAAAACCTAAGGTCACGCGTACTTATCGCTAAGTTTGACGCCTGTTCAAACCCTATCCGACCCTTCATGGGGTAGAACAGAAAAGAACCCCCCCCCCCACCCCTAAAGGCGGGCTTTATTTTTTTCGCGAGCACGATCCTTGTAACTATCTGGAAGATGCTAGAAGTAGTTGTTATAGGGAAAGCTTATTTCTAAATTTTAAGAAGTTAGACTTAGAAGTTAGAATTTTAGGACATTACGGATAATTTTAAGTTGCATTTTCGAGAGCTTTTGTGGAAACGACTAATGCGACAGATCATAACCGAGCGTTGACTGACCGTAGTTTGAAATGCAGGTCGCCCAGTCGTCCGTCATTGGTCTCCGGCTCGGCTGGCTTGTTGATCTTCTCAGTAGCATTGGCGTCAGCGAGCTCCTTGCTCAGCGGGGCCGGCTCGGGCCCGGTGGGCGTGCTGGGGCTCGTGTGGATCGATGGCTGGGGGGAAGGAACATGGTTAATTGATTAATTTTGTGAAATTGCAGGCGCTTGAGACGTAACATCCCCGTCTCGGGGTGATGGACGTAACGCAATGCGACTTGAGTCATCTCGTACCTAATTTGGTGGAGAGGGCTTGAGTCGTATTGTTGTTGTTCATGTGCGGCGGTTACCATTTAACATCAGGTGGGACATCAGCTCGTTCTATCACCTACATAACATAAAAAATATATAAAAAAAAACAATTAGTTGGTACTACCTCTTAAGTAAAACTCTCGTCTTTCTTGATAGGTAGTATATAACAGTTATATAAGTACACCCCAGTTACTGGGGTGTACCTACGATTGCAGTTTTAATTTGACGTCAAGCACTACGTCACAGCTTATACGTGATATTTAAGTGTTTACTGAAGTATTTCACACTTCGCCATCAATGTTCCTGATGCCCCAAATGAAGTATAGCTTGTACTATGGGAACCAGATGAGTGATAAAATATAAATATACATCACAATATACCTATTGAATGAGAAACAAATTACTCCACATACTTCTCATTACAATCGTACCTACCATTTGTTTTTTTTTGCTTATGTGATAGTACGGAACGAGCAGACTTCCCACCTGATGTTAACCACTGCACATAACAAGCGATAATCTCACTGAAGCATACCGATTGTGAATTCATATCGACATCACAATACCTCCAATAGAAGCGGGCGTAGTAAAGTGATCGACAATAATCTGAAAGTGGTCGATTACGCTAGAGTATTATGTTAGCAGTTGTGCATAACAACCGCGGCTTGGGAATGCGAATGAGGTCCGCAACGCTTTCCCAGATAATACGACGTGTTTCATTAGATCCCAGAGGCTCTATACGTTTTTCTCAAGGGTAGGTTCAAATAAAGAGGACGCTTTATTCTTTCAAAACTTTTGGTAGATTTTACTTTTAGACTTTAGTTTTGCAAGATGGAATACCGAGCTAGAAAAGCTACAATTATCGATTGCCCAGTAATCTACTAGAAGCTATTCTAATCTTTTGCACAGCTTCGACTGAGTTATTCATTAAATGTACCTATATTTTTTTTTTTTTTTTTTTTATGTAATACATTTACGGAACGAGCCGACGGCCCACCTGGTGTTAAGTGGTAACCTCGGCCCATAACAGCCGATGCGACTATATGTACTAACATTACTTATCCTACTCAAACATCTGATAAAATATAACTTTGGTGAATCTTGGTAAATGCCAGGCAAGGTGGTAATTGTTTTGAGATTAACCAAAGAGGTTATGCTAACCTATGAAGGTTATACTTTATCAGCGAGCTAGCTATAATAAGTCTCGTATTAGCAGCGATTCTATGAGACTGATAAGAATTTATTTAATAACGAAAATTTTTTTTTATACATACGCGCAAAAGGGCCACCTATTCTTTCTAACGATCGCCGTCGCTCATTCGTGTGACGGTGGGGGCGCAGCCAGCTGGATGGCGAACAGCGACTTGCGCAGGTAATGGTCGACTGTGAAGCTTCTTAACGGGTTCTTTCTCACCGGATTTAGTGGTGTGGCGGGTTGATGTGGAGGCTGCGGTTGCGGTGGAGACGTGGCGGTTGGCGCAGTCGGTGCGGTAGGTGATGGTGACTTGCGCAGGTAATGCGTGGCGGAGCCCGGCGAACGGACTGCGGTGGCGCGTCGTGGAGGTTGAAATACCAGGGCTTTATCGGGGCCACGTTTACTTCCTGAATAAATCAGGGAATGTGGTTAGATATTGGATAGATGTGTGTGTCTATCTATGAGTATCTTTGCCTAACAAAATAAAAATAATATTTAAACAAATATAAAAGAAAAAATTATAAGTAAGAGCAAAATACAAAAAGATTAGGTACGACTAAATACCGATTTTAGATGTTATTATTTTTATTATCGTACACTTTTTTTTAATTAAACAACTTAAAAAGCAAAGTTATTTTTAAAAAAACAGCTTATTTTTCCGGGATAAATGGCGATATTGGACAAAAAAGTATTTAGGGCGGCGCGGCGTAGCCCTCGAAACGCTTCGCTTTGTGCGAAGAAAAGCTTTTAAGTTCCAGAAGTGGGCTTTTTTTTAGCAATTAGCAGCCCCTTTTCATGAGAGCTCTTTTGGCATAGTGACTCTAAATTAGCACTTTGAATCAGATTCATAAAATTACTGTAAAACACTCGCAATTACTATACCATATACCACATCCGTCACATCCTTTCCACACATCCTTCTGTTTGTAGAAACAAAAAACAATTAATGGCCAAACACAAAACAAACATCTATGTTTGTCACGCGGATCTTTGTCTTGGATGGGAATCGAAACCTACGACCTACATTGCAGAAGGCAGGGTTACTACCCACTGAAAGAAGAAAGAAAAAAGAAATATATTTATTGACACGCACAGGTGAAATAAGTCGCTGCCTCAGCATAATGCCATTCTTAGCCACGGCTACATCGTGCCTGAGCTCGGCGCTGGTTTTCAGGCATACCAGGGAGCTGGGCTGTGGTACAGTCAAATTCATTAATTCATTCATTCATCACTTATGTTGCAAGCTCCAACGGTGTATCTTATTATTGCAAGGTGTACTGTCTAAGGTCTCACTCACCGAGTTTATGCGCCAGTGAGTTCCTGCGGCGCGCGAGCCAGCAAGCCAGCATCGCCAGCACTATGAGCACCAGCGACGCCGCTCCGCACACAAACAGCCAAAAGGGCCATTCTCCAGCTGTGAACAACAATTTATTTTACAAGCCGTTATTTAAGAGTGTAGAACTCACGCCAAGTTCTTCCAGGGAAGTACTGCCACAGTGGCCATTTCTGCCGCCAAACAGTGACGAATTTGCATTACTGTGTTCCGGTTTGAAAGGTGTGGTTGCCGGTGTATTTACGGGCACATGAGACATTCCACCTACACGTCTCAGTGTTACGGGCGCATCGATGCGACTTGGGTCTTTTCGTACCTAGTAGGAGAGGACCCAAGTAGCATCAGTTGTTATGGGCAAAGGTTATCATTTTACACCAGGTGGACCGTCGGCTCGTTCCGTATCAGAATCGCATAAAAAATAAAACAAAATAACTTGCATTGTTTGTATGTTTGTTCGGGTCAAACCTTGCAACTGAATTATACCAGTTCCCCCGACCAATTGAGCTGAAATTGGAACACAGAATGTTACTTCGATGGCAGTGAAATTTTGTGGTACCATTGAGGTGGTCTCATGATGGAGTCGGAGGTAGCCATAGGAGCTCCTTAACTTCTCGTTGAGTATTTTTTTTTCAACTGATTTTGATATAACTATTTTATAATTATCGGTTTATCATTCAAAGCGATAGCAATTTATTTCAACTTAGCGAGCTTTTCAACAAAAATAAGAATATCGGAATACGGGTCTCCAATCTACTCACCAGATGCCGACATGTAAAAAGTTCTGAATCGAGGAAACATAATATGACCCATATTATAAACTTCAACAATTTAACGTGCACATGTGTTTACTAATTAATAAATGTCGTTATCGTTTGGGAGCTGTATAATGAGCGCAGTTTTTACGCGACGGACGGTGCTTTTGCATGCCACGTGATTTTCATCGTTGGCCGAAATAAACATAGGACGCAAGATGACTTCAAACGAGTTAAACTAATATTGAGATAAAATTGGAGCAATGGTTTGATCTGACTGGTGTCGGTATATTAAGGGAAAATAATATCAGTCTATGAAAACAATACTGAGTCTTTACTGAGTAAGACGCCTCAAAGCTCAGTTGGTAGTAACCTTGCCTTCTGCGCTGTAGGTCGTGGGATCGATTCCCACCCAGGACAAACATTTGTGTGACGAACTATATTTGTGCTGTGGCTGGGCGTTGTATACATAATTATGTATTTACAAAAAAAAAGTATACAAGTATTATATCAATTGTCTTTTTATTGTGATGTTAAATAAGAATGAAGAATACCACGTTCTTGACGATGAAGGAAAACATCGTGTGCCCATTTAATCTAGCTTGTCGAGTGTATGCAGTGCAATTTCTGTATTTGCTTCCCTCCCTCACATAGTTGTATGAAGAAGTCTGTAAATAGACGAAATTCAACGTTGTAGGTCATTCATCGTCTTTGGTAGTTTGGGATACGTAGGAAATTCTTACTTTTGTGCTTTTTTTTGTTTTTTTGTAAAATTTCATCATCTTACGTGTACATTATTGTAAATAATATTGTATCTGGGTCAAAATAAATAATCTTTCATTCTTTCTTTCTTAATTTTTTTTTATTTTTCATATATTGAACGAAATTATTCATAGGACTAACTAAACCTTCCAAATTAGTAGCTTTAGCTTTATCCATTAATACTTGATCATATCAAATTGAATGAAGACAACCTTGGAACAAGGTGAAACGACTTTTCCGATAAGTCGATCCACACCTATTTCCAGCATGTTGAAACACACAGTATACTAGACTTTATAGCTTGGAGATAAAGTATAAATTGAGGTTGGAATATCGGAGAAAAAGCTAGGGGAGAGAAAAAACATAGGAGAGGATCTAATTGCTTTATTCCGCTCTCGCTTTGAATGGATTTCAATCTGACTTAAAAGTGGATATTGCTATTATGAAGCTAGATTACTCTTTCTAAAGAACTTTAACTGATGAATGTCCTAAATGTGATTATGATATTATTTCCGATATTTAATGTTATAAATAAATAAATATCGGTGAACAGCCCCAAAATAAGCATAGCTCCGCTCCTACTGTAAAAACCAGATGACTGATAGAATACAAATAAACTTTTGTTTTGTAAATACATATATATTAATAGATATTAAAACCCAGACACGGAACATATTTGACTTATTATACGTACACATATAGGTACTAGCTGATCCGCACATATAGATACTAGCTATTTTTGGGTTTTTACCTTATCATTTAGGGGTATGAAAAATTGTTTACGTCCTATTCTCAGACCTACCGAATATAACAAAAAAATTCATAAAAATCGATCGAACCGTTTAGGAGGAGTTTGGTTACAAACACTGTGACACGAGAATTTTATATATTAGATATACATACATAATATAACATTTTATAGCAGAATTTCCATTACAAAACTCATTCCCGCATGCATATAAAGTCACGTTGTCGAGAAACACAATACCAGGGCTCACGTGGAATCTATTTCAAGCCGGCGAAGGCGTGTCGTTTGCACGTCGGACGTCTCTGCGCGGCGCCATCAGATACTTACAATCTTTTCAAATCTCTTTATAGGATATTCAACGATTCGTGGAATACTTGCGAATGTTTTTATTTTATGTAATGTAATGTAGGGTACAGAGTGAGCTGACGGTCCACCTGATGTTAAGTGGTAACCGCCGCCCATAGACAATAGCAATACGACTCAAGTCCTCTCCATAGTACGAGATGACTCAAGTCGCATTGCGTTGCGCCAGTCACCACGAGACGGGGATGTTACGTCTCATGCGCCTGCAATTTCACCGGCACCCACTCCCTTCCACCGGAACACAGCAACACGAGTGCATCACTGTTTGGCGGCAGATTATCAGGTGTGGTGACAGTACTTCTCCGTGCGAACTTAGCACAAGTTTACTGCTACTTTGGGTTGCTCCTTTTGCACCACCCGGGGCACACGTGTAGGGATTTAAAGGGTAATCACATTCGGACGCGAGCAACGTGGGCCCCAAATGAATGTTCGTGATATCAAAAAACACAAAAATTTATTGACTAAGTAAGGGATACAAATTAATTGGTGAATCTCTGCTCTCTGTTGTGGCACACTAATATTTTTGTAATGGACGTAACAATACAACATAAAGTTTAAGAATAGCCGTATTTAATTATTTTAATATTCATTATTATATTATAACAATTTTTAATATTACTGTTGTGTATACTGAAACAGTTCTGTGTCTGGGTGTTAAAAGGTATTTGTATGTAAGTACAAAAAAGTTACAAAAAAGTGTGTATGTATTCTATCAGTCATCTGATTCCCGTAGTACAAGCTATGTTAGTTTGGGGCTACATGGCGATGTGTGAAATGTCCACCAATATTTATTATTATTATTATAGCATAAACTTACGGCGAGTTGAAGTAGTATTTACGGCAAATAGACCAATAAAATAGAATACGGCAAATACCCATTACAGTTTGTATGTTGATGTCGTTTGCACGTCTCTCTGCTCAACGTGCTTCTATTTTCCGACTTCTTTTACCGTTCTACATTCTTTTTTGTTTTTTTGTGGACATTTCACACAGCGGCATCTAGCCCCAAAGTAAGCTAAGCATTGTTATCATGGGAACCACACAACTGATTTTGTAAATACATACAATAATACATATGAACACCCAGACACAGAACAAACATCTATGTTTGTAACACAAATGTTTGTCCTGGGTGAGAATCGAACCTACAGCGCAGAAGGCAGAGTACAACTGAGCTGTGACTGGCCTCAGTAAATCTGAACTGTTTAGACATCCTACGCACTTAACTAAAACTAATTTCCAATCAACGGATTCAATCACGTCGCCCGCAACGTTTTCTCATTACTAACAAACAGAGAAGTATTTCTATCGATACAGGTTCGTTCCAAGAAAACGAATGCTGTGAAAATGGAGGTTGATTAAAGGAATATTTGCGTCCACTTATAGAAAACCAATTAATTTTATATATAAAACTAATTGGCTGTGTATACATTCTTAAGAATATTTGAATTAGGACAAACATGGACGAAACAAAATGTAAGGTGGCTTCAGCTACATATAACTTTGATTTAGCTTAATAGAAATCATTGCTGGCAATACATTTTTTCTAATTAGGGTTAATAATAGAATGTGTTTTATTACTATGCCGTTATGACCCCTATAAATCTGTAGAGCTAGAAATAAAATGTTTACAAAAATATTCCATAAATATATAATTCTACAGACAGGTGTGGTTGCCGGTGAAATTACAGGCACGTGAGGCATTCCACCTTCGCGTCTCAGAGTTACTGGGGCTTGGGTCTGTCGTAACTAAGTAGAACACAAGTCGCATTGCTTGTTATGAGCAGAGGTTACCACTTTACACCAGGTGGGCCTTCTGCTCGTTCCATAACTATATCACATAAAAAAAGATAGGTGTAACTGAAACAAGTCAGTTTTAAGTTTAACAGTTAACAGTTATAACCGAAACAGGAGTTTCCAAAGCAATATATGTATATACTAAACTATAACGTTTTTGAATTGGAACACAAATTAAGTTTTTAAATACTTTCAGAAAAAAATAAAAATTATACACACATGTCAAAAAACTTTAAATACAACCTAATAGGTCATTAGAAATAGCAAAATTAAAATGATTAATAGCTACTTCAGTAAACTGCTGCATATTTGCAGTGAAATGGCACCCAAATACATATATAGTTTACTGGTATACAACAGTCCATGAGATTGCATAATTAAGCTCAGAGGATCAGCGAAAGCTCACTTGATTAGGCACCGCGGTAACTAACCGCTTATTTGCGTCTCAGTGGCCGGCAAACTGTGTGTGGACATAACCAAAGCCTCGTTCAATGTTATCCATTTGCGTCATGCTATTGAGAATTTACAATGAAAGTAGGTGGGTGGTATAGATCGAGAATTAATTACAATACTCACGTTTCTCTTCTGCATAAGCAGTAAAACTCACGTCAAGTTCGTACTGTGTACAAGTACTGCCTCCATGCCCATTTCTGCCGACAAGCAGTAACGCATTCGCGTTACTGCGTTCCGGTTTGATAGGTGTGGTTGCCGGTGAAATTACAGGCACATGAGACATTCCACCTACACGTCTCAGAATTACGGGCGTACGATGCGACATGGGTCTTGTCGTACCTATAGGGGAGGGCCCAAGTCGCTTCGGTTGTTATGGGCAGAGGTTACCACTGTACACCAGGTGGGCCGTTGGCTCGTTCCGTAATTGTATCACATAAAAAAATACAGATTACGTAGTTACGTTACGTTACGTTACGTTAGTTGATACGTCCCAACTTTACAAACCTTCCCTCATTATAATATTATGAATATGATATGAACTCTCCGTAATCTCGCTCTTACATCAATACAATAAGCTTACATCCTTATAAATCATACAAAAGATCCTTTCAAGATATAAAAGCCCACGAGACATCATCGTTGTCAGAATCAGACGTTGATGCCGTGTACCCACGCCATCTGTCGACGTAATCCAAGCGGCATGGGTCGCTAGGTAGGTAATGTCATGAACTTGAAACACTAATCCCTTGTTAGAACAATTCTTCGGTGTTTTATGACAAAGAGGTGAATTTTCCTGTCACCTTAGACGTCTTTGCTGCCACTAAAGCTTTGGAACTGTCACACCAATGATTGAAAATATTTCCTACAAGGTATGTTTGGCAAGCTGTGTTTTACAAGATATGTTTAACGAAACATTCTGTTTGGACTTTTTTGTACCATACACCACATTCAATTGTTGTTGTCTCGCTACAGCGCATTACGAATTAAACTAAATTTTTATTATGCTTCGTAGTCAGGTTAGTAGTAAAAAAGTCCTGTGACAGCCTTATAATAAAAAAAAAAAATTTTTTTTTTTATATTATATTATAATTAATTAAATAATAATAAAATTTATTAATAATCAGATTAACTAAGTAGGCATATATCTTGGGGTTAGGTAGTGTCTGAAAAAATGACAAAATACCCTATTACTCAAAGTGTTTGTTAAAAGAAATAAGTCCATTGTAATACCATACCCAAAAACAACTAAATTCGCTTTTAAACACGTCTTTGGTCATTAAAAACTTTGAAACCCAGTAGCCTACTCAACATGAACGAAGCCTTATTTGACATTTCACGTGCCTCACGTTCCATTGAAATCGGTAGAGTCACGTTTCGTACCCGGGATCGCCCTTACACAAACACAGTTTCGAGACATGTTTTGTGTAACGGTTGGATTTTACTTTTTCTAACGCTCAAACATATCATTCTAGACCCTTCTCGCTCGGGAAAGGTACTATTTATGTCAGAGCAGGTTTAATAGCATTCTATACCTACCAATTATTTTTAAAATATCTGGATTTTAAACGGACGGACCTCCGATTTTCTATACAATTCAAATATAGAGCAGATGTGAGTCCAATGAGACCAATGAGGTTTTTATGGAAAAAAAAATATGTGACCAATGAGATTTCTTATGGAAAAAAACTAATGAGACCAATGAGTTTTTATGGAAAAAAAATATGAGACCAATGAGGTATTTTATGGAAAAAACTAATGAGACTAATGAGGTTCTTTTATGAAAAAAAAACTCATGAGACCAAAGAGTTTTTTATGGAAAAAACGAATGAGTCCAATAAGGTTTTTTATAGAAAAAAAAAACAAATGAGACCAAAGAGTTTTTGATGTGAAACATCTATAGCCGCACGTAAAACCGATTTCTGGCATGGCGACGCGTCGCCACGGCATGCGTTGCATATTACTTTTACAAAATAATGTCGATGTTTCACATCTGCCAGGCATCCCATGACGGCTCACATTTTTTTTTAATGAAAAAAAACTAATGAGACCAAAGAGGTTTTTATGACAAAAACTAATAAGACCAATGAGGTTTTTTAAAAAACATGTATCCCGATTCATGTGCACAAATAAAAAAATAAAATAAAAATAAAAACAGTAAAGGAAAGCATCGTGCGCAAACCGGCAAGTAGAAGATACAAAGAAAATTGATGGTCTGTCATATCTACCATTCCGTATTAGACTTCCATACTAAATTATAACTGAGAATATGCTAGTGTTCCTAGCAGCAAAGACATTGAGAAGTCTCAAATTACGAACAAAAATACTATTAGATTGAGCCCACACCTTTTACTGGGAAAAAATCCGCTTGAAATACGATTCGGCAAAGGTCACATGTGTTGATCTTTTTTTATAGTGTTTTACGAATCTAAGGTCGTTTTTTAGATTTCACCAATAAAAAGCAACAAAATATCTGTCATGTATAACATTTACCGCTAGTTACGTACAATTCAACATTATTTCACTTCCATGTTATCCAGGTTAAAAACATTTCTTTTTTATGATTCAAAATTATGGAATGAGCTGATGGCCCACCTCGTGTTAAGCATTAACCTCTGCCCTTACAAGCAATACGACTTGGGCTCTTCCCTACCTAGGTATGACAAGACCCAAGTCATAAGTATGCTCCCGTAACTCTAAAAAGTGAGTTTAAAATAATAATTATAAGAAAATGTCTGATCATAAGAATATCTATTTCATATCGTATCATATTCATATAAAAGTCTAGAACATTCCCAGTGAATCATTTTTTATTGATAACCATTACCATCCCAAAATAATCGAATAACGTTACGATAACATGATTCTTTTCGGGGATTATTCCTTCGTAACGATTTCTGCGATCAAATCCACTTAACAACGCCAAACTGTTTTGGCTTCCAAACGGAGACTTGAGCTTGAGAGTCACTGTGATAAAATAATCCATCATCGAATGAATGGATGACAAAGACGGGATGGAATATAGCCCTGAACAAATTCTGATGAGTATTTACCCCAATTACTTTTCCTTCATTTCCATTTCCTGCGTCAAAATAAGAAGCGAATAAATATTTAAAGTAACGCTGAGTAAATATATTCAGGAATATCTTAAAAGTTCGTTGCCTGTTATTAGCGAATGAGTGATTTTTAATGTTTGCTTATGTGATTTATTGTCAATTTACTTAGATTCAATTATTTGGTATAACTATTATGAATTAATTATGTTCGTTATTATGATGTTAATGTGGTATTGTGCACATATATTTTTTACGAAAAAACTAACAAGTGCAGTTTATGATTCGATACCAGACTCAAACTTGAGACCATTGAGTAAAAATATTCCATTATAACTTTTGTCCGCAAACCACAATGTAAAAGCTAGATACGAAAAGTGTAATGGAAAAACTGTGTTCACAAGTTTCGCTGTGTAAAAAAATAGGTCGATCCAAAAATATTTTGATATTATTTGTTAATGGTATATTACATTATAATCAGACGAATTGTGTTATTTCATAGCAGGAAGTAAGGGAATTTCGTTATTATTCCAACATTATACTAAACATCCATCCATAATAAATCATTATATTAAAATAAGTTACATTTATAGCATGTTATAGACGCAGGAGAACCACTTTTCTACAAAGATCTAATTCATAAAAGACAACAAAAAAGAAATGAATTAAAAGGCAGATATACAATTTGTTCTGCGAACGGAATAACATGATTATTATATAATTGTCAGTCAAATCACGTAGCATACAAATGTTGTGTGGGTGCCGTCTACGGCGTAGAGCCTATTAACTTGTCCCATTTCGTAGTCTCGTAGCTCGTCAACTGTTTTGATTTCGAAAACCGTAGGCGCGCGTGAAACTCTGGATAGATTACAAGATCGAGCCGTTTGGGGTCAATACTAGGATCAAAAGGAACGGGAGCTCTTCGTGAACATAATTTCAGTGCGGCTGGTCGAAGTGACACCAGACACAAGAGCTGGCACCTTCCTCGCTCAGAGCCATCTTCATTGTTGTTTAGCGAGACTTTTTCTTAATATGATACAGTTACGGAACGAGCCGACGGCCCAGATGGTGTTAAGTGGTGGCTGATGCGGCTTGGGTCCTCCCTTACTAGGTACGAAAAGACCTAAGTCGCATCGTATGCGCCCGTAACTCTGAGATGTGTAGGTGGAATGTCTCATGTGCCTGTAATTTCACCGGCAACCACACCTTTCAAACCGGAACATAGTAATGCGAATGCGTTACTGCTTGGCAGCAGAAATGGCAGTACTTCCCCGGACGAACTTGGCGTGAGTTCTACTGCTATTATAACAATGCTACCAGTGCTTTCCATTTGGTAGTAAATATATTCAGTTCAGCTCTCTATAGATCATTTCTAAAATTGTCTTTCGGTATCTCTAGTTACCTAAGATTTTTTTAATTAGTTGTAATATAAACAGAAATAAACATTTGAATATAAAGTTGTGTTTTATGTAGAACACGTTATTTCATGCAGAACTGTTTAATGTAGTATGCAGCACATACTGTGAAGTGAAGGTCTCTGTGCAATCACTTAGTGCAACTCGAATTGCACGTATCAGCCAAGAGTGACCTTTATCCTAGTACAGGTGGTAGTAGGTTGATTTGTTTGACACTGTGCTATTTGTTTATGCAAAAAACGCCCAGTAATATAATATTGGTGGACATTTCACACAGCGGCATCTAGCCCCAAAGTAAGCTAAGCATAGCTTGTATCATGGGAACCAGACAAGTAATATAATACATAAAGACTTTTTATTTGTAAATATATACATAGAATACATATTAACACCCAAACACAGAATAAACATCTATGTTCGTCACACAAATGTTTGTCCTGGGTGGCAATCGAACCCACGACCTATAGCGCAGAAGGTAGGGTTACTACCAACTGAGCTGTGAGACCTGCCAGTAATACTAAGACATTTAATGTTTTGTCTGAAATGTTGATGTTGTGTCCGAGAATCCCAGATTTGAGACAAGTTCAAAGTAACTTTCACCTTTTGACTTTAATACTTTTAACCCCCGACGCAATCAGATAACAGTTGCAAGTTTATTGTGTGTATCTGTCTGTGACGTAGTACCTCCCAAACGTATGTACGTGATGTACGTACATGATTTTGGTATAGTTTTTTTTTTGAAAGATGACCTTGACGAGTGTAGATACTAAGCTATGATTCATTAAAATATGTTCAGCCGTTGGAAAATCATCAGCTCTTTTTAGTTTACGAAGAGACGTGAGCAATATCCACAGGTCTGATCTATACACCACAAACTAATAATTTCGATGAAAACTAGTCAATTAGTAATTGAAGGGTTGCATTACTCATCCCCCAAGTCCTTCATCAGACCTTGGCCCCACTTCAGACATACTCCATTCCGGATGTTGGATCGCTGAATGCCTCTCCTCTTCTGAGAGGTTCCCTGTTTAATATACCACCCACATGCTAACCTTCAAGTAGAGTTGCATGTCTTAAAATCAGAATTAAAGTCTAGGTTGAGCTGCACGACATAAAAGAATTACTTTCTGCTGAATTTTTGCGCAATTTTGAATTATGTGCTTATATCTAATCAAGTAAAAATGTTTCATATGGAGTAAACGACTTTGTTATCCATTTTTCAGTTTCCTTGAATAGATTGAATAGATTTAAATGTTTTTTTAATTAACTAACATATTATTTCCCCAAAAATTTTTTTTTTAGATAATCTGCTATTCTTTCCTTTTTTTATGTGATAAGTTAGGGAACGAGCAGATGGCCCACCTGGTGTTAAGTGGTAACCTCTGCCCATAACAAGCATTACGAATACGAATTGGGTCCCATACTATTAAGACAAAACACAATCGCATCTTATGTGCCCGTAACATAAGATGCGATTGTGTCTTGTCTTGTCGAACACAGAAATGTGAATGCATTAACACCCAGGCACAGATGGTTAGCCTAGGTGAGAATCGAACCCAGTACCTACAGCGCAGAATTAAGAGTGTCATTCTGAGCATAACTCAATTAACCAACTGAGGTTAATTGAGTTATGCTCAGTTATGAAAACTATTTTTCATAACTTCTACAATCGCTATTTATTCTGCGTGAACTGGGGATTAAATTGAACTTTATCTACTTACTCCTCTTGTTTCAAACGTACGCAATGTGCAATTAATAAACCCCAGACAAGAAACAAGCCTAATATCATTTTGTGTCACCCCTAACATAGAAATGACAATTTCGTCCCTAAGAAAATAAAGTGATATTCCGATATCTCTCGTTTGAGTTTCCATCCGGACCTTCCAAATATGTTACCATCAATGTCAGCGCAGAATTTGCATTGAAATTACCTTTTCATTGAAGCCCCAAATAACCTTCGTCTTTGAAGTTCTATTTTTTTTTATACGATAACACTCAAAACATAATAATCGTATTCAATATTTATTCAAAATGTTTTTCGTCTGATGATTGGATAGTCCTGGAAAAACGTTTTGAAAAGCTTTTACTGGAAGGTTTTTCTTTATTCTATTTACAAAACGTAACATTTAACTCCTATTATTGTTACTTTTTAACTGTTATTTACACGAATTTTATTCAAAACATATTGTTATTGTTTTAATTACCGAAATCTTAAACGTAATACTTCAATTAGCAACGAATACTTAATAAAAAAAGCTCCCGTTAAAAGTTTCGTCCGAATCAATTAACGTGGCTATCTCTCACTCACTATGTCAACTTCATTATTTGGCTGTTTGATTTAGGGATTTCTAATTGGTTGTGATTGAATGTAACCTTTGCTCAGTAATTAAAGTCTTGAAAATAGAAATAAATTAAGCTACGACAGTTTTTTGGTATTTCAACATAGTTATTTTCAGTTGTCATTTAGTTCTTGCATTAATTAGTTTTAAGTTACTTTTATTTTAGTTTTAATTTAAGGTAGTCTGGAAGAAATCGTATCATATGATAAGACCGCCTTTGAATACACAGCAATTTTCGCTAACTACGTACGTATTAAGTATGTATATATTAGTAGTAGTTAGTATATATTATTAGTATTCACCTGTGTTTTCCAATTAAGAATTATTATTATTATTTATTTTACACTTGGCATAAAAGTAATTGGACTTGTAACCTTCAGCGCAGGCAGGGCAGGATTACTACCAACTGAGCTGTGAGGCCAGTCAACTTCAAAGTCACTTCTGAAAAAGGCTTTGCTTAACGCGCATTTTGAGAATGTGATAAAATGTACTCCAGAGTCCGGAGGTTTGGAGAAGAATCCGAAAACTTGCGAACTTCTTAGTACATGGTACATGGTGGTAGTTAGCCTCAAAGCTGCTGTACTACTGAAGTACTGCCACCATGCCCATTTCTGCCGCCATGCATTAACGCATTCGCGTTACTGTGTTCCGGTTTGAAAAGTGTGGTTGCCGGTGAAATTACAGACACTGAGACATTCCACCTACAAGTTTCAGAGTTATCGCATACGATGCGACTTGGGTCTTGTCGTACCTAATAGGGAGGACCCCAGTCGCATCGGTTGTTATTGACAGAGGTTACCACTGAACACCAGGTGGGCCGTCGGCTCGTTCCGTAATTGAATCACATATTTTTTTTTTATTCATATATTCTATATTCATATACACCATATAATTTCTGCTTGGTTTAGTATTTGTGTATCCAGGGTATCCTGAGAAGATGTGGTTGGTCGGTCATTTTCCACCCTACGACTATATTCTCTTTGGAACACAGATAGAAACGTTACATATAACGTTTTTTAATATTTTATTATGAAAGCCACTAAGGAAGTAGAAAGAAAGTAGACTAGAAAAAAAAAAAAAATAGAAAGTATTTGGAGTACATAATTTTTTTTATGATGTTTGCATACTAGCGTATCGTATTTCTATGTATGTTTATTATGCAATGGTGTCCAAATATGACTACTTTCTTTCTTTCTGGCATATGAGACAGGGAGTCAATATGGCCGCAGACCCAATAGCATTAAAAAGGCTGTTAGCATACCTAACATCAAGCAGCCTTCCATTACTATTATTTGGTTTCAGTTGTATAGCTGCCTTTAAAACTGTAAGGCACTTGAAGTGGAACATTTTAACGGCTTACGATGTCGAGCGTAATGATATGACGATTTGGATAAGAATTTGGGCCTTCTCGTAAGTACTAAGTATAAGTACTAAGTGACACTGACGTTGCAGAGAATACCGCTTGGTAATCATCTGCTTATTAGTATTTTATCTTGAAAAAATAATATGGTATAAGTACGTATCCAAAATAAATTAATGGTTGAGAGTATCAGTATGACTAGATAATAACGAACTGTAGTTATGTTTCTGATAGTGTCGATTGCTTTTACCCAAAGATAAACCAAACGCATTTTTTATCCATTACACAGTTAAACGTTTGAGTTATCTTTATTACACTAAAATAAGTATAAGACTTTTAAAGGTGATAACGAACGAAATGTTGAACACCAGACAATCGATCACGGATTGATCTATACTATCTTTAAAATGCTTGAGATCATTAATGGTTACATTGCGAATAAGAAATTCCTATTACAGATAATTTTACATAAGACGTGTTTATTTTTCGCTTGAAGGTATCCGAGAATATTAAAAATAAAAACCTTCAAGACAAAGACAGGTCATTTTATTTCACCGTGAAAACATTCTAATCCCATATTTTTTTAATCTATTTGTGATAAAATTGCGGTTTTACGAAAAAAGCAAAAAAAAAGAACCGCTTATATCCATTGGAATATGATAATGTTTATTTAACGTCATATCAATTGCGCGTAATTGGGCTCCATGATGAAATAAAACATAGTTACTTACATGAGTCGACTGGTGATATGTCGGGGCCACCTATCATCTTCATCGTGATGGCCCCGGGTAACACGCTGCTTGATACAGACACTGTGGCGTTTTACTTCACTACTTCACGCGAAAAACCCCTTTTAATTTATCGAAAACCAGGAGAGAATATCGCGGGCGCCAACAACAGGCTGTTTCTACATTGCACTATTGATTGAACGGTGAGGGTAGTCGCGCACGCGTGGTAACGGCTCCGCTACACGCATGCGCAGCGCTCGGCTTCGCCGTTATCTCGGGCCGGAAATACGTCATTTGACAGCTGCGGTAACGCGTCGCATCCGGTCGCTCCGCCGGGTACCACGACTTAATTTACCACTGACTTATTTACTTATTACTTTACGTTTAGAATTTTGAAGAGACTTTTATGAAATACCTACGTATGTACTTGCTTAGTACACACGTAGGTATTTGAGATATAATATAGGCATACTTGATAAGTAAACTGATATTAACTTGAATAATAAGTTTATCGACCCTCTTGCACCAGAATTAAACAGTTGATATATTTTATTTTATATGATCGCTTATTGATTTTAAAACTGAGTAAAACAATTAATAATTATAATTATTATGCAGAATAAAAAACCATAACCACTATGTTTTAAATATATAGACCAAAACACCGATTTATTATAAATTAATTTTATTGAAAATTTGTAAATAGATTTACATATTAATAATAAATATTATTACATCACGTGTACAAACGTATGTGTGTAGTGTCGGTGTGTTGGTGGCAGCCGTGCTGCGTGTGTATGTTGTGTTTGTAGAGTGTGCGTGTTGAATGTGGAGTGCGAGTGAGTGGTCCATCTGCTCTTAGTATCCCGCCAACTCAGCGAAGGTGGAGTCCATCTCGTCGGCCAAGCTCTTGTATCTGTCCTTGTTGATGCCGAGCTCATCTGCGAATGTTAGAGCGAAACATAAAATACCTACTAAGAAAACTGGGCATATTACCATTACATTTTGTTTCACATTTTACGACAAATACAACTAAAAATCTAAGGTAATAACTTTTTGAAATGTATTTCTTATTTCAATGATATTCAGTTTTATTAGTGCCAAAAGGAGCCTGATCGAGGCGCACTTGAATCGTTTCAACAAACTGGATCGAGAGAGCCAGTGATACAATTAGTAGTAGTTATTTATTAATAATGTAATGTAAGCTTTAATTTATTATTATATAACATAAAGCTTTGATTTTCATGATAATAAAATAATGATAATATACATTGGCAAAATATTTTAATTTAATCCGAGGAGCATACTTGTAGGGATACGTTTAATGAGCATGTCTTTACAGCGCAAGCGAATTGCTTTAATTATCAATTTTAATTAGAATTATTAATATATTTTAAACTAAGTACCTTTAAAGCATTTGTCCACGACGGTAGCAGCAAAGCATAAGACATGTTAATCACAACAATGAAAGCGAGTTTTCTAGAAAAAGTTGCAACTGTACCTTACGGGTAAATAAGTTTTAAAAATCACTAAAATAAAATAATTTACCGTCGCCTCTACATGGATTGTAATAACTACGATTTATAAACCGTTAAGCAAAGATGATTTATTTTTAAATACAAATATGACACAGTATAAAAAAATAGAAATATCGACCTATTCCGTACGCTTTAGGAGTTGCAACTTATCCAGAGGTCACGATGATTTCCAAAGGATTGCCAGCCATACTGTAAGTGTCTACAACTCTTTAGTTACAATCCCGTGAATTCCTATCAAAGAAGGATTAAGGTTGGGTTACGATGTTTATCTCTAGATGAGGTCCGGTCACAGTCTGTCTAGATAAATTTTAGACGGTCATCGAGGTTCAGGGCTCATTTACACTTGCTGTGTACGGTGGTGAGCAAGACGGCCAAAGAAAACATTCAGTGATGGATTCTCAGTTTGAAGCCCTAGAATCTATGTTTTCTAGAAATCAAACAATTTTGATGATAACTGGGGCAAATTCACCTGCTATTGTTTTTGAATAACGGTAAAACATGGCACTGTCTATTATATTAAACCACCTTGCATAAATGAGGCCTTAAGTAAATTTTTTGGAGACTGCGGCAATGTATCTTGTGAGGGTGCTGGTTCGTACAAAAAGGCGTCTTAAACTATGTGCAATAAGGGCGAGTTAGTATCCTGTCAATTCAGCGAAGGTGCCGTCCAGGTCATCGCATATCGCCTTGTATTTCTCCTTCTCGTTGAATAATGCGTCTGCAAAATTTAGTCATTAGTTAATAAGCTGCTTAAACTATGTTGGTTTAGATTTTTAGAAAGCTTTGAGTAGTTATTTAGTTATTCTCTTTGTGAGGTTCTTAGTGACTCTACCACATTGCAGGTTATTTATTGTTTACTGCTTAGTTTAAATAGCAGAACGCTAATTCACTTGAGAGTTAACCTAAACATATTACAAATATTTGTTCGCATGTTTCTCAACGATATACAAGACAAATTATTGAGCCCGAAGAATGAAATTTATAAATAATTTTATAACAATAAATACAAGCTATTCTTTAAATAATTTAAAAAGCCCAAATAAATATAACTATGAACGGTATTTCAACGTACCCGTGCAAATTATTATTGTAATACTTTCAAACAAAATTATTGTTATTCAATAACATTATTTTTATAGTTCCAGTCACACATCAAAGTGCTATCATGCTGTACTTTCAAACAAAAACTTCACGACAGCTACAACATTGCATAAAATGAGGTAATATGAATTCAAACGCAACATTGCAAGTAGTTAATAAATCTTTATGTCGTATTTAGACCGTTAATTTCGGTAATCTACGCGTGGAATACCAATGTGATAGAGTTCTTCGATTGCTTTTAATTAATAATGTATGGCTCAGTTCATATTTTTATTAGATATTATAATCTCGTTAAGAAATCTGAAGTGGTATTATTGGTGGCATTATTATTGATTTCAGCATCACCGAATTACATGAGCAAGTCTAGCTGGCTCATGTGATTCGGGAGTGCCTCAAGGGCGTACCTTCGAGCCTGTCGACTTCCTTCTGTAGTTTCTTGACAGTCTTTTCGGCGAATTCGGCGCGAGCTTCGGCCTCCTTCAGCTTGCCGGTGAGGGTCTTCAGCTGCTTTTTGAACTCCTCCACGCGCTGGTTGGCCTTCTCCTCGGATACTTCCAGGGATTTGAGGGAGTTACCTACGACCTGATTGGAAAAAGAAGTATTGGTAAATAGACCAAAAATATTCAAATTTGCTGCCCTCATAGTCCATTTGGTCATGGGGTCGATTATCTCCCAAGACAAACATTTAGGTGACGAACATAGGTGTTTTTCTTTTTACGGGTGTTAATATGTATTTATATGTACTTATTAATAAAACAATATTTTTTCTATCAATTGTCTGGTTGGGACTATATGGCGCTGTGAAATGTCCACATATTTTTATTTTGTTTTATTTCCACTGATGTTTATAAATAAATAAATAAATCATTTATTTCAGACCCATAGATCCATAGATTAAAACACATTCAACACAACACAACACAATTACAAAATTACAAAATTTCAAATTCATTAATTATTTATTTTTTAATTTTTGTATCCATTTTTATGGTCTGTAAGTGACGATAGAAAAATTTCTCAGCGAGCCTCAATTCAATAATACAACGAATAAACGGTCAGATGAAAAAAGTTGTGAAGCCTCTTGCATTATTGGAATATTATGAATGTTGATGAGTAGATACATAAATATGGCATAATTATTTTGAATTATGAAACAACAGAATAGCGTATTATAATATTTACCTTGAGTTCCTCCTCAAGTTCTGAGATCTTGGCGTCTCCGGACTTGACACGGTCCTCAGCGACTTCAAGCTCGTCTTCAACGAAGGCCAGTTTGCGTGATACCTGAAGATCACAACCAGTGTTTTACGCAACATTTCAAATTTTTTATGAAAAAAAATTATATTTAAATATTATTTTTAAATCTATCTTCCACCTCCATCTTCCACTTTCATCTCTAGAAATATTTCACCCTAATTTACACCTAACTCAGATGCAAATTGTTAAAAAAATATTACGCCTTAGAGTAATTTAAATTACCAATATTTTGTTCCATTAGGTTTCACAATCTTCGGGAATCAAACTCGCAGTTTTGGGTTTCAGTGAAGATTTTTATGTTTAAATATTTTACAATGCTTTTATGATTTTACGATCAATGGAGATATTTTTTATATTGGTACCTAAAAGGTATACGAAAAACATAATAAAAATTCTATTAATATCTGCTTTGCAAACTCGAGGCTTTTGTAAGCTAAGAAGTCCTAAAAAATCAAATTTCCGTTTTACAGATTTTCGAAACAAAATCATTTTTTCATTTTCTTTGTAAAAGAATTCATTTGCTTTGAAACTCATCACCGTAGTTCTAAGTAGCCGACAACAACGCCAGCCATTTCCACCAGCGAAAACTTATAGAGCTGGTATAATAACTGATCTCCAGAACTGTTCAACATGAACTAGGACTAGATTGTGGTTGCGCGGTGTTAGGTGTACATTACTCTTACCTCGTCAGATTTGCCGTCAGCGTCCTCAGCGAGGAGTCGCGCCTCCTTCAGCTGGTTGGTGAGCTGGTCCATACGCTCCTCATCTTGCTGCGCCCTGTTCTCCAACACTTTGCACATACTGGAAACAAAACAACGGAAATTGGAAACAATATATAATAAAAACTTTAATTGCCTATTTCAATACTCCTGTTACACAATGTTGAGGTTAAATACCTCCTTTATTGAAATGTAGGGTCTGAATATAAAAATAATTTTTCATTCAACACAAATCTGAATTTATGCCAACAGAAACGAAACCATACAGGATTTTCCCGATTTTGTGTTCAGAGAAAAGTGAATACATGGCTTGGCGCGTTGGATTCTTCCTTATTTTGTCTTTTTAAGAGAAATTTTAATTAAACTATTTTTTTTCTCTTAAAGTACTGACCGGTTGTTCTCGTCAGCGGACTGCTGGGCCTCGAGCAGCTTCTGCTGGGCGGTGCCGGACCTCTCCTCGGACTTCTCCAGGTCCTCCTCAATCTGCTGCACCTTCCTGTTCATGGCGGCAACGTCGGCCTCGGTGGATGTGAGCAGCTTCTCCTTCTCTTCCAGGTCCTTGTTGGCCTGTTCCAGCTTGTTCTTGTTGAGGGTCAGGTCCTCCTCAACTTGGAGCAGCTTTTTCTGCAGCTCACGGACCTCCTCGTTCACCTGGAAGGAGAACGGGTTAAAATTATGTGGACTTCATAGAAAATAACAACTAAGTTGCCTGGTCTCCATTATACAAGATTTGCTTAGTTTATAGCTAGATGCTGCTGTTTGAAATGGCAATAAATTTAATGTATTTATTTAGCACTGATGGCAATTTTTTATGGTCTGCGTATTTATAGCGATCTACGACCAAACTCTTTAGACGTCGAATGTACTTTGGTTATACAAATTTGTTTGTATCTGTATGCCCTAGCTCTATGAGCACTATTTTTGTAATTACTATAATATTCATATTAATTTAATAACTGTCTTCAGATAGCTCAATTGATTTCATTGTATTTTGTATACTGTTGGTAAATAGTAAAATATATAATAAGGTGAATAGTTGTCGTTTTTTTATTTGCGATAGGCAAGCATTTTACCGCAATCTCACCGATGCAGTCTTCGATGAAGCATGCTTGCCTAGAAGGAACCTATTCAATCTCCTCTTGAAGACTTCCAGATTATAGGTTTCAGGAAATACGGACGCATAATATATAACTAACAAAACGTAATTAATGATAAAAAAAACAACGGACGTTGTACGAAAACGAAATGGACGGTGTATGAGCTGTACCTTCTCGGCACGAAGATTGGCGTCCCTAGCCTGCTGTTCGCAGGTGTCGGCCTTGTCCATGGCGTTGTCCTTCTCCAGCTTCATCGCTTGCATCTTCTTCTTAATCGCGTCCATGGTGGCGGCTTTCTGTCTTTACTTCTCGGTCGGAAAATACGCCAGTTACGGCCTGAAATGGAAATTTGGAATTAAAGACATGTTTTTAGGTAAATACTGACTTGGCAAGGCAAACGCTATTAACTTTTGTACTTTTACTAATTGTTATTTCAACTATATTGCGAGTTGTTTCTATTTCGGTCATACTTAATTCATTTGATAAGTCGTTTGGAAACATGCTAGAAGATTTTTTTTTATTATGTAGTGTTACGGAACGAGCCGGCGATGGCCCATCTGGTGTTAAGTGGTAACCTCTGCCCATAACAACCGATGCGACTTTGGTCCTCCCCTACTAAGTACGACAAGACCCAAGACGCATCGTATGCGCTCAAAACTCTAAGACGTGTAGGTGAAATGTCTCATGTGCCTGTAATTCAAATTCAGCGGCAACCACATCTTTCAAAGCTTACACAGTAACGCGAGCACGTAACTACTTGGCGGCAGAAATGGCCATGGTGGCAGTGCTTCCCCGAACGAACTTGGCGTAAGTTCTACTGCTCTTACACTCTCTGTTATGTTATTTATTTCGATTCATTAATGAATACACATTCTGTCGAGTTATTTTTCGGTAAGACAAGCGATTTGTGTCTGTGGAACGCAAGTTAACGAGTAAAACTCGATCGAGCCGCGCTGTGCAATTTATATATAAGTACCATAAATCAATTCCATTACTTCATTCGCTATATGTGTGGATAATTCGTTTACGTTCTAGAACTTTCTGAAATAAACTACAAGGCGTATTAATGACTGGACATGGCTCGCTGCCAAATCAAGATGCATAAGTGAGTTATGCTATGATGCTATATAGCTCAACATAATCACTTTTGCGGGTAACTTTTGCCAATGAGTTAGTTTTTGTATGGAATCGTTAGAAATATACAGAAAAGGTCAAGCTATATGAGACAGATTATTTTTAAGACGCCCTCTGTGTTTCAACTATCTAAAGATCCGTATATCGAATAGTTACATGAGGCCAATTTACTTAGGTACTATACTGATATTGAACAATTGTCTTCTTAAACGGTATGTTAATAAATAGATTTTTGAGTTCGTAAGTCTGAGGAATACTAATAAGATATTTTTGTATAAAATGACAATTTATAATATGAATGATATCTTTCTCTACAATAATAATTTTAATTTAATACATTGTTTGTATATTTTTATAATAATTTCATAACACATGTTATCTGGAGACAAACTAGTATCATTTATTTAGTATGATTACTCTGTAGCCAAGTTAGTCCAGGGAAGTACTACTACCCCAGCCATTTCTGGCACCAAGTATTAGTGAATTTGCGTTACTGTATTCTGGTTTGAAAGGTGTAGTTGCCGAAATTACAAGCACATGAGATATCCATCTTCATTTCTTAGACTTATACGCGCATACAATGCGACTTTGGACTTGTCGTACCTAATTAGGGGAATACCTAAGTCGTATTGCTTGTTATGGGTAGAGGTTGCTTAACACCCATCTTCTCGTTCCGTAACATTATTACATAAAAAAAAGTTTCTGTAGTAACTCATAGCATTGAAACGATTATTCTACATTATCTTTATTATTATTATTATTTATTTCATTTAATTATTTATTATCTTTAAAGATAAGGAAAGCCGGGTACGTGTCGGTCACTGCTGGTTCACCGGGAACACAATAACTCAATCCCAGTTTTCGGACGGAACTACATATAGAAACATAAACTGATCCCTTTAGCAGTACAAAGTTTTATCAAGGCCATGTTCACACTATCATCATCCGAAAAGAACTCCTCTACTTATGGCTGCTAGTATTGTTAATTTGAAATGTCTTTATCCTAAGGTTGATTGTTACCTTGTCCATACAAATAAATAAAATTGGAGGAGTGTCTGTTTGTAATATTAAAATAACCGCTTTTTACTTAGTGCATATGGATGTATATACTTTACTTTTATATAATATACTTTACTTTACTCCATGAAAATCCAATTTACATATCTTATAGTATATGTGAGTAATATACTACCTACTCACATATACTATAAGATATGTAATTTGGATTTTCTTACATCATTCATGGTTAAGACCTTGCCATATTAGTACTAGAGATTATATTTATATTGTTTCTTCTTAAAACAATATACTATTATTCTCTTCAGTGTGTATTATTTTATTTTTACTTTTGTATTATTTTATTCGACTAGATTTATATACCTACATTAATTGTTACTACTCGAGAGAGCCAGTGACCAGTGGTCAGAATGCGCCACAAAGAGGCTCCTTTCCTGCACTCAGAAGTAATTGCCAAAACTGTTTGTTCATATTCGATAAAACTTGTGTTTTTATATGTAAGTTAATGCTGTAACAAAAAATATCTGTGTGACAACGGTCTTATGAACCTTGGCTTTCGTTAACCTCATTTAGGCTTCACTTAATTTTGCGTAGGCGTAAACTTTCGGTGAGGTTTTGAATTAGTTAGCTACTATCCGAGTAAAATAAATACACATTGTATTTATGTGTTTCATTTAGTTACTTCCTTATAATAACCTCCTTAAATGCTCTACCATATGGAATCCTAATGGATAATCATCAATAGAATGAATAATAAAACCTCTTTGACTATAATGTTTGTTTTTTTATTGACTGCTGCTGCTAGTGATATTATTATATTATTATAATGTAAAAAATGGATCTCGTGTCTGAATTAAAGATACAATATATTACTATTATTCATTATTATAATAATTTCTTACTAGATATTACTTTATTAAGTTCACATGACATGTATGGAGTAAAAAATGGCTGGGCTTGTTTTTTGCTGTAGGGCCATAACTAAATACATATACATATACAGATATACAAAGCCCTGACTTCTTAATAGGAAATCCTGTGTAGTCGATCCTTTCACCACACTGGTTCGACAGAACCGGTGACTCGAAGAAGAAGAGAAGTCATAAAAACTAAGAGAATTTTGACACCACAAACTCGGCATTCTTTTTCTTTGTCAGTGATTTTAATCTACTTTGTTTTCTTAACAAATTTCTCAAGTAAAAAAAGTAACTAGTGCAAGCCTGGATTTGAACCACCGTCCACCAGATTGAAAGTCGTATTATGTAGAACCGGCCTACCACGATCTCAAAGTAAACTCTAATAACCAACATCTAATAATAATTCATAACCTTTCCCAAATATTTTCCAACAGTAATACAGGATGAGAGCGTCAGTGAAACTAAAACCTGTTTTGTTTAGATTAGCCGTTGGATTACGTAGCTGCCAGATATAACTGGGATAAACTTCCGAAAAGCGCATACCGCCGATCGATCTGAAATTTGGTATAATAACGTTTTTGACCTCCTGATCACGAATATCAAAACGAAAATTGGCGCAAACGACATTTTGAATATGATATTCGTGATCAGGAGGTCAAAAAACGTTAATATACCAAATTTCAGATCGATCGGCGGTACGCGCTTTTCGGAAGTACACCCTATAACTAAATCGGAGTAATTTAGCATTAGACTCTGCTTTTGCTTCTAAAGTAAAAAAAAATTGTCTTTTTATGCCTGGTATTTTTGATCAAGTTTGTGATAGTGTTCAAATCAATATCATGATTCTGCTACCTACGGTGATAGCTGATTGGATTTCTAAATAAAACATTTCAATAATTTTAAATACAAAAACAATTTGTGTTATACAATACGAATTTTAATACAATTTACGTATACACGATAAATGCACGCCAAATCTCGTATATTCATCAAGATAGATAAGTTGTATGAGTAAAATAGTAGGTACCGATATAGCCGTTTACTAGCAATAGTAGCTTTAACTTACTTTAACAAACTGTAATGACACATTTCACACGGTAGTGTTCTTAATATCAGACATAGACAATTTAGAAAAGCGTTAATTGATTCATAATTTATTGTTTTGCGGTGTATTACAGGCATGAGCAGCATTAAGGTAATGCACTTCTGCCATTATCTAATAATTAGCTATGCGTTAAATTTCTCAACAAAAAGACTGTTAAATTCATAAAATCATGCGTCAATAGAAAGCTTATTAATAAGTACTAAAAGCCGTTTCATCATAATCATGGTAGGTACGTGTACGTGTAAGATCTACTCATGTAAGTACCTATAAGTACTACCTATATGAATCCCTACAATATTAAAAACGTTATCTCATATTACGGCTTCAACTATGTCCGCGCGTAAAGCCTTTCATAAAAACATAAACATACTGTTTCACGAGAACTAATAAAACTACAGTAAAGTGAAACTAAACCAAAATTCGGGTGGAGCCGAGCAAAAATAACGCGCTGTGACGTGACGGTATTGGCCGTCTGACAAGACGCCGATATCGTTCAGAAATAAACGTGTTTTCACATTTTTTTAACAGCTGTTGCATGCGCGCTAAATATATTGTCTGGGGTTACGTGCCCAATTATGTTAACTGGCAAGTTGATCTCAACATAACTGTATGTATGAATCACTATAATCTAAGGATTATTTGTGTGAAATAAATAAATAAATCACTTATGGGTTGAAAATCATGTTAGATGTTCATGAAGTTTTACTGTATGTCAAGACCTAATTTAATGTTTCATTTATCTCAATGTTCTAAGCCGTAAACATCAAAATTTTATTCAATTGTCCTTGACTTAATGGCACATGGCATCAACCCCCACAGGGCACTTATTGAATGACAATCACTATCCTATCCAATCTCTTTCACTGTCGTTGAAGATGCTACGTAATTCTGTCAAGGTCTACGATATTGGGAAGCGCATATAAATAGTAACCAAGTCTACGAAAAGAACAAGGGTCTACGAATGTAGGGGCCTCTACGAAATTTGTTAATACGACAATGTGATGTCTTTTGTATTGATACTTATTCTTTGAACTATGCTAGAAAATTTATTTTTTATTCAAGTACATTAGGTTTAAAGAAATTTATTCTCAAAAGAACATTTTTACAGTTCACTTACATGAGATTGTTAATACAACTTAAATATACTTTCGCTAGTCGGATCTATAACGAAACTTACCAACAACACAAATGTAAAAGTAAAAAACAATTTATTGAGTTGTCAATTGGTAACAAATATGGTACAAAACAAAAATTCCATCAAAAACAGAAGTGGGTAGCTTTCCGATCAAAATTACTCAAACTACCTTAATTTTTAAGAATGGGTCGGTTTAACGAAGTTAATAGTCCAGGAGCTTACACTAGATTTTGTTTAGTATTTTTTTAAATTATAAATTTTAGTGGTTTATTACTTCTAACAATTCTAATATTATTTATAATTTTCATTCAAAATATATTTTTTTAGTTTATTTTTGTAGATTCTAAAATTCTGACTTTCTTTAACTTCGTTTGGAAGTTTATTGTATAAATGTACCCCTTCGAATAATATATTTCTTTTACCATATTTTTCTGTTCTTGGAGTTCGTAAGTTTATTTTATGTTTGTTTCTTAGTTTATATGTATGTTTTTTTAATGTGAGGTTTATATTGGTTTGTGTAGTGCCATCCAAAATTTTTCTAATAAATACACACATGTTGAGATTGAATATTTGGGATACATTTAGTAATTTGGTTGTTTTATAAAGTAAATCGGTGGGTGTTAGATAATCGTAGTTATATAAGCGTTTGATTATTTTGTTTTGCGTAATTTGTAAATCTTTAAGTGTTGTTGTTTAACATTAATTAACATAGCTTTGTTATTCGGGTAAAATCATATTTTTATATGAAAAATAGGGATTTTACTAATTTCTTATAAGTATTTATAGAGATTGTGGAATTAAAAGTTTGAAATTGGAGTGAAACAATCATAGTTCTTTTGAGTAACTGTATAAGCACTTAAGTAATTAGGCATTTATATTACATTAGGTACTTAATCGATCTCTGGAAAAGATTTCAAATTATTTCTTTGCAAGTCGCACCTTTACCTAATTCCCAATGAAACATCAATTTCATCGAATCGTAAGAAATATTCCACTATACTCCAGGAAGTCAACTAAACTTTAACGAGTTGTCTTCGCCTCTCGCCTGAATATTTCAGTGATAGAGCTCGCATGTATGTATATATAGTTAGTGTAGCTCCTTTGACTGTGTGCCAACATTCCTAGATTGTTAGTTTCTTAATACCAAATCTCACTACGCAGTATGTAAAAAAACTAAAGGAATAATTTTAGCTTCTTACCTACTTTTATTCATGCAATGAAGTCAAAAATTTCAGTTGACAACAATGATCATAATGTATGTGGATTAAAACTAAATGTAATTCATTAAACATCCACGATGAAATGAGAAACCTGTCCAAAACGGCCGGCCGAGCGACCACCGGCCTAAATACGTGAGATATGGGCCACGTCTCAGTCTAAATAAAATTTGAGACGAGTTTCCTCATCTCGCTAAATAAATACTGATGTTCGTATGCCGCAAATAGGTTACGAGTAACGGCGCGGGAGTCGCGTGGGCGTCCACTATTTTCAGCGAGGACGCGCGCGCACTGAAACCCGAGTCACAGCCGTAGCGGAGCGCGCGGGAACACTTCACTCCATATACACCCGGTATCACCGCAACGAACACAATAACGGAATACGTAGTCCGACCAAATATGTGCATAACGCGATAACACACCAGGAGCGTCCAGCGGCTTGGATACTCCACATGGTCGCGTCACTGAATCACACAATCCTTGAGGGTAATCCGCGAGGGTCCGGAGACCAGCGCTACGTGGAGTATCCAAGCTGGGCGCGCGACTCACCAACGGGCGGGCTGTTCACACGGCGGAGCGACACGCACTGCGCGCCGCCCGCCCTAAGCGCCGGACCGTGGGCCGCCCGACTATTTTCGGTGCCAAAATCCAGAATCTGACAATCGCAACTGTGATCGCATCGCCGTCACTCTCGCGCACGTTGCGCGCGCGCCGTTTTCGCGAACGATTGCAGCCGTGAATTTGGATCGATGACGGGTTGATGGGTCACGTCAGTCAATGTCGTCCGCTGATGCAGGTGCACTCAACTTTGTCATCTGATTGCGTCTCATTAGTTTTGGGTTGATATTATTGATTATGTACATAATAGATCTTATATAAAAAATAACTGTTTTAAAGTCTCAATAAGCTGAGTTATTTTGGAATTCAATATTATTTATTTTACGGTGATATCCAGAACATGGCATTGTATTAATAAAATGCATATAATAAGTCCGAAATCTTTGTGATTCCAATGTATCTATTCTCTTCTTTCATTACAGATATATATTACATCAGGTGGGCCGTCAGCTCGTTCCATCGCCAACTATCACATAAAAAAAAACAAAAAGAAATGGGAGTCACCATTATTAGATAGAACGGAGGAGTTGTATTTAATTCATTCAAATGCGGGGAACTGCCGCTTTGATAGGTATCTATTACTAGGCACTCATTAGCCATGGGCCTAAAAAATGTAAAAGGTCAGGCGTAGTAAATGATGAAATAATATACATACCTACTTAGCTCACATTTGAGACAACTTAAGACACGTGTAATTTATCAAAGGGGGGCTATTTTATCTTGTCAAATTAGTAAGTATTTAACCTATTTTAGGGCTCCATACCCTTTGTCTATTGTATAACGGTATTATAGTAACAGTACTATAAAAGCGTTAAATTTGGTGCGATTATAATACGAACTCCTTAGTAACAGAAACCTATCACTCGTGATTCACTCGCGATGAGTAAAAATTCGGGACTGATAATTTTTTTGGGTTATTAGTTCGAACAAGGTTAGCCGAAAACTCGATTATTTTCACTGAAGTCGTTATTGACAGATATTATCGTTATTTCGAACTTTATTAGCCGTTTACTTTTCTCATAGATACAGAAATTTTTAAGCTAATAACAGGAAACTTTTATCAAACTTTTTAGACCAAAACATGTTTACATAATGAATACTTGGGACAGTGATACCCTAGGGATGTAGAACAATTAATAGCAGTACCTACAAGGTAAGGGACACTTGAGAAGTACTTGTAGTAAGGCTTGACCGTTCACTTATGAAATGTCGTCTTGATTATTTTGCGACGGTCCTCATTAGAAGCATTTATAATTAAGAGTAAACATGACGGATTGTACGTACCTACCTATAGTTAGGTACTGTTGTCTGTTCTTCCCGTGACGTACGCGTGACCTTCTTTAATTTGCCTTCTTATTAACGTTACCAACGTTGTTCTTTCAAAACTCTATTATTATTACTTTTATCTACTACAAAAACCACTGGCTAAAATCTAAAAATCTATCAAAGAAAAATGTCCAGCCAATTTCAAAAACTGCACAGCCCACCAATGTGATACTCGCTTTAAAAATTTTAGTATCTGCACAGTAGGTTCAAAAAAGGTGAAGAAAAACATACTCATGGTGTTTTTCTTCAGCTGACATGACTTAGAATCACCAGTTAGAAGGTGTGACTGGCATCTACCAATTTCGTAACGGAGCTTTAGTTTGAAGAAAGCGAACAATATCCAAAAGTAATAAATAAATAATGTTAATTATTTTACTAAATCGAACGATACCCTGGAATGTCATATAGGTACTAAAGTTTACTGGGCGATGGTGTCAAAGTCAAAAACTTTATTTCGGAATTCAATAAAGAAATAGCTTGGAAACCTCAATAATATTCAAAACATAAGATCACACGTACTTAAGGAATAAGTATCTAATCCATAAGGAATTGATAACTTCAGGTTCGATCTCCTGATTCGATAACTGCACCCGGTAACTTAACGCAGTAATTAATGTGCTGCCAGGCTTACAGTCGTCTGTGTCCGCGTGCGTAGGAGGAACATCGAAGCGTTAATTATTGTAAAATTAAACAAATCAGCATGTTTATATTACAAATTTATTTTCAAGAAAGTCCATCAAAATCACAAAAGCGCTGTCGTGTGATCTGGAAAGCTACAAGTAGATAAGCACTATTGCTATGGAATTTAATGAAGAAAATAGAAAATGCTTAGAAATTACTTCAAAATACATATTCGACAACTTATTACAGAATAAACGCAGGTCAAAATTCCGTAGAAAATCTAATCCATGGCTAGGTAAAAAGTCAATACAAATACTTATCAATAAACAATGCGATTTAGTAAAAACTGAATCGTTTCTTTTCTAAGATACTGAATTTCAAACTGAATATATGTACAGTACATATTTTTATCAAAATGCTGTTATAGAAAATCAGCAGACTCGGCGACATGCCTCGTTACAATTGAATCCAGATAAATAATATAGAAGATTATGAGCAACATTTGTGGATCATTTTATTGATAATACATTTGCAGCAAATATTGTTTATACATGGAGATATAATAAATAAACGGGAAGGCGTGTAGAGAACTGATGACCTTACAGGCAGTAGAAAGTTCTCTCAGAAATGCTCAATAGATATGGTCAACATAGGCAGGTACTTAACTAGTAAGGTACAATCAAATCTTAACAAGTTTTAATATGTATCAGCACTCTTCTTTTCCATTTATACATAATTAACATTATTCTGTTTCTTAATGGACAATATTGTAGTATATGCTTTCTATAAACGACAGTTATGTATTTGAATAATATTACAGTCACAAAAGCCGCACACGACTCCCAACAAATTAAACTCCTAGCTTTCTAACGTCGTTTATTTATAATAAAAAGTTACATCAATATCCCAGAGCAAATAATCAGTCGGCCATTTACGCGCATTCTTCTAGCGAATACCTATACTAGCTAAAAAAAAAAACTTGAGAGGTGTCAAGGGACACCCGGATGGAACGAAGTTCCTTTCGATTAATTAGTGAAGGAATTGTAATAAAATTTTATTTTTTTTAAGTTATAATAAGTTTTTTTTTATTATTAACAAATATAATGTAATATAAACTTAATCAGTAGGCTCAATTTTCGTAATAATTGGCTTGTGGTAACTGAAGTAGGAAACAAGGAAAAAAGTGTCGTGACAACTTTTCGTAAGATTTTGTTCCGTCTAGCCCCCTTTCACAACGCGCGATAAGGAACTTCGTTCCAATACAAATCAGATTAAGAAACAGTTCTTATACAACAATTTCAAATTTAAATTGTTCACGAAATGTCCTAAGCGCAATAGACTAGCAGGTGTATCGTTTCGTATTACCGAACCAACATTTTTAACCTTCATATTTAATGTTTTACCAAAGTAATACTTAGAAGCTAGTGTTCATTCTTCAAGTGCAAATATTGAAGCGACAGCATTTCACACTTCCCGCCGTTACCTCCAAAATGGCGGAAGTATCCAAGATGGCCGCTTTAACCCGCTAGTAACCAGAGAGGTCAGCGAAGGTCTGGTCCACTTCTTCCGCGATTGACTTATATTTGCTGCGCTCTTCCACGACCTCATCTGTTCAGAATGTTAGCGGGTTAGTAGGATAAGGAAGGCCGACTCCAGAATGGAGAATACGTGTTAAGCGAAATGAGAGCGTTTGAGAATTTCAGATTGAGGAAACATTTCCATGTTATTAGAACATAGAATTATATAGATACTTATTCCCACTGACTCTATTAAGAGCCCGCTTTACGGATGAAGTCCCACGTTATTTTGTTCTTATATTAACACAAACAAAAAAAGTTGATTACCGAACACTACCACGGCTCGTTTTTCATGAAGCGGAATCTAGCAAGAAAAGAATGTATTTCACTAAATATATCTCATATAATCGGAGTATTGTAGGTACATAAGTAAATTTAGTACCTATAACCATAATAATATGTCAGAATAAGCACGATATTTTAAGTTTTAGTTATTCCTAGAAATTCAAGTTTGGATTATGAATTTACGCAGGTACCTAAAATAATAACTTCGAAAAAATAAATAAATAGGAATAATAATAATAATAATAATATTTAAATAGGATTAAATTTTTTGGAGCTATTTAGATAATTCCGATCAATTCTATATTGGTGACTTGTACCCGAGGTCTTTTGTTTTATGGGGATCCAATCCACAGCTAACATAGGTACTATACCTCATTCAATATATTGTATCTAAATAAGCAGGCAAACTATTTAAAAACCTTACGCTACCAATTAAAATAATAAGCTCTATGAAAGCAGTGCAGACATGTGCGCAAGCGTGCCTACTGATCTACGAATCCTTGATTCATATGCTAGCTATTACAAGATTCTAATGGTTAAGGGATTTAGTTACCAAGCCTTTGAGTTATACATGTGATGATCCTAAATGACAAAAAAACGAGAATAAACTCGATCTGTAATTTTATTCTAATATTGAATGAATAGTTCATTATCACACATTAGTATAACTTTATCCATGATCAAAATTACTAATTTTAAAATCAGTAATAGTCACGTGACCTACATATTTTAATACATTAGTTGGATAAATACATCTAAAAAGCCTAAAACTATGTACCTCTTCTAAACATTAAAGGACTGGATCTAAAAATTCCAAAACCTAACTTATAATTGCATATGCAACCCTTTATTGACATGATTATACGTAAATCGAAATCAGTAGATTGATCAGTAGGTGAACATATTTCAAGTCTAAGCTAGATTTGAAATATGTTCAATTACGTTTTTAGTGAATGGCACCTAGATACATCGACTGGGTTAGGTACGTCTAAAATTAGCTAGGTAACAAATCTAACGCACACTTTGCACATAATGACTATGAGCAAAAGTTTCAGTCAGTCTTTCAAATCGGGAAATTACTTTAAACAATATACAAAGCACGAACTTGTATCACTTATGACTTTTTTGTATATTTTATTTTCTGTGTACAATAAAGAATAAAGAATAAAGAACTTTAGTGTTTCAGTAATTTACCAAAATTTTGATAAAGAATGCACCTAGGCAGGATTTAAGTATAAATGAAACGACATAAATAGTTAATAAATTAAATTTATATTACTCGAAAATAAATACCGCATAAAGCTATGGTTTTTAAACCAAGAGTATAAAATAAGTATAACTATGCTGTGTGAATCGCGCGGATAGATGGAATGACCCACAGTTCCCGACAAGGGGTTTATTGCTAGAGAATAAGCGGGGCTTATTCCGTGACGAGCTGGGCTTATTTCGTGACGAGCTGGGCTTATTTCGTGACGAGCTGGGCTTATTTCGTGACGAGCTGGGCTTATTCCTTGAGGATGAGCTCGACGAAGGCGGTGTCGAGGTCGTCTCCGATGTCCTTGTACTTCTCCTTCTCGGCGACGAGCTCGTCTGCGCATTCAGAACAAGTTATGACATTTGACGTGAATAGTGAATCCGTACCACGAAAGAAACCATGCGAGAGTTCCAAACACTGAAAACGTAGCTAAAATATCGCATTATTCGTATATTTACTGCTCGGCGTCTAGAAAATGTAGTTCTTTCGTGAAACGGTCTCATTGGCTAACCTAAACTTAGAATAATTCGACCTATACCGGTTTTAGCCTAAAGATGACGCCACTCGAGAAAGATTCGGTTATGGAAAATCTTTTAAAGGGTTTTAAACCACCTTAGTATTTTTTTTTCGTGTATGGAAAGCTGCCCTCCATGATGGGAACGATCGTATCCCAGAAATATGAAAATGAATAATCTCATGTGCCCGGGAAAAGCTATATGCCATTTTCTATATGATGTTTATATCAAAGTATTTAAAAAAAATGGTCATGGTAATCAGGGATTTTTCTCCATTATCTCTTATCTGTTCCCTTGGTGAGTCGAATAGTTGAATAAGCGCCGAATTTAGAAATAATTACGGATGATCTTGTAATGTTACATGTTACTGATTGAATTTTTCATGAAACTGCTATTGTAGTTAAATCCCAGTATCTTTTGGATGCTCAAGATCTTAATTAAATAGTAGTTCTAACTGTAACATTATCGTTTCATAATTGTTTTTCTCAACATTTATTGTATTTTTTTTTAGGTAAGTACCCTCAATCTGTGGCTCCATCTAACTGGTGAAAATCACAGCCTAAAAGTTTCTCCTTCAGTCAAGTGTTGCAAATTAGTTCTGCAGCGAGAAATGCGGTTATAGACAATCTTATTTATCAAGCTAACAAATGTTAGCAAAAAAGCACCTGAAAATAAACCTGTTTGTTTAAAGCGAATTATTACAACTTCTCCCAGTCACAATAATTTAACATACAAAATGATGAGATTGTCTGTAAACGCAATGTAGTTAAAAAAATAGTATAAAATAATTAATGAATGCTTACATATTGAGCTCCTTGTTATGTTGAAGCCATGCCTTTTCGCTGTTACCTGAGCTCGCGTTACATTGCGAAATAAATCAAAAGGTTTTTAGTCTTCTTTAATTAAGTTTAGCATGCGTATTCTGTTAGAAAGCTTCGGAGTATGAACGCTGGTCCGCAGCCACGTTTCGAGTGATATAATTTTAGGGGATATTTGATTTTGAAACTCTTTTGTTATGGATATATTGGCTACGGTCCAACTGTGACTAGATAAATGCAGTCGTGTGGCAGTCGTCGACGGCGTCAGTGGCAGCAACTGCAGCGGTCGCAGGTGCGCGCCGGCAGGGGCGCCGCCTCCTTCAGGCACAGGTCATCAAAAGCGACGTCCAGTTCACCGCCGATCTCGTGGAACGACTCCTTGCTCGCGATCAGATCGTCTGAGGAAACCGGCGCCGTCAGTGCCGCGACTGGGGGGTCACCGATCTTCACACTCGCATGCATCACGCGCGTCCCATACTATTCCATCAGCTATGTTTCAAATTATTTATTCCGAACATAAAAATATAATATCGGTGTACAAAATCGATCTCTCATTTCATGGGTTCGCGGGTCGTCGGTGAAACGCACAAGTTTAAAGTCTTTACGAGGGAGGGGCTTCCGCTGGGGCGGCTTCCGCCGGGGCCGCTTCAGGGGCGGGGGCGGCTTCAGGGGCGGGCGCGGCAGGGGCTGCTTCAGGGGCGGGGGCGGCTACTGCGGGGGCTGCTTCGGCCGGGGCAGGGGCAGACCCATCAACGGATGCAGCGGGGGTAGGAGCGGCCCCTTCCACCGGAGGAGCTGCGGGAGCAGCAGGGGCGGCACCGTCAGCCGGTGGCGCGCCTTCAGCCGGAGCCACGCCATCTACCGCCGGAACGGCACCTTCAACGGGCGCAGCAGGGGCGGCCCCGTCAGCAGCTGGTGCGACAGGGGCGCCTTCTACCGCACCCTCGGCCGGAGGAACCACTGCGACCGCGGCTGGAACAGCCCCGTCAACGGGCGGTACAGCTCCGTCTACAGGAGGTACGGCGCCGTCCACGGGTGGCACTGCCCCGTCCACAGGCGGCACAGCACCGTCCACAGGCGGCACTGCGCCGTCCACAGGAGGCACCGCCCCGTCCACGGGAGGAACTGCCCCGTCCACGGGCGGCACTGCCCCTTCCAGGGGCGGTAATGCCCCATCTGCAGGCGGCGCTTCGAGCGCGGGCGCGACCTCGACGGGCGGCGGCGGCGGGGTGGGCTCCTTGGGCGGCGGCGTGGGCTCCTTGGGCGGCGGCGGCGTGGGCACGCGCGGGTGCAGCTTTTCGTACTCCTTCCTTGCGATCTCGACCTGCTTCGGCGTGGGGTCGACGCCCGGGATGAGCTCGACGAACGACTCGTCGATGCCGTCGCCGATGTCGTTGAACCTCTCGATCTCGCCGATGAGGTCATCTGCGGGCGGCAGCGTCACGCGTCAGTCCCGGGTCCGGGCCGGATGCCGGATGCCGCATGCCGCATGCGTTAGCCACGCGCTCTACACTACGGGTACGGGTCGTCTCCTCATGCCCCGTGCTTCGATGGTTATCTACAGGCGCGACGCTCTCGACTTCGTTTCAATGTTAAAATTTCACTTCAAGGCGAATGTATTCTCGGGTGCGTGTGATATTTTCAATGATATTATCAAATGGTATTTCCAATGATATTATAATGATAGCTGATAGAATCGATGTTCGAGATTAGCGACGGGACGATGAGGGGACACGCGGGTTAGTGGGTAAATGAACACACCGAGTTAAAAATAATAATATTATATTTTATAAACACTTGTTAGAATAATCTTAAAATCATTTATTAATTCTTCACGAACATACTTACCTACCGTTTATTAATCGAAAACATTAAAGGATGGATTTCCATCGATCAATCGAAAATTTTCGCATTACAAGTTAGTTTGTTGTTTGAAAGCGCGCTACATTCGCGGCACACTTGATGATGTGTCGCGCGACGTGCGACCTGCGACGTGCGACGTGCGACGTGGCGATACACACAATGACAAATAATTGCCAGCAATAACTGTATCGAAACAAATCTACAGCGGTGGAAACATTGTTCAATAATTTAAATAAATAACAACAAACTCAAATTATGACACGAGAAAAATCATAGATACTCGAACGTAGAAAATGGAATACTTCATTATAATTCTAATAAATATCATTATTTACTGTCATCATCACTCATTAAATAAAAAATATCTAATCTCTTCTAATATTAAGTAAATAAAGAGTTCATTATTGCTCTCGATTGCAAGCGAACCGTTTGTGAATAAGAAAATCAATTAATAATACCGAATATGGAAAATATTACAATAACAAAATGCTCCTCATACATGGAAATAATGCAATAAATTGTGCAATTTTTAAATAATTAAAGTGCTAAATGTCTTTTATCATTGAGTTACAAAATGCGTAAACATTTGTTGGTCCCCAAAATTGGAATGTTGACATTGTGGGCCTAAGCTAAGAGTGCTATAAAGCTGCATACATCATATCTATCTAAATTGATATAAACAGATGCGCTTGTTAAATGACTAAGAATGAGGATAATACATTATCGAAAATTACCTATATGGAAAATAACAGTAAATGTGGGTATCAAAATTTTAAAAAAAATTGCACATGGCAGTGTATTCATAGCGAACACAACATTTTTACGTTACATTATAAAAGCGGCTGGCAATTATTACTCTAAAACTAAGAACATGGTCGCCCGCTCGCCTCGTTTCGACTCGCAAAATTTCCAAATCTTATTCTTTAGATTTTTGTACGTGAAACTCGGAATGTCAAAAGTAGACCCTGCGATGCCCAACGATAGTTTGACTGCTTTTTGGCAACTTATAATGGCGGCAAGTTTAAAAAACCTTTTGTCTATGGGAAAGCTAACTTTGATGGTTTTTAGAATGGAATAGAATGTGTCAGAAGAACATGAAAGAAAAGCTCCTGATTATTTGGTCTATTTTTTATAAATCTTGTGCAAAGATTTGTGCATTATTTTCGTTTGGCACTTATTCAAATTTAAAAAATAAGGTATTCCGCGATGTTGCCAGGATCTGAACAAAATAACGGCCACATTCCGGCAGTCACACTAGTGTTGGGACAACGCATCGCGAGATGCGGACATATCGATGAGTGCGAACAAGCCGAGCGAGCGAGTGTCGGGAAGTGGGTACGGGCGAGGCGTTCACATGTTCTGGATGTCGTGGAGTGTTGCCTCCATTTCCTCCTGCAGAAGTTTGCTCTTTTCGCGCTCGGAGACCAGATCGTCTGCAAGGGGGGGGCGGGGCCGCGGTCAGTCTCACACACAACACACCATTCGATCCAAATATTTATACTGGTGGTTTCAAGTTCAATATAGACTCAATTTTTTGTTTTTTACTTGAATTGTGAAGTCATTTCAATGTGACACCTTTTCTGTTCCATATCAGTCACTCAATTTATTTAAGTGTTACAGAGAGATACATTATAAATGTAACTGTACTGTATGTGTACGTAATAAAAACTAAATATGACCCAGGGGAACAGACAAATCACCAAATATTTGAATCGATCAGCACAGGCAAACGAAAATAAAAACCATGCTAACATTTAAAACAAAACATCGAAGGATAGAGCGATCTAGTGGGACAACATTTAAAATTACATGCTAACAAAAATCATGACTCAAGTTCACAGAATTTAGACTAGCATTTATCTTAACAGATAAGATTAATAACGATTGAAAACAGATTTAATGTATGTGCGTGTTTAAAAACAAATACAAGTCTAACATAGTTCTGTAAGCTTGTCAGAGATCAAACTAAAACACTGTTACAATGAAATAAAGAAAAATTAAGCTTTAAATTATAGCGTCAAAGTAAAAGAATGAAAGCTCTCAAATCTATGGTACAGCAAAAGCCAGTTCCAATGACGGCTAATGGTCTGTGCGTTATTTTTAAGCTTTGGTTATTGTCAAACTGTTATACTTGACTTCAGAGACCTATAATACCATTGCTGTACGTTGAAATATATCTGGACCTTGAAATCTACTCAGAAAATTGCATTATTATCAAAATTTACAATGTATCCTTTCATAGTATATCAAATACCATATTCAAAATTAAAGTTTTTCTTTTAATACTTCTGTAATAGGGATGGGATATTACCTTCAAGCCTGTCGACTTCCTTCTGGAGTTTCTGCACGGAGCGCTCAGCGAATTCAGCGCGAGCTTCAGCCTGGAAACATCGTACAAAACATTTTAGTTTACGCGCTTATGGGAACAGCCTATTTTCTGTATTTTATAGGTACTCTTTTCAAACCTTAAATTACTTTTTAAGCTCGAGTTTTTAGAACCACCGAGAATTGTGGCTATGTGTCTCAATAGACAACAGACTTTCAAGCCACTAATGAAATATACGTGTATATCTAAGTGCATGGGCATCATGGTGACCTTACTAGATGTCATATTAATATTAATACTATAATGTTTATCTCTACATAATCCATATATGACAAAAATAATAAAAAAAAGTTTATTAAGACTTAAAATATCAGGACAAAGTTATATATTCGACTGGGTTTAGAGGTTTAAAATTAGTAAGTTCTACGATACCACAGAACACTAGTCTCGCAAAACATTTGGTGGTCCTTTAGACTCATCAGCTTAGATAAAAAATATATATACATGATAAAATACTAGCCAAAAATTACATTGCAATTTTAACACGTTGTGTTTACGACAGAAAATAGGCTGCTGATATAACAGACATGCATATTCATTTTAAATGAACTTCCAAAAAATCTTTTTACATTACGTTATTTTAACTTTACATTTATGCAAGTTAATAATTTGTTATTCGCATTTGAAACAAAAGTAAATCGTTTTTAGTGAACAAAAATCAACTTAACAAGTAAAGCATCACACTCATGCATTTACCTTCACCGAAAGCCGCAAAGTGCTGTGTACCGACACTACAACACTAACATGATACCATTACCCAGCTATAATAATAATAAATAAATGATATGTGAAATAAGAAAATGGGACTTTAATCGCTAGATTATCTTTGGTTTAAGTTTTATACGTATTTCAAATATGCAGCAATTAGCCTAAGATTCACGTCAACCATATTGCGAAACTGAAATAATGGATCTTCGCCATTTTAATATAAACTATTTAGTACAACTATTTTAGAATATTATTCAATACAAACTACAAACAAAAACAGCATATCCTGAACTTATGGTTAAATACTGTTTTTCTTTTATCTTTTACGAGATTCGCACTGTACAATAGTCTTTTTTCAATCAATAATGTTTTGTTCAAATTAATAAAGAAGGTCCATCGTATAACTAGCGACCAAAGCCCCTGTAAAGTGAGCACAACTTACTTGCGTCAGTTTCTGCGTGAGATTGTGGATCTTATCCTCGACGTGATCGCGGGTCGCCATCGCCTAGCCACACAGAGCCATTACTCACGGCAAGCGCACATGCGCAATGTATTGTCAATGTACGCATTCAGTACGGAACTAGAAAGGGGCAACACTGACACCGAACGCCACGACTGAGAATTGAAAATTGAAAAAAAAAAAAAGAGAATTGAAAAAAAAAATACCACCAACGGAAATTTTTCATGTGAAGTGACGGTAGTATAGGTATTTGATAGGGTTTCGTTTGCCTTTATGTCCTGATTAGAAACTATGCAGCGAATGCTGGCACCGTGTAACGCCTTAAATGGGACCTGGCTCTCAAATGAGGCTGCCGAAAATATAAGAAAACTATATAATATATGTTTATTTTATTTTGACGGCGATATGTCTAAGTGATGCTCCAGAATTTATTCCACCAGAAACAGAAGTTTCGCATGTGAAGTATATTTATTATTTTCATAGTAAAAAATTAAGGACTTGTTACACAACTATCGAAATTCATTGTAACAAATATCACAAAATTCGGATCAAGGGAAATTAAAACCTTTATCGAAATTAAGTAATTTGTAAAAGGGAACCAATAATAGCTTAGTTCATATTACATACGGATAAATTTAAAATTAAGTGTTGAATGTAGGACAGTAAACACCGAGATCAATTAAAGTTTATTATATATTCTAAAACAACGGCTGTCATTGCTATTGAAAATGAGCACGGAATAGATAAGACTTATTAGGGACAGCTTGTCAATATTAACAGAAGGACGGTCTTGACACGATAAGACATAATTAACAAAAGCAGGGAACGAAACAATGCGTACATTCACAACACGACTGGCAATATACATACAAAAGGAACATTTGATACACAGGTAAAGAAAGAATAGACAACATCATAAATACATAGATGAAGCACCAACCGCCTCCAGCACGAACTAAAGGGACCTACACCAACGGACGTAGCTTATTTACGAGAAGCCATACCCTAGTTGTGATAAATCAATTCGAGATCGCCATACAACGAATTCGAACGATCATACCGTAGGGCACAACACTATCCCAACAAAATGGAGATGAACATGGATCTACAACCGTAGCGCGGATTTGCACGGGTCAATTTTCTATGCGATATACAGTCGAAACGGGAAAATCAAACGTTTTATCATCAATTTGACTGCCTAGGAGACTAGCTACCGAGTTTTTCCGTTTCCCCCCCAATACATGCTACGTCATCTGGTGACTGAAAATTGACTCGCTACTGGCAATTAATCGGTAAATAAAGCTTTTTTTTCTTGAGTTAAACTAAACTCGAAATATTGCAGACTCGTCTAAGTAGCCAGGAGGCAATGACTAGCGCGAGGAGAAAATCGACCCGCGTAAATCGCCCATTACCAATCTCTATCTACTGGTCCGCCGCTCCGCCGCTCCGCCTGTCAACGTTTACCTCTTTAAGTTGTGCATCCAGCAGTTTTACTTGCACCTCAAACGTCTCTTCTCTTTGCGTTGCCTGTGATTATTTTGTTAACGAAAAAGAAAAAATAAACACAACATCGAAAACGGTAAATAGGATTCATGCAAACAGGCTGCGAGTTGTTACTCGTTACTACAGCTCTGTTGTAGTAAATGTTACTTTGGTATAGTTAGGAGTCAAAACGGATAAAACACTGCAGTAACAGAACGTTCTACTGGCTATGCCCTGTTTACTATCGTAAATCGGGCATAGTCTAGTCTGTGCGCAGATGCAGTTAGGCAAGCGTACGAAACAACGCTAGTTAACCGATCATTCACACCTCCTTTAGGCGGGTGGTGAGGGTTTTGATTTGGTTTTTGTACTCCTCTTCGCGTTGGTTAGCCTGTGTGGAATTGTACAATAAGTTATGATCATTACTGCCTATTCACAAATTCTGGTCTATTCTCTATAAGATAATCTACGATCCAATATAATTCAAATCCTATGACAAACTAAGGAATAATCGACATTTTGGTTGGTGCATCATTGTGAAGATATTGACATGTTTAACAGTCAACCATACAGACAGACATACATACTGTCGAGGATGTTTGATATCCTGATTTAAGTACTGAAATAAATGAATAAATATCAAATTATATGTAAGTATATATTGGAAATGGTAACATACCTTTTCCTCGGAGACTTCCAGGGACTTCAGGTTGTTGCCAACGACACGGAGCTCCTCCTCAAGCTCGACGATTTTGCTGGAAAATTCATAAAGCACAATCAATTTCCACTGAACTACTCTATTTCTTTGGAATTAAAAATCACGAACAGTCTTTCCAATGTATCCCATACCAACAAAATACCAACACAATTAGTTTGAGTACAAAAATGCGAGAATTAATTTCAAACGATTCATTATTAGTCCAATTGTTTTTCCACGTGGTAAATTACTACTAATACTAGTACTATTAGTAGTAATAGTAGTAGTAACTACTACAAATAATACTAGTATTAGTAGTAATACTAATACGATAATCAATCGTATGAAATTCATTCTCGCATTTTTGTAGTCAAACTAATTGTGTTGGTATTTTTACTGATTGGTATTCTGAAAATGGGCTTTCAATCAATATTCATTGAGTGGTCATGTATTGAACTATGACCAATATTTTATAGGACAGAACAGAAACAATGGCAGATATTTAAAAATTTACTTATGTATAGTTACTGTGCAATACAAATTTCGATTTACCATTTTCAATTCACTCTAAAAATGTTTCAACAAACCGTTAATTACGAATTAAATTACACAACCAATGTAGCTTATCAGTGCTTAATGAATTTGATTTAATAGTTTATGAAATTAATAGAAATTGGGCAAATCGACCTCTGACACTTAATTCGAAAGGCTAATTTACTAAACCAGCAAAACATAATCAGTAGCTATTAATGGATATTTAGAATACATTAAGCATGCAAATTATTGCTTCGACAAGGAAACTTAAGTACCCTTGGAATTTATATTTTCGTGAACTAAAAGTAGTTTAAGAAATTGAGATGTTCTACTGTAGGAGAGACAGCGCTAACTCAATCTCATTAACACTATTTATACGGTTTTATTTTGTATTAATACGGTAATTGTGCATAGACGTTTTGAAAGTTTGCTCTGGGAAAACTGCTTTAAAATTTGAATTGTTATTCATACGAACAAAAGTTGCATAATTTTCTAAATTATAGCAACTACTCTTCTACTTCTAAACGAGTCAATGGTTCACACTATTTTGAAATATTAACCATAATTTAATTATACCAACTATTAACGATATCCAACGTTCCTTGTCGAAGCATCAGTTATGTGGTAATCAGTGCATCATCCAATATTACTCATACGCAAACCGATAATCGTTGAATTGGTAATGGATGTTACTTTCTCGTTACACGCATATCTCAACATTTCATTGATTAATCATTCCGCTAATAAAACTGGAAATAGGTTTGTCATCACTTTTGGTTACGACAGATCTATTTCCAGCTTTGTAGATTGTGGCGAAAGACAAATAACTTTGTCTTTTTTTAAGTTTAGATTGGGCATAATGCTTCTAATTAGCTGTCAAAAATTGAAACAAATAGGAAGTAGTCTATAAAAAACTATATACATTTTATACAGCACCATCTAGCCCCGAATGAAGCCAAAGCTTGGTTTTATGAGACTTTCACTTTACAAGACAACACGAGAATTGGTCAGTCCCACAACTGAGTTTTGTATAATGATCTTTAATTAATTTACACCTTTGTTTCAGACAGCCAATTGAAAACAGTAGCATATTGGATGCAGTAGAAAGTTGTTTGACTTCACCACAGGGTGGAGACTTACCAGTCGCTCTGCTCAGCGCGTTCCTCTGCCCTCTCCAGATCCTGTTCCATGAGGACCAGCTTTCTCGCCACCTGACGCCGGCCGCGCGTTAGTTCGCACACACACAACACATACACACACACAACACGCTACTGCCACGATACACACAAGTGTAACGTTACGCCCTTACGCCGCTCTCGACCGCTCGCTTCTCGTGCAGTGCTAACAGTTACACTACTGCCGCTGATATACTGTGCAATCGTGATGGAAAACGTGGGATAGGGATAGGTTTGATGATGAATGTAACTTTAATTTTAATGATACATTTCACGAGTCACTGGTCAAAGTGAGTAATAATGATTTGAAGATTACTATAGTCCACAATGACATTAATAGAAAACTAAATGATGACTCGTCTTGGCTTCTCCATGTCTTGCAGTCTACGTTTCACAGTAGATCACACATGCTTCTAAAACAATGTATTTGTTGTTGCGATGGGTTGGATGAATGGTGCTGGAGATGTAAGGGATCGTTGTTGTAGGAGAACCTAGAAAAATCTCAAAGCATAAGCGAATCCACAACAACTCGGGGGAACGCAAGCGGACCGGTCGAGAGCGGCGTCAGAACTCTAACAATTAAAAATAAACGAAGGGTTGTCCCAAAACATTTTTAGTTCTATAAAATTACTTTTTTTCAATGATAAATTATTATTATCTAAGTGCTATCTAGTGCATTATCGTATTCGTTATGTGATGTGTGCGGATGCATATGTGCGGCACGCATACGGCCAGTAATTCTGGTGTAATGCGGTGCATATCTGAAAACGAAAATTGCCCTATACCACACATATTTCCTGACAACCTAGCCTTAAGTAGAACACACATAGAGGACGGAAGTTTAGTCGACACGTGGACATGAAAGTTAACGTAAGAAATATCCATGAGATGGGGCAACCCTTGTTTTAGTCTGACAGCAGCGTACCGCCCCTTACCGATGAACAGCACCGTAAGGGACGCTACTCTAAACTTACAACTACAAGTATTATCCGTCCAAAACAGCTTTTGGACGAACAATACCAGATTAATGGCAAATGCAAAACTAAAAAATAAATCTGGCGTACTGCAGCACGGCGACCTAGGAATGACACGCAAAAAAAAACCGAGAGCCTAGGTTAGATGTAAAATCGGGTTACTGTGCAGCGTTAAGAATGCAAATGAACAATCATGCAGAACGGTGGCGCAATACAAAACCAGACGTCGGGACCGCGGCTCCAAGGTTCGTTATCGCTCGGCGACGCATTCCCAGAACGGGTCAACGTTAATTTACCGACGAGGGTGTATAACGTAAGAGCGGCGGTCCTTCGGCGACTGTATTGGGAACCTACGATTCGCCGGTTTCGGCACGCTCCTCCGCACGCTCCAAGTCAGCCTCCACCATGGCCAGCTTACGAGCGACCTGAACACACGCACCACGTTACAAACTGCATTATCGACAACGGTCCACTGGACGGACCCTTCGTATAAGGCCCGTGCTTATGTAACGCGCACGGAGACCGGCTTCTCCGTATAAGGCGCACGCGTCGGGCCCGATTCCACTCCATCTAGGGACGCCGACTTTAACGACTGCCTTCACTGCGCAGGGTCATATGTCAGGGGAATTAGGACATTATTATTACTCCGACCATATGGCCGAGTGTAGTTCGATGTCGACGACGACGAAGGTGATATCTAATCTGATGAGATAACATGTCGCACCGTTCGAGAATCGTCGTTGCATTCAATGTCACACCAATAAATAATTACAATTTCAGAAGCTCACACTAGTTATTCCAAACGGGGAACTTGTGATTAGTATAAAAAGTAGAATCCATTTTAGAATCAAGTTAGTAGGGAGTCCAAAGAAATCTTTATTAGGGTATGAGACATTGGAAGGTATTTAGATAAATATCAGTAAGGAGTAAACATTTTACAACGGCAAATATGTTTTAGGATCATTGACATCCGCATTCCGGATTGAGGACAGTCTAGAAATGAGAGTACGACACACACTTTGCATAACAGTGATATCTCCGATGACATGCTAATTGTTAGAAGTAGTAGCGTGCCACATGTTTTAGCCAATGAAAAGCTAAACAATAGACGCGGATCTCTGCTCGTATAATGTGTGTCGTACTGAGAAGCAGGCAAACCAAACGACATCGACACTCCAATATAAAGACCTCATCGTATTTCTTGTCGGCTTCTTCAGCGAGGAATCTGGCTTCCTTGAGCTGGTTCTCGAGGGCATCCATACGCTCCTCATCGGCCAATGACCTGTTCTCGAGCACCTTGCGGGCGCTGCACCCAATAATCAACTTTAGTAAGACGAAATAGAACTGCATATGAATAATCAAGGGTGGCCCGTTAGAAGACATGCATAAAACGAACACACTACGAACACGCTAGAAGGAACACACAAAGCGACTCTCCTGGTAATAGATTCTTCTGGAACGCTGTGGAGGACATTTGAAACCAGCAGAAAAGTGGTCTTAGTGTAATACTTGTAAGATCGCATTTTTTTATATTTTCTGACAAGAAGAAAATACTTTATGCCAATTAATAAAGCGGTATTGAATTTATTCGCTACCTGGTTTCAAACTTCATAAAAGAGAATTTAATGAAGCCAAAATAAAAGGAAAAAACAAACCTTTTATATTTTCTTCATAACATGGTATTTTGAAACTTTCGAAACATTGCACAACTGACTCAATTTTTGCGGGACAAGAAAGAAGAATTTCTTCGAAGTTGTTTCTGCAATATTTGGAAAGTTTTCCAACTGGAGTCCAGATTTATCGTTCTGACATTTTATAAAAAGAATAAAATATCACAAAAATAAAAAACTGGACATTCAGGTTTATTTACGAAACGAATATATCGAATGCAGTCCGTGGCATTACGTGATCATCTGATCATGTACAATAATTTAATAGGTCCGGCTTTAAAAGCTCAACGCAAATATACCAAGCCACCATATTGAGCATAATTTAAGTATGCATAGCCACTATTAAAACATTCTAGAACAACTGGTAACTTGCTCTATATCCATTTCAAACAATAGAAACGGTCACAGACCTATTGGTAATAATAAATATTGACAGTGGATTAGTAATAGTTCATTTTCGGTTCACATAATACCACGTACATACATCGTTACTTAGCTGGCGTGAATATCAATATTTTCAAATTTAAACGGAAACTTTATTCATTTGTAGGATCTAATTTTGTGTTGCCGTCAATGTGAAAATTATTTTGAAATTCACGCCTGCAAGTAGTTAACGTTATTTTGTTTTAATGACGTCATGAAGGAGTTTTCTTTCACCTCTTCGTATTTCTTGTCTGACTCCTCGGCGATGAGTTTGGCCTGCGACAGCTGCGCTTCCAAGATGGCGACGCGATCATCCTCCATATTGGTTCTGTTCTCCAGCGCCTTGCGTATTCTGGTTAGTGCGGGGCCAAACACATGCGTGTTACAACATCGATAAAAACTAAGATACCGTAAATCGATACCTCCCGACACTAGTCGACCGGGAGATTATGACTTGCAACATCTATGATGAATTATGACTATCTAATGGTAATGATGAATAAGAATCTTTCACTTGTCAAAATAATTAATCATATTTTTGTGGGTGACTTATTATTTTGCAGCGAATGAATTTTAATGATGTCTTGACTGAACAAACTGATTGAACGTAAAAGTTAAATAGGAAACAAAAGGCTTTTAAGTCTTAAAATATGGTGGTTAAGGGCATAAAAATACACAGAAAACATACATGCACAACTGATACAATTATAAACCAAAATAGAACTTAAGATTATTGTATGGAGTATAATCCAATTTGAGCGTTGAATTTGAAGAAGCCACTCAATATAGGACAGTCTCAATGGCGCACGCCTGCTACAATCTCAGATTTTGAACCTAAAAGTGCTGTTTAAGTAATATCCACTTAACTTAAATCGCCCATAAAATGATGATTGAGAAGTTTTATGGGGTTCTTCATATTCAACATAAAATTTCCTACATTCCAATTATACTGCCTCCTACAGATATTTATAGATTGGACTCTTTACGGTAAATGCGCGTACACTTCTGGATAATTTTACAGTTTCTACTCTATCAAGCGCTTGGCAATAGTTTTGCCTCATTTGCATTTACGATGCGGATTTCAATTGCATTTACATATCCGTTCATTCCAAGTTCAAGTATTTGAGTCAATGGGCCAAAGCGGAAAATTATTGTCCAACATTAGGGACACAAACCGACAATCGGTGAAATTATAGACACCATGTATATTACTTTTTCGACAATATTTGATATAACTATAGATGAAATCTTAAATCAGTCTCATATAAACAAGAACTGATTTTGTTTTTATATATGAGTAAACTACGTAACCTATGAATTTTTCTCAACAAAGCTAATATAATAATACGTAATAATAATAAAATAATAAGACTCAATTGATCTCCGAGTACACTTCTGTCTATATGACTCAGCTGGCTAGATTCTCAAGGTATTCCAAGTTTAGGGCTCCTAACTACCGTAGAGAAGGCTTCTTAACCGGAGTAGACTCACCGTTCAGACTCATCGGCGGCCTGGCTAGCTTCGGAGAGCTTGGCGGTGGCGGTGGCGAGACGTTCCTCTGACCTCTCCAGGTCCTCTTCCAACAGCTGAATGCGACGGTTGAGTGCAGCCACTTCGGACTCGGCCTAAACAAACAGAAACACCGGTAAGTTTAATTTGAATTAAGAAGGGGAATGACCCGATTGATGTCGCCTTATGTTTTGAACATTATTGACGTTTCCAAGCCATTTCTTTATGAATTGTACGGAAATAAAGTTTTTGACTTTGATGTTTAGCAGCGGCTCGTAACACTAATGTTTTAGAATTCATGAAGACTTCGGAGACAGTGAGAACTTACTTGCTAAGGAAGGTGTTACAATTTTTTTTCATATTAAAATGCATGTAATAACTGAAGAATCTTTTTTGTGTATAGAGCTGTTCATAAAGTACTAGGTCCTCTCGCGGCTTCACCTGTATGGTGCCGGAACAAATGGTGGTTATTCCTATTATGTTACATTCATCATCATTTGCCTATGTTCAATATTCTAGGCAACGGCTCACTAGTTTAAGCGTAAGGGAGACAAATAATATTAGTGTGATATACGAAAATATTTTGAAAAAAATTAATTATATAAATTTTTATATCTTGCGATCAGTCAGATAAAAATAAAGATTATTTTAAGCTATCAAATGGATTAAGATACCGATAAGTGTTCTAATATAACGTGGAACTCCATGTAACTAAATAACTGCTGTACGTTTCTATTCATCTACCCGCCTTTTTTTATCGCGACCGTCACAATACCCACTAATTAAAACTGTTAAACGGAATATTTTTGAATCACTGCACGCGGTATTGCCGTCGCGATGTGGCCTGTTTAATTAGCACTCATTTAATCATCGCCTGAAGACACGTCGATATAAAGATGGAAAGAGCCGTCAGATCGTAGGCGAAGTAGTGAATTCAAGTATGGAATGATATAATCACCTCATACGGGGAATGACTGAAAAACAATGTGAACCTAGCACAAACCACAATTTAACGATTCAATAGACCAAAACGTACCTTACGCTTACAAAAACTAAGTAATACTTAATATTGTTATCCATTTTATGGAAAAAACAAAATGGTGGTCCAATAAAAATTGAGTTAAAACAGGGAAATAAGGCCGAGACGTTTGACCGAAAATTAGTAATGTGCGCAATTCATTACTTTACCGTTAAGTTTATTGATATTGACCTTTTGGATGAAAGAACATCCTCATTACAGATTTTAAGAAAATATAAGTACATTGCCTGGTTATTTTAAGGTGTGTTTGGTCTTTAAAAACGGAATAATTTCGTACCCAAGTAGAGAAAGACAAGCCGTATTTCTTGTTATGGGCAGAGGTTACCACTTAACCATCACGTGGGCCATCTTGCACGTTCCGTAGCTTACTTGCACAAAAGAACTTAATTGGAATACCGAAAAGTTAATTGTAAATCAAATTACAAATTCACGCGTGCTTACAAACAAGATTGACGCTTGGCCAATTTATATTGTTACTATTTTTGGATAATGAGACCTCCTTATACATGGAAAAGAGCAATTTCACTAATTCAATTCCGTAATCAACAACAAATAGTTTTCGCTTATTTTATCCTTCCATTTATCAAAGAAGTTCAACATGTCAATACTACAGTTATTTGCATTTAAAAATTTAACATTTGTTGTTAAAATAAAATAGGGAGAAATTAATTCCATTTCCACATCATTTATGAAAATTATCGAGCTAATATTCACTCGAGCATATTTGGTTATGTCCCCACATTGCTTAACGTATGTAAGTAGGTACGTGGCGAGAATGAAGTCGATAGAGGCATTCTGCTAGTTATTTATATTCACGATGCCACACTTGTCTATGACATCACACCACACGTCCTTGCGACTCCCAGTTTCAGGTCCTTTTATCCTGTCGTCGGCGGCTGCTAATAATAGTCGTGACGGGACTCGCCAATCAGTTGCTCTTACTGCAGTTATTCGAGCGACATGCAACAATCTTTCTAGAACATCATTAAAATTAAAAGTCATTTCACCGAATGTTTTAGATTTAACGTCTGCCCGTAATCGCCTTGAACTTGTACATAATTCAAATTGATGTCTGGACGGTTTGAAAGTTAAGCCTCTTACGGTAGGTCAAAGACCTTTATCTAGAGGACATCGGTTCCAATAAAAACTATGACTTCTACATTTTCATGGGTGGCGTGCTTTTGTTGCACCTGTGCTTTCCCCGGTAGACTAGCATTGTTTGAATTTGTGGGATCGGCTAGGGCGGGTGCATTGTTCGTTTCGATGGTCACACACAAAAGCGAGCCCTATTCCAATAAATAATACAATGCGGTCACGCGAACTCGGTAAATTTTGATGAGTTACAACACCCCACGTCGAAATTGTAATACCTCTGTGTACATACAATATTGTCTCAAATAATGCTTACCATTTAGAGAACAAGGCCCGCCAGAATGGATTGCTGTTTACATTCTAACTGTGCATTTGGTCACGTTTATCATTGGAATATAAATTATAATATGAAACCATTTTAAAAACGTATTAACGTTGCCATTTTATCGTTACGTTTATTAAAATGGCAATTATTAATTGGCATTTAAATATGTAACATTTTCAAATTTATCTCGCGGTTGAACTGAGTGGATAACTGTTTCCTTTTGACTACAAGTGACTGTTTAAATTTGATCTCAGCAATAGCTGTTCAAGCATGTTAGTTTAGCTCCCAATGTTGATACACGCCCACATCATAAGCGATGTGACTTCAATTGTAGACTCATCTTCAAATCCGTCTGAATCTTGTACATTTCAAGCGTTATTCATAATTAGATATTAACTTTCGCAATAACTACTTAGGCATGCTTTAACTCCTTATCGTTACTGATACACGTAAGGAGATAAGGCACACCATGTTCTTCGAGATATACTCCTAACATGGCGTAGATCGATGAAACATTTACAGTTACCAAATAATTAACGTTTCGTGTCGGAGACGGGTTTACGAAACATAGGTGCTGCCTGACAAATGTATTGTACAGGTGTTTGTGTATGAAAGCATAGTAGGGTTACGTCATGTGACGATAACGGCGAAACGGACACGCCTTGCGGCGCCAGCGATCCTGCCGAGGACGTCAGACTCAACAGGGATCCTACGGGCATCAAGTCCCACGAATCGCGGTGTACATGTGCCACAAAAGACCGGTACACGACCTCCAACGCAACCAAACCTGTTACGTGTAACACAAACCGGCAAGACCGCGTACAACAGAAAATAAAAAGCCATTCCACGAATCATTCACGAGCGCATTATTTGGGATTATCAAAGTGACACTATTTGGGAACATTAAAATTCGTTGAAAAGAATCAGGTACACGATGAAAAGAATCACCATTCGTTGTCTCTTTCTAGGATATAACGACCAGATGAATCCGAAAGAGACGTGAATATGCGTACGTTGCCTGCACACCTAAGTATGGCCGGACATTACTCACTATAGGTAGATAAGTACCACAGCGCTGATAACTTCCACAATTTGACCCTACTTTACTGAACACAGGTACACGTTATAGACCATATTCGATATTTAACACAACACGGATACATAGCACGTTTTCTTACTTCTTCTCTCCGCATAATTTCGACTTGTAATCGTTTGTGATACTCCTCGCACTCGTCTTTATATTTCTCCATTTCCTCTTTTGTTTGACGCATTTTCTTCTTCAGCACGTCCAGGATCGTTCCTTGTTGCATGTTTGTCGTCATTTTGGTGCACTTTTGTGTTTAAATTGACTTCCTAAACTATAAAAACGAGAGAAACCTTCGCCCTACTCGCGAAAATGCCAACTGACTGCCCGCTCGTTAATGCTCCGTATCGTCGAGATGGGCTCGGCACGAATGAACACAGCCGGCGAATAAAATGGCCGCCGTCGAACTTATGCGCTTTGACTTCACGATCACTTTACTGCACTAATCAGGTTTCGTTGTGGATACGAATGTGGCACTAGTGAAAATTATTATCGTTAATTGACGATTTATTTAAGAACAGTATTTCACAATATTAACATTCTCCGAATGACTTTGACAGCGGGACACGACGCAAACGTCACACGCGTACGTACCGCGATAAGAACTCGAGCAGACTGCAGCACCGGTGGCTCCACCTGTGCACGCTAAATGAAAACTACATCCTGGAGGGTCACATCAATGCATAGGTTGAAAGAAGCCCAAAATTTAGGATGAGCGAAACGCTACAATGACCTTATACAATGAAAACTACGGAAGCAGAGTTCAAATTCAGTGAAGGGCTATTACGCACATTGTGTTACGAATTATAAAGGCATGGGAACTTCATTCATATGCCATTACAGTTTCTCCATTGAATACCAGTTTTCATCTTAATTAAGTGTTGTACGACAATTAAAATAAGTTATGAAAAAAGTAAAAGTATTATATATTGCTTAGGGTCTTTTAATTACGTGCTAAAGTAACACTGCCACACAGGGAACGAGCTTACTAACGCCATCTAGAGTTTAACAAGGCAACTGTAAACCGGCCAAATTCCACGTTTCAAACAAGGCATCGAGTCACTGAGCTAAGCAAGAATCCCAAGTACCACCGAATTTATTATGACGTCATTTGGAAAGTATGTTAGTACCTGTTTTAAATTCCGATGCTTTAGCGACCGAGGAAAATACCAACTATGTCGATAAAGCAGTAGAGAAGACGAGAATCAACAAGATGAATCAACTATTTCTTTTATAAAACTTCTATGTACTAATATACCATAATAATGCCATACTTCACACCATTACGTAGATTTAAATTATTGTTATTTTGAGTAACTTTCAATTCTCATGTAATTATGTCATCTATACAAATAAATAAAATTGAAGTGTCTGTTTGTAATATTAAAATAATCGCTTTTTACTAAGTGCATTATGTATGTATACTATACACGGTACATACATCAAAACAATTTTTTTTTCAATTTTTGTCTGTCTGTCTATCTGTTCCGGCTAATCTCCTAAACGGCTGGACCGATTTCGACGGGACTTCACTGGCAGATAGCTGATGTAACAAAGAGTAACTTAGGCTACTTTTCCGAGGGGTAAAATAGGGGTGCATGATAAAACCGAATTCCACGCGGACGAAGTCGCGGGCAACAGCTGGGTCTCATATAATAATATATGTCAGCCCTGTTAGTTTTTATGATCACAATCATGTGCATCTTTTTGCCGATACTAAGCAGTTTGTTTTCAGAACCTTTTTTTTCCCTAACGTGGCATGAATTAACTGTTCAGTCACCTCTTGAATCATTTTACATCCGAACAGACATTTAGTGAACTAATTTTATTGACCCTGGCAGTTTGAGTCGTAGGTATTGTATACGGTCTATACTTCCTCGTTGTATTTGCACGACTGCCAAAAAAATCGTTTGTATGTGTTTCTTTACACCTAATACCTACATGTCTTTAATACTTAAAAGGTGGTTTCATAATTGTTGTTATTTTTAAATATTAAGCTAATGAAAATAAACATTTTATATTTTTTTGTATTATACTACCATAACTTTAAAATATCTAAACAGTTTTGGATGTATGGGGTATCGTTAGAATTCTTACATCATCCCGAGTGGCGCTGTGGCTATAATTTCTTTTTAAATTCAATATGGCGGCGACATAGCTCTATTTTCAAATTCGAAAAATAATCTTCAGTTATAGCAATATGGGGCAGAAGCATTCGAGTTTTTTATCTTCTTGATTTAAGAAGACTGTTTATCGCAGCTTCCATAATGATTTAATTAAATGGTACTTTTCTATCATAATGTCAATATTATTTTAAGATTCTGCTGTATGCTGATACAGATGATAAAAGTCAATGTCACCGCACAATGTCGTTGAGCAAAATTACATTTATCAAATCTGTAGTTTAGCGCCATATGTCGTGCGAATCCGAGGCAGCCATGTGTTGACGACGAAGGCTACGCAAACATGGCCATGTCCGAATACAAGATTGCAATAATCAATAGACATTAACGATTTGTATGACACCGATAGTGGCCTTTGCAGATGTATACGTAATACATGGCCAACTGGTGATTCATGTTTTCCATATCGGTATAAACGTCTGTCAACGATATGTGACTAAGTACTAGTCTAAGAGATCCAATTTTTCGAGGTTTTACTTCAGAATCTGTTTCCTTTAAAGCCCCAGGTACAAAATGTGATGTGTAGTAATAGACTCGTTAATTTATACAATGACAAGTAATGAGTTAATGAGTTACTACGCACTTAATGAGTTAACTCCAGTCGCACGTTGAAACAATTATTTTTGCACAATTAACGTTTTGCTTAACTGTGGATGTATATTAGACTCATAAGTCCTAAGTACAATTACTTAAAATCTCCATTAATTTTCATTTAACATAATTGGAGATTTATTATAAGCTCTAAATCGAAGGCGTTATTTAGCCAAGAATAGTAATAGGTAGGTACTATATCACACTTTTACAAATTTAAAAAATATTCTCTTCTAAAGAGGCGTGTTTTAAAGAGCACTGGTGAAGGCTACTTCATTTTCAATATAACCATTTGTTTTGCCAAATTCGGTCAAATACTATTTTTTAACGTGTCGATAATATTCGATTTCTTTTTATAAGAGTTTTCTCATCGTATCTTCAATCTATCTATCTCAATTTCAACACAACAGTTCCTTAATATTAATAAGGAAGGACGTAGCCGCACTAAGTAAAGATATCTACAATCTTCATTTGAATAACAACACTTCTCGACTTTAGCCAGTAAAAGCCAAATTTCTTAATTCATTTCAAGTACTAAATCCAAATAAATACGTTAGCCATGTATACATCATTTACAACAATGTGCGTGAAATGTTCAATTTAATCAAACGATTAGTTTTTCATAACAGTAAGAGTTAGAAATGTTCAGTGATGCTCTAACTTACAAGTTTAAGTTTCTCAATACGGAAGAATGCGAACATTAACATAAAAATACTATTGTTCAGTGATTCAGTAGAAACATCGATCATACGTACATTGCGTACTTTGCTGTAAAAGTAACATTTGGAAATACATAATAACGATATTTAAAAACATTAACGTATAAAAAAATGGAGCAAAAAGTAAAAGCAAAGTCTTAGTCTAACTCTTATCTTAGTCATTATAAATGTCTATAGTACCGCGATTCAAATTTGTTTAAGAAAATTCTTCTTCTTTATAGCAGTAGAACTTATACTAGGTTCGTCTGGGGAAGCACTGCCACCATACCCATTTCTGTCGCCAAGAAGTAATAGCGTTACTGTGTTCCTTTGAAAGGTGTGGTTTCCGGTGAAATTACAGGCTTATGTGACATTCGCTTTCAGGTCTCAGAGTCACGGCCGCATATGCTGCGACTTGGGTTTTGTCCTATCTAAGCAGGGAGGACCTAAGACATATTGCTTGTTATCGGCAGAGGCTACCCCTTAACACCAGGTAAGCGAAAGAGTGTGGTGGCCCAGAGGTACTGACCCCGAGTTTCAATCCAGAGGTCAATAATTCAAATCCCCGACGTGTACTAATTATTTTTTTGCTTGAATGATTGATGTGCACCTCAAACAATGAGGGAAAACGACTCGAGGGAACCGACATGTCCTTAGAACTAGAAATTCGAAGACATGTGTCAAGTGCGCGAAAGGAGCCTCTTTGAGGCGCACCTAAATCCTTTCACCACACTGGTTCGAGATAACCAGTGCCTCGATTAGTAGTAGTACTAGGTGAGCCATCTGCTCGTTCCGTACGTAACTTGATCACAAAAAACCATTGTAAATGTTTAAACATGGTAGGTAAAGTGTGTGTGCCTTAACTAATTAGCACTTGTGCAAATTTTATATCAAATTAGAAAGTAACACAGCACACAGGTATGTAGCCAGCTATTTGGAAATGTATATTTGTACATAAATTTCAGTGTGGGTTGAAAGTCTAGATTCCAGGGCCTCTGATCTACAGCGTTGACTCATCTAGATGACTGTTTATAAATAGAACAGACATTCCGAAATAATGGACAACAATACTCAGTTATCTTGACAAATGACATTAGGTATATAACCGCGCGCATAGTTACAAAAATACTGTCTTTACATGTGGTAATGTTAAACGTTTACAGCAGTTATGAACCCTACTGCTGTGAGATAAGTTATGTTTTCAAAGGGACAAGGGCCTAGTGCAGGGTCACGTGGCCCTCTCGATACCAACGACATCTATCGAGTGCGCGAGCGATCATGCATGTAAACATGTCAAACGGAATAATTATCACAGCTGATCGCCACTAGCGCTATGTGCGCCCGTGCCCGCTCTGAGCGTCAACACTTTCCCGACGGAACGCGATTAAAAATAGTTTCTGTAGCATCTGGCCCATGCCACGTTCACGCACACAGCCGCTAGCTTAAATAACTGAGGACATTACCCTTCTTAACGCGGTGTTCTTGATATTCTGCAACTCATTCTTGATCAGCGCGAACTTCATCATCGTATCCGAGGAGAATATGGAACTACCGAACGCTAGCCCAGGGTAATCAGCACACCTTCTCCTCCGCCTGCTTTCCCTCTCCGCGAGAACCTCTGTGCATTCACTCGTACACCTAAGCTTCGCGAGTTCTGCAGTCTCAGGGTCATCGTCAGATATCGTCTCCGGAGGGGCGAACGTGAATTCGGCGCCGTCACCCGCTGAACGTTCTTCTCTGAACGAGAAATCATCATCAGACTCTAAGGAGTCCTCGTCCTTAACACTAATATTTGTATCGATTTCATCATCATTATTCGAACTATCATCGATTGTGTTTCGATTCGAAAGTGCATCGTCACTATTCGTCCTTGTCACTTGAGATTCACTAACACTATTGACACAAGGCACAACATCGTCTGTTTGTAAGGTCACTTGTTTTGTGTCTGAGGGCGCCGGGGGGGCGGGGGTGCGTTCCCCGCGGAGGCGCGGGTGGTGCTGGTGCCCCCTGCGCCGCACGGGGGTGCGCCCGGGCCCGTGGGCGTGGGGCGCGGACGCGGACATCACTACTCGACGCACGCACCGTCCGACCGCGCAGCGGCGGCGGCCATATTGACTAGCTGTCACTTGCTCCGACAACAGTAGCGCTGCAGTCGCCGATACGAGGCGGCCATGTTTGTTTTCTCAGCTGCTTTACCGACGACGCGACGGTGCATCGTGATGTGTCAAATATTCAACCGCGGGAATATTTAATTTGTTTCAGTGCACGAGACGTGTCAATTAATTCTATAATTTCTTTTTTTTTATAACTTAATTGTCAGCTTTAAATTGGGATAATGATTATTATCGATAAGAAATTTTTATGGATGAAACTGATTTAGTTAAGGAAAGTCCCGCAGCAACGTTCCCGAGTTAGCCGCTGACGCAACTCCGTCCGATCTATTTTTGCCTGAACACCGCGCAGCGAGCCCATATTAGGTATCGACTCACTGCTGAGAATAGCGCAGCCCCCTACAGCGCTGCGGCACGTGGGCTACTGCTCTGGTATGAAAACTATTCTGTGAACGCTGTACCCGGCAATTACGTGACGTCACGCATAAACAATGAAGCAACTGATTTATTTACAGTACGCCCTGAATTACGTATATTAGTTCCAAATAATATCATAATAACGCCAAAGTTTTACCGTTTGGTATAGTGGATATCGCAGGAAGCGACTGACAGTTTCCCTTCAAGTGCATGAAAGGAGCTTCTTTAAAAATCCTTTCTCGACTTGTAGGTATTAAAGATGCAGGGTACTACAAAACGTATAAACCTATACGGGACGTTCTCATGATATCTACGAAAAATCGGTTCCAGAGTTAGATCAATCTAAAAATGGAGGAAATGACATCCATCTTTTCTTTCTATAGGGAAAAAAAGAAGCAGCGATCATTTCACAGTTGTCAAAATCGAATCTAATTTAACGAATAAAATCAAAAGCAGTACCTATTCTATTCTCGCCGGAGAAGAATCGGTACTTGGCATTAAATAGATATCACGAACAATATTTTTTGTTCGATTTGTTGCTCGTCAAATAAACAATTAAGTAGTTCTAATATCAAGCACAGCTGCCAATGGTACAGGATCTTAGTGCCAACATTTACATCCATGGTAACACGTTCGTCTATTAGCTTTAATGTTTTTTATTTTAGTAACATCTAAACACAATAAATCAGTGGCAAACTTAGCGGCTGTACCTACAGTGATAACAGGTTTGAAACTAGCACGGACCGTTTTCATGATCTACGAAAAATTGGTTCCAGGGCTCTTGTACATTAACTCCTTAAGCTTTTATTTATTTGTGATATTTAACGACTCCGTCGTCATTGAGCAATAACACAAATTATTCCGCAAATATTCTATTTTTGCTCATGAGGCAAAACATCTACCCATAACAAAAGATTTATCGAATAGCTTCCGGGGAATTATTCCTACACAACAAATATCAAATACATATCGAACGTAAATTAATACACGCAAAGAAACTGTATATTTGCACACCTGTTAAATTTCAACTAAACCAATGACAGTATCATAAAAACGATTCTTAAATTACTATAAAAACAGGGTTTTTAAGGAGCAAAGCAGGTGGAATAGCAGCCATTAGCTACCTTACTTAAGTGGACCCATTAGGAGGGAATCAATCACTTTTATCTGTTTCAGTCCTGTGTGACCTTTGATGCTTTTAAAAGCAAGTATTATGGAAGACTAGCTGCGCCCCGCGGTTTTACCAGTGGTGAAAAAGTTTGTACACTCTGATCATCGCACGGGAACACCGTTTACGAACCATTCGCTAACCTCACTGTACTTGAGAGTGGTTGTTAGTTCCTATATCACAAGATATTTAAATGTCTTAGTTTACGTTCTAGCTGTTTTCATTGAAATTGTTTCTACAACTACCTTAAGCATAACTATTTTTAAGTGTCTATTTTAAATATATAAGGTATATAAGGTAAGGTAAGGTGTAAGGTAAATTGCTCTGCAGTTTTCCAGGATCAAAAGTAGCTTATGTGTTATTCCAGCTGAGGAATATGTACTCACGGTCTGAAGAGCCTTCTCCTTCTCCTCGAGTTTCCCGTTGACCTGCATGAGGGCCTCCTGGGTCTGGTCGAGGTCGTTCTCAATGGTCTGGATCTTCTTCTGCAGCTGCCTCGCCTCCTCTTCCGCCTACGATGAGAATTAGACAAATAATTATAAAAAAAATATACGAATTGGACTTGACTATTGACACGTATATTTTTATGGGCATGTTGCATGACAACAAAGGCACGTTAGGCTATATTAACTGTAGTAAGGCAGATGTAATGAAGGTCGTGAATTCGATTCCCATCCAGCTCAAATTTTGTGTGATGAACACAGATGTTTGTTGTGTGAGTGGTAATATTTATTTATGTGTTTACAAAGAATGTAAATAACTATTCTGCCATTTACCTGGTTCTCACAGCTTTGTTAGTTTGGGGCTAGAAAGCGCTGTGTGAAATGTCTATTAATATATACTATAGTTAATTACATTTAGCGATCAGTCAGTTGCTAGAAGACGCTTTTCCAACCCATTCGAAGTGAAGAAACAAATAAATGAATACTATTAAATTAATTATGTAGGATTGCAGTATAATACATTTAATTACATGTATTAACTATAGGGACGTTGAAAATCCGTCATTAAATATGTTTAATAAAGTTTCTACATATTATATGTAACTTGAAGTAATTTTTTTAGTTTCACTGATACACAGATTTTTTTTCCCCAATTCGTAATTTTTCTCTTATGTTTTTATTTCTGGTGAAAAATTACGTAAAAATAGTTTTTATTCAGTAATATTTTTTAATTTTTTAATACTACGCAAGTGTTTAGGTATAAAATAAATTACAACCGAGTTGAGTTGACCAGCAAGGTAGGTAGTAGTAATAACGTTTAAGTACATAACATACTTCATACTTATTTAATATCTATACTAAGTAAATCCAAATTTGCTCAACTTAACAAACGTGACAGAAACATAATAAGCAAATAACTTGTATGACACAGGACAACACCTGTGGTACAAGTACAAAAACAAATCTTCGAATTTTTGGTTCTAGTATATTGATATACCGGTTTCCGACGAGCCCCGGACGTAGCTGCCTTCTCTACAAATCGTCGAAACGCAACGATAGCGCGTGCTAACTTTTCCTGTGCTGCCATCTAGTTACGTTTTGCGAAGTAGTTATACTCAGGGTTCCAGCCTCTAAAGCTATTATTTACTACTTATATATTATATCAACAATCCTTATGTGATTATAATACATAATGGATACACTCCGCAAGGACTTATTCTCCTCATGGAGGGTCGGATAGGCTTTGAACAGCCGCCAAACATAAGTATGCGTGACCTTAAATTCTGAATATTAGTACCTTTCCAAGCTAAACTTTCTTTGTAAATTCTACCGAAATAACGTTTTCCTAACCTTTGACTTTGGTTAAATACTGCGTTTTTGTTAAAAGCAATGTTATGCAGTACAGGCAAAACTTTAAAAATAAACTAATCTATTATGTTTATTCCTATCAAAAAGTTCTTCTCAGATTTTAGAAGTAAAATATAGACTTAAAGTTCCCACCAACTAAACAAAACTAAAAAAAAGGCAACTAAAATATTAGACTGTATTGGTTTACAATAAGGTTTATTTTACCTTCTCGGCGCGGAGGTTGGCGTCCTTGGCCTGCTGCTCGCACATAGCGGCGCGGTCAAGCGCGTTGTCCTTCTCCAGCTTCATCGCTTGCATCTTCTTCTTGATCGCGTCCATTGTGGCGGTGTGTTTTGTCTAATCCCCTGGGTGAAAAATCTGAAACAAATTTTCGATGTTATTGCGAGAAAATGTCTATAATTTCAAGAGCAGTAGAACTCTCGCCAAGTTCGTCCGGGGAAGTACTGCCACCATGCCCTTTTCTGCCGCCAAGCATTAACGCATTCGCGTTACTGTGTTCCGGTTTGAAAGGTGTGGTTGCCGGTGAAATTACAGGCACATGAGACATTCCACCTTCACGTCTCACAGTTACGGGCGCATACGATGCGACTTTGGTCTTGTCATACCTAGTATGGGAGGACCCAAGTCGCATCGGCTGTTATGGGCCGAGGTTACCACTTAACACCAGGTGGGCCGTCGGCTCGTTCCGTAAATGTATTACATGAAAAAAAAAAAAAAAAAAAAATGTCGTGCTTTCCACCGCTTGGATAGAATATTTTTACCACATACTCGTATCAGTTTATAGAACTTTAATTCTCAAAAAAGACATAGATAGATGACACTTTATTGCTCACAAAATCAAAATAACAACAATCACTTACAACTTACAAAGAAAGTGAAACGATGGGCGGTCTTATCGCTATAAAGCGATCACTTACAGACAACCTTTGGATGGACAAGAAATACTGGACTTTATTTGTAAGTGACATAATATGTCGCTTACATGAGAATAAAAAAAATAATTAATTACGATAACTTAAGTGCGTCGTTCTAGTAGGTAGGTTGCTAATTTATATTTTAACAAACATATATAATTTTATTAGCTCGTATATGTTGTCTGTGTGTTCGGTGCAAATTTAGTAATTGACTACCCGATGAGTTGAGACTTGAAACTTGAAACATAGCTCAAACATGGATGACAATGCAATATAAGCCAGTTTTCTTGTTTTGTTTTCTTTATAGGGTTCCGTATAATATTATTTATTTTTGGAATTTATTTTAAATGAAATTAGTATACATATTGTTAAAAAATAAATAAGTATAATAACACTGTATTTTTATTTAATTTATTGCTTATTAAGATTACATTGTTTGTTAACTTTTTTTAACATTAATTTGAATATTTTGCTTGTTTAATAATTATTCATACTGGAAGAATGTGTTAACCGAGTTTCCGCGGGGATACAATGCCGGTGATGAGCTTATTACTTTGTCTCGTCTATGTTTCCATGTTATGGTTCTGACTTTATTTTTGAGGTCTAAGGAGTTATTTTATATGTAAGTAGGTAAAGATTAGGAAAGAAGTATTTATGGAGAAATAATTTAAAGAAACGTAATACATTTCGTAGAGAGGGCATCTCGTTGAACTCTTTTGTATGGGGAAATTTGCGAAACTTATCGAAAACGATGTACACATCAAAGAATATTAATCTTGTCGACCTTGATATCAACAACAAGAAATTTTGTTACCAGCATTTTGCTTGCATTGCACCATGCATGGATGACCTGTACGTTAAACAGCCTTGTTCAAAAATATTGTTGACCAAACGAAACGAAACGAAAAAAGGAATCTTCGAGATTATTTTCGTGATGAACGAAATAAACAACGAAATTAAAGAAATTATTACAGCTAACAAAAATAGTCATCACTCAGCATAATGCTGCAAGATCTTTGCATCTATGCGCTGGTTTTCAACGAAACACGGTACATATATATAAAAGATGGCCCACCTATTATTAAACGGTCGCCGGCGCAATTAACAATACAAATACTTGGGTCTTTCTTACTAATTTGAGGTAAGAACTATGTCGCATCACATGTCGCCAGCCACTCTGTGACATGCACCGTTTGCACCGGAACAAAGACAACAAAAAGGTTCTATGCAAAAAAAAGATGCAAACATTACTAACATACTCTTTACGCGCAAACTTTTTGAAAAGAGTTCTTCTTTAACTCTAGCAGAAGTTATTTATGGGACTGTTGGGTGCATTGATCTCGCTTTACGGTTTTAGACACGGCACCTGATGATTTCAGGAAACCACCGAATAACTAATAGTTATAAATGTGAGTAATTATAATTTGATTCGAAAAAAACAACGCTCGTTTTAAATTACCGTACTGTTTCTATGTAAATAACCTGTATAAAACAAATTACTACAAATATGAAAATACCTAATATTAAATAAAATACAATGAAACTAATCTATGGATCCCGTGTGAAGTGTCGTTTAAAGACCACTAGTCGAAATAGATAGAAATGTGTATATAAGCGTAACCTTATGTTTTGAACTATTGACTTTCCAAGCCATTTCTTTATGAGTTTTATGGAAATAAATATTTTGACATTGACTTTGAATTCCTCATTACCATATTTCGAATGTGCATCATTAGAACTTCGATCTTACACCGCTTAAAAGCACTAATCTTGTAAATGGAAAAAACACTTGTGCTTTTGAGCTTGTAAATCCTTTGATGTAATGTGTCCGCGTCCCTTCCGTTCGTTTAAACACTATTGTCTTCGAACAAGGTCACCGTACTTTTTACATCGAAAGCCAATTAAATTACATCGTTTAAAGGTACCACTTTAAATGTTGTAAGCCTACCCTGTTGTGTTCAAGTGGCTGTTACTGTCGGCTTTACGGTTTATCAATTATACGTTGACTGTACTGGCGTTACAGCCAAGTTGATAGTATCTCTGCTGTAGGTTGGGTTCGATTCCCACCTAGGGCATTTTTTTGCTTGACATACATTTTTGTTTTATGTCTGAGAGTTTATATGAATTCCATTTACAAAAAAGTAACGTATTATATCAATTGTCTGGATCTCATAGTAGTTTGGAGCTAGATGGCGTCGAATGAGACGTCTACCAATATATAAAAAAATACCATCTAAAAAAATAAAATCCATCAGCGATTATAAACAGGAGTTGAAATTAGAGGTTAGACATAGCGAAAATGGAACCTTGAACCTTTAATGAACCTTAGGCGAATACATATCAAACAAAAAACAAATGTTAAAACTGGACTATTGACGATAATATCTTTGAACTAACAAAACTAATTCATATCAATAAACATAGAACCCTCTGTATTTAAAATCGATTGTTGTTGTTATGAAAAAATGATTGAATTGTATTGTATTCATTAAAATAAAAAAATTAAATTAGTTTGAGATGGCTTCAAAGTTAAATTGCTCGCTAAGTAAAGGGAAGCTTTTGTGCCCTGATCATTAATATTTTATTAGATTACGGGTTCTGAATTTGTGTCGTGTATCGTACATGTAACGGTTGACAAAGAAATCAATTGTAAAAAATATTTGAATACGAAACCAATATGCTCCTTCCGCGAAGTTCAATACTATTTTAAACAAAAAATTCTAAAAGAGAAAAGATTGTATAAAAAATCCAAACAATATGACGCATCTTGACCCCGTCAGATGGAGTCAAGACCCTCTGTCACACCTTCGTTTTGTTATATACCAAACCCGTATGGCAACACTGATGCCTGGTGAATCAAAGGGGAGGCATTTCTCGAATGAGTCACATGATGCGATTTCAATAACCCGCGGTCAACATACATTGAATACCTACTCCAAGCATTAAGGCAGTTTGCCTTTGCATTCGTCTCAACCATATATTAGACCTATTTCCGTTTAAGCCTTCATTAGGTATTGTTCCCTTCCATTACATATAAAGGCCTGTGGTCATTCAACGGAAGTTAACGGGCTAAGTTTCAGCTCAAAAATAACTACAACTATTTTTTTTTAATTTGATATTGTTTCCATTTTTATTGAAAAGTTGACTTGCAATTTTTTATAAAAAATTATTAACTATATAACACCAGGTAAAACATCTGTTCGTTCCGTAACTTAATAACATAAAAACTGCAACGAAAACTCATTGTATTGCATTAGGTATAACTCGGATGCACAGTAAAATTGCGTGAATTTGTAGTGTAAAAAGTTTGGATCACGTTATCTCCATTGTCATCACTTCGCGAACAGTGCAAACGATGCATGTTTGCGGATCAAATAAACGCATTCCATTGCATTCTCCATATTTTATCACACGTTGAATGCTGGTAGGCACACAAATACATTATGCGATTTGTCTGTCTTGGCAATGATTTGATTTCGTAATGTAATTATGACATTATATTGCAGATAAGGAAAAAATTAATCACTGTCTCAGTTTTGGCTTCAACTAATCTAATATATATATTAACAAAACTTCCTTCCCGTTATATCTTGAGCCACAAATCTAATGAAAACATGAATATCAATTTATTTCATTATTTTTAAGATGTTACAATTTACAGCAAACATCTGTTCAGCCTGTTTTGACTGGCCCACAGCTCAGTTGGTAGTAGCCCTGCCTTCTGCGCAGTAGGTCTTGGGTTCGATTCCCACACCGTCAAACATTTGTGGGCCGAACACAGATGTTAGTTCTGTGTCAAAGTGTTTAATATGTGTTATAAAAAAGTATTAACAAGAAAATATAAATATTCTATCAGTTGTCTGGTTCACATGATACAAGCTATACTTAGCTTACTTTGGGGCTAGATGGCGCTGTTTGAAATGTCCACCAATATTTATTCATAAGTCCTAACGTCTTCTAGAAGATTTCTTCCTTATTTTACAAAGGAAGCTGAATCACTTTAGTTATAAGTTTGAAATCTGTAATTTATGCGCGTTCACTCCATCTTATGTCGATGACAGCCGCGTTTAGTTCGTTGCCTAAGTATAGTATTTTATTTATAATAACAGCCAGGCTCATACATTAATTTAGTTTCGTGTTTCTATTGCCTTGTATCTTTAACGTAAACAGAATAATGCTTCTCTGCCCGAAAAGGTAGGCATGGGTTACACAACAATGGGAACTTAGTCGCTATGAATTTTTTCCTACAAAACACTTAGCTAATCTTTCTTCCGGAAACCCTTTCCTTATAATCCGAAAGGACAATTGCCATGTATCTTATAGACCGACTTTTTTCATGGCTTACACAGCTTGAGTTTCATATTCATTATACATTCCATGTCCATATATGCATTGTTAGTACTTATTGAATAACATACTAAGTACTATATTATGCTGCATTGTTTCACACTAATTACGCATATCTATTGTTTTAATTTTGGCACATGTCCATACTATTCTATCACTAATAGGTGGTTGGCACCTATTTCAATATCTATTCTTTCACGAACTACCTTTATTTCATAAACAAGTCCATAATCCTTTTTTAAACCGTAATATTCATTCTGTTCGAAGAAAACAAAGTAATTTATAAACAAAAATCATCAATATGTGCAAATAATTTCAGTATCATAATAGCATTTATTATTGTATTTTTAATTACTTAAAACCTTGGCTGTATTTACAATCAGCATTTTCAAGGCAGGCATCAATTTTCAAGTGTTTTTCTTATTGTGAAATATTGACATAGTAACAAGAGAATTTACAAATAAACGAACTGTTTACCAATTTGGTAATTTAGTTCAGAATTCATGCGTCATTATCTGTGGCGAAAAGTAAATTGAGTAGCAGCTGGTTGAAAATTCATACGATCTAAATATGGCCGCTGAAAAATGAAAAGTTTGACAGCGGTTTGCGCGTGTGCGCAGCGTTACCCGCCCCCATATTGCGCGCTAACTCGCTATTGGCTAAACACTGGCAACTTGCCAAAACAGCGGGAAATATTTAGAATAGAATGTTTCTACTGGCTGGCCCAAATTGTAACCGAGCACCGCGATATTCAAAAATAGATTATAAAACTGCCAACGAATTATTCCTTATCAAAATTATCTTTTTTTCTATAGTTACATTAAATACTTTATGGTATAACGAAGTTTTATACGAAGAATAATTAATAAGGAGGTTTTGTATCCAAATAAAAAAGTTTAATAATTGCATTAAAAAAAAACTTGACCTATAAAATCCAAAGTTCGAACGTTAATTAACTGCACTAGGCTCACTGCACTGAAAACGCACCCTACTTACCGGCAACACAAGATCAATGCACCTTGATATATGAAATAACACTTATCCACCAACACTAGGGCACTGGGAGAGATGGTTACTTACATGTCGAGTCGACGCGTGCTGTGGTGCGACTGGCGAGAAACGCGGGAGAACTCTCGGTGTCGACTTACCGCCGCGAAAGGAGATGGCTATTCGGCAGGCGCCTCGCCGCTTGCGCACTGGTTCATGGGGAAATATCCTACACCGGAGCATCCCAAACTTTTTCACTTCGCGACCCACTTTCAGGTTTAGTTTATTGTCCCGGCGGCGCGGCGCGGGCGGCGGCGCGGTAGCTAGTCGATATAGAATAATAATATTGGTGGCCAATTCACAGATAGCCATCTAGCCCCAAACTAAGCATACCTTGTAAAGGGAACCAGACAACTGATAGAATACTTTTATTTTTTTGTAAATACATCATATAATACATATTAACACCCAGACACAGAACAAACATCTATATTCCTCACACAAATGTTTGTCCTGGGTGGGAATCGAACCCACGAATTACAGCGCAGAAGGCAAAGTTACTACCAACTGAACTGTGAGGCATATCAATTGGTGAGAATACGATGATTATTTAAGATAAATAGGAAATAAAATACAATAGCAACTTAAGAACTTATCAGCGAGTGAGCGATGAATACAGCGCGAGCGATTTGAATTTTTAATTTTGTAACCGCGAATAAAAAATAACAAAATAAAACAAATTACTTCTTAAGACACCTCGCTTTAAATACTAAATATGTTTGTATTCCCTCTATTATGTAGCTGTTTGTTTTCCCTAATAAACAAAATAAAATTAAATACCTGAGGTTAGTTTCCGGATGGGAGAGTTCGGCCACACGACACCCCTCTTTTCTCTGTACGGTGCACGGAGGCGCCGCGCGCCGGCCGGCGGGCGCCGCGGCGCACACTTTGGGAACCCCTGTCCTGCGAATTTGTTCCTATGGAAAAGTTCGAGAACTAAGTAAGGATCTACGGGGAAGGCATCTGATTATTTATATTGCTTTTTTTATGTGATTTAGGTGATAGAACGGGCTGACGGCCCACCTAATGTTAAGTGGTAACCGCTGCTCATACACAACAACAATACGACTCAAGTCCTCTCCATCAAAGTACGAGATGATTCAATATATAATATACTATATTCAGCGTCTTGTCTCAAACCTGAGCAAGGTTTATTGGACATGAAATTCATCCTTGAAATGTGTGAAGTTCCAAATTTTCTTTTTCCAAATCTACTATGCTTACTTATACTTTCAAGTTTTACAGTATTACCTAAAGATCTTGAAATCTATGCTAGATTTCTTGGACAGTCCAAACCTCGTCCTAGAAATTTACTAAGTACAGTTTTAGTATTTTGAAAGGGATGTTTGCCAGTGAAATTACAGGACATTACACCTTCATTTTCTATGTTACTGGGTAATACAATGCACCTTGGGTCTTTCCATACCTAACTAGGGGAAGACCGAAGACTTTTTTCGTTAGATCCTTTTATATTTAAAAGTCCGAGTAAGTCATCTCTTCGAAAAAATACAATGATGTTTCGACGTCATTTCGAAATAAGTAACTTATACCTAATGACTCAACAGTGCGTGTCATTTAAGTAAACATTCGACCCTAATAGTTCATTTAAGGCCGTATAAAGTATTTGCAGACCTGTACTGTTACTGTGCTTATGGACATAGCACCTACTTATCTATATAAACTAGTATTTCGCGGTGCGCGCTGCAAGAACGCGGGGGTGATTTTCCAATTTGGCGTCCCGAAAAACCCCCAGGTTATGAATTTTATTTTTTTGTTTTATATTTACTGTTACTAATTGGTTGAACATTCGATACTCTTACATACACATCGTTTTTATGTTTATGTTGGTGATTGAACGAGCTGACGGCCCACCTGGTGTTATGTGGTAACCGCCGCCCATGGACAAAAGCAATACGACTCAAGTCGCATTGCGTTGCGTCCATCACCCCGAGACGGGGATGTTACGTCTCACGCGCGTGCAATTATCATTATTATTATTGTTATCATCAAACTGTCAAATTAATATTTAAATGAGTACTTGTAATAAATAAATTATGGCCATAAATGGTGGTAATGTATTACGTACTGTTTCTTGCATGACCGTTGACCAATTCAGAATGAAACGCTGACATTTACTTCACCCTTTAATTAAATCATAAAATTGGTGGTGGTTATGTAAGATGGTGGCCGTGTGGTACCTAACAACACACTTATTTATCAGATGGCCGAGTAAATGATTTTCGTCGTCACACGGATCTCTTTGAAACCAGCTCAATAATAATAATAATATTGGTGGACAATTCACACAGCGTCATCTAGCCCCAAACTAAGCATAGCTTGTACTATGGGAACCAGACAACTGATAGAAAATATAATACTTTTTTGTTAATACATGCATATAATACATTAACAACATTACATATTACAACCAGACACAGAACAAACATCGATATGTTTGTTCTGTGTCTGGTTGTAATATATATTTTCGTCAAACAAATGTTTGTCCTGGGTGGGAATCGAACCCACGACCACAACGCTGAAGCCAGGGTCACTACCAGGTTACTACCAACTGAGCTGTGAGGCCTGTCAATAGTTTGGGACTTCTACTTGTTGAGACAATTTTGTTAATTAAAGATGTAGAAAATGTTGATTATTTGCACGTACTGCATTATCATAATTATGATAAATTACCATTATCATAATTGTGTATGTGACGAATGACAACTGAGATGAATGAAACGGCGAGACAAATCATTTCACAATTTATAGTTCAGTACGAAATACCAAATATTTATAAATGTAGAAATAATTATTCTAAACGTGATTTTATTGTATTCATCGATTGTCAAAGAGACATTACGCAAGCATTTGAGGTAGTTTCAGAAGTCAGAAGCAGGAGCACTTGTGTGAATTGTTGCGGGGAAGTACTTCCACCTTACCTGGTATCTGCCGTCAAGAGTTAACGCATTTGCTAATGTTACTGCTTAATGTTAATGAATTCCCCTTTTCTTTATCCAAAAGGTTCTAAAAACCCGCTTTGTCAGAATAAATCTGGCAAAGCGGCATAGAATCTGCTCAAATATACTTTGATAAAAATCCTAAAGTACGTTTACGAGTTATTGTCAGAACTACCACTAAATCTATATTCAATGGGGGTATTATAGTTTTATAGTAACTATGCGTAATGCGTTTGGTTTAATACACATTATAATTGGTTTCACTGATTGCAGGGTTTTTCATATAACTCTTAAAAGTAAGGCTTGATTTCTGATCTTCTTTATTGATATTTCTGATTCTATACATTATAAAGAGTCCATAATGGGCGGTTAGGGGAAACCAAAACTACCTCAACAGAGGTAGTTTTGGTTTCCCTTTTTTTTAACGCTTTCGAGAATAACAATTCTCGAAAACGTTGCGTAACAGAAAATCCTTGATTTGTTTTACTTAAAAAACATCAAAGAAAATATACATACAAATACGTGCTTCAGCATTTCTGTTTTCATTTCACAAAACAAAAATTAAGTAGGCTTTTTAAACATTGTTAAAACTTTTACACGAGAGTAAAGTTCTTCTTCGTAGCTGATGTGGGCATATATCTAGAAAAGGCAATATATTGCGTATGAGGTATAAAAACGGGTAGACAGAATATATTGTTGTGTTAAATTTCAAATTTCTGTTTCCGTTTTCTGTTGTATTAGTCATAACAGTATTATGACTAGTGTGTATAATCAGGTGAAATCTGAATCACTTAGAAGTTATTTCGTAAAAGGGAATTTGCTGAATGATGCACGTCACTAGGAGCGAAGAAATTCGTATTTCTAAAAGTGAAACCGACGCTTCTTTCCAAGTCTTTCGAGGTTCGCACAGGTCCGAAACCATCGGAAATTTAAATTCTAATTGGCAAGGTTACTAAATATTTGGTGAGCATTGCTCCCTTTCATACTTGCACTTAAGGTCGTCAAAGGGACATGCCCAACAATGGAATACAATAGATTATGAATAGTTAATGGCCTCACAGCTCAGTTGGTAGTAACCCTGCCTTCTGCGCTGTAGGTCGTGGGCTCGCTTTTCACCCAAGACAAGCATTTTTGTGAAGAATAGAATAGATATTTGTTCTTTGTCTGGGTGTGTTGATATGTGCGTACTTAGAAAAATGTATATAAATATCATATCAGTTGTCTGGTTCCCATGGCACAAGATATACTTACTTAGCTTATCGTACTTTCGGGCTAGATGGTGCTGTGATTATTGTCCACGAATATTTATTTATTTATTTACTCTATACTATACTACACAACGGTTACTTGGAAGAAAACGCTAATTAGCATTAAGTCCGCCTGTATGTGTGTACTTGTTTTTCTTATGCAATAAATAATGTTCGTGTGAATTGTCTTCCCATACTTCACTATGAGAAGACCTAAGTAGTAGATATTACTATTGTTATGGGCAGATGGTACTTCAAATCAGGAATGTCGATTCCACAATATTATTTTATTTTATTCATTTATTAATGATGAAATAGACATACTACACGTTTGATTTCATTATAATTGAAGACGAAGCACAGAGGATGTGTATCTGACCCGGCGAGGCGCGCGGATATTTCTGTACGGGTGCGGGGCGCGGGGCGCGTGCTGACGCCTAAAATAACTCACGTTTCGTCATACCGAGACGATCTTCGTTATTTTCTCGAATAAGTTTTGCACCAAGGGGTGGGCAACTGCAAATATTGATGCTTCACTGCAGTGGAAATATTGGGATTTCATGGTTTTCGGATGATGTTGATATGAGTTGGTACCTACTACGTCCCGGGTAGCGTCAAGTATTCAAAGTCAAAAACTTTATTTCCATAAATTGATAAAGAAATGGCTTGGAAATGTAAATAATATTCAAAACATGAGGTCACGCGAACTTATTGCTAAGTTTGACGCCTGTTCAAACGCTATCCAACCCTCCATGGGGAGAATAAACAAGAAACCCCTAAACGAGGCCTGTGATTTACGGCTGTAACTCATATTTATCAGAATAAAATATAGATTCTATGGCGAGAGATAATGTAGCCTCCTATTAATGTTCCTATTAGTGGAAGAATATTCAGATAAAGATTTTCTCCACTAAAACCCCATCATAATTATTGTAGACTAGATATTTACCCCCTAGCGTTTAATGATGGCGACGATGGTTTTCCTTCAGATGAGCTTAACAAATAAGGAATTATTTTCTCAATAGTATAATCAAATTACGAAGTGTTAAATATATCCACTGATTTATTAATTTCAGTGATGATCTGACCAATTTCACCACAACTAAAACTAAAAATTTGATCGAGAGAAAGCAAGCGGAGTAATGCAAGGATGATTTCAATTCGTATTACTGGAATTTTAACAAAGGTCGGCAATAAAGCTAAAACCGGTTCGCAACGACCTTGGAAGAAAGAACGCGAAACTGTACCAGCTGTGATAAAACTGTACTCTGACGGGTTTCACCTTGGTTATATATTGCTAAAATAACATAATAAATAACATTTTGTAGGACTTTTAATCTCGTATTTTTTGTATATTTCAGCCACTAAGAGTTCAATTAATAAATGTTGGTGGACATTTTCCACAGCGCCATCTAGCCCCAAAGTAAACTAAGCATAGCTTGTATCATGGGAACCAGACAACTGATATAATAATTATATAGGTACTTCTTTAAAATACATAGGTAGATTAGTACATGTTAACACCCAGACACATAACAAACATCTACTCGTATGTCCATCACAAAAATGTTTGTCCTGAGTGGGAATTATACCTACCTAAGTATATAGGTATACAAAATAAAATTATATACTTATGTATTCTATCAGTTTTCTGGTTCCTGTAGTCCAAGCTATGCTTAGTTTGGCGCTAGATGGCGCTGTGTGAATTGTCCACCAATATTATTATTATACTCCTTGGAACAGCAACATTCTGTCAAGAGCTGTCGCGATAACAAATCTCACATCAGCATACGATATTACGACCATAACTCGTGTCGTAATACATTGTACTCGGCTCCGCGCTGCGCCGCGCCGAGGCGTCGCCCGTCGCAGGCCTCACTTTACTTCCATTTAAGTACACTGGCAGACCCTGATACAGCTGGTCAGATCGTACCTAATGCAATGTCACACACTGACCAATTAAATCAAAATATTCAGTAAGATTTTCCGTACAACAATAATATCTTGGCGTTACCTAAATTGGTATTGTTAGAAGCGTTATGTATTTATAAACTGTTATTGACCATAAGTTATGCCTTATACGGCTTTATGAAGCATGTTTTGCACCACAATTGAGCTGGTTATGAGTACGTCTCAGACACGAACAATATAGGCATGATTAAAATTGATTACACTTTTGACGCGACTCAAAATGTATTTTTTACAAGCAATTTTAACTTGCAACATGTATGTAGGTGTTTGTTTCGGTTTCGGATTTCTCGTAGCCTAAATAGGCTGAAATTTGGTATTCATGCATAATCCTGTTGGTGCTGCAATATAACGGTGAGCTGGAGCTGATGCTGCTGCCTGGGCCACCTGCAGACCTGCACAACTCCTCAACAGCGCTCAGCAACCATATCGTGTTCAGACGAGCTAGATTTATCTTAACAAATACTATATAGCAAAGGTATTCAGGGAATGATTTAAAAACCTTTTTTAGTAAAAAAAATATAACGAAAAATAATTTTAACTTTCACCTTCTTTTGTGTCATTTCAGACATGGTGTCCTCGTTAAGGATTTGAACGATTTTTGCAAGCTTGTTATGTGGTGCGTCGCGCCATCTATGTTACAGAGACCAATAATTGTAATAATAATAATTGTGTAATTGGCAGAAGCCGTACTGGCTAATAACAATAAAAAAAAAAAAAAAAAACACATCTCACCCAGTAAAGATAGATACATTTTCAGGTTAATGATTTTTTATCATCTACACAAATAAATAAAATTGGAGTATCTGTTTGTAATATTAAAATAACCGCTTTTTACTAAGTGTATATGGATGTATACAAGGTACATATACCAAAACAACATTTTCTACAATTTTTGTCTGTCTGTTTGTTCCGGCTAATATCCGAAATGGCTGGACCGATTTTGATGGGACTTTCACTGGCAGATAGCTGATGTAACAAAGAGTAACTTAGGCTACTTTTCCGAGGGGCAAAATAGGGGTGCGTGATAAAACCGAATTCCACGCGGACGAAGTCGCGTGGAATTCGGTTTACGTCGCGACGAGTCATTTTATTTGATAACTAGCTGTTGTCCACTTATACCCATATAAATATAAATCAGGTACTCAACGAATACTTTGGATTTCTCCTTTAACACTACCCGGGGGATACGCGAGCAATGTGAGCCCGCCAAAACACTTACCTAGAAGCTAGGATAACCAGGATACTTAACATCAGCGAAAAGATCAACACAGTCACTTGAATTCTCTAACATCAGGCAATATTGCTCGTTACTTAAGCACATAAATAAAATCTATCGCTGCCTAAATTCGATAGTGGCACAAAACCAGATGTGTCAAAATTGAGTTATTGAGGTAATTCGAGGCGAAATCTTCTGTATTCCTACTCACCCAACTTAGCGAGTAACACTATCGTTATCTGATTGGTTGGATTTACTCGCAATCGCTCAACGCAAAACGGCTCTCCTGAAAAATGTGCTTTTTTCGTTGTATCGAGCGATATGTAAATACCTAAGTATCAATAGTGACCGGCCGCTAAGTTATGGGGCAGTCAAGTTTTTCCCCGCGTACGCCGGTGACTCACTCCACTACTCACCACTCATAACTGTGTCACGGTGTCAAGTATCGCCGCACTTGCTATTTGTAATTAAAAACCTTCCATTCAAGGGGCAGTCAAGGCGTCGTACGCAACAGCCTCGTTCGCTCGTTACAGTATCAAACACATGCCAGAAAAGTATGTTTCACTGGCATCAGATGTGGTTGTAACTGTTTTCTGGGCTGTCGTCGGTCGTGGGTTCGATTCTCACCCAGGACAAACGTATACAAACGTATGTAAATCAAATATGAGTCTGGGTATTAATATGTATATGTACCTATGTATTTACAGAAGTATGTAAGTATTCTTATCAGTTAATATAATAATATTGGTACACAGCGCCATCTAGCCCCAAAGTAAGCTAAGCATAGCTTGTATCATGCATGGGAACCAGACAACTGATATAATACTTTTAAACGTTCTTATTGTAAATACATACATATATTACATATTGATACCCAGACACAACACAAACATCTATACTCTTCATACAAATATTTATGCTGTGTGGGAATCCAACCCACGACCTACAGCACAGGAGGCAGGGTTACTACCAACTGAGCTGTGAGGCCAGACAAGTTGAAGCTCTACTTACTGGACAACTGATAGAATAATAATATACCTTTGCTCTCTAGAGCCATAGCCAATGTGGTGGAAGGATTAAAGTGCGCCTCAAAGAGGCTTCTTTCGTGCCCTTGACTCAGTCTTCGAATTACTGTTTCTTCCCCCACCGTTTTGAGAACGTAGTATTGGGGACATCATTTTAAGAAGTGAATTAGAAAAATTCATTAGGACGGATCAGGATTTGAACCAGCACTTCCGGATTTAAAGTCTGAGGACTACGCCTAGCGACTCTAGCAAACAAAACCAAGCGAAACAATTACACAAATAAACATTTAATCAACTTTAAAATAAACTTAAACTTAAAACTACTGCACTTTTCTGTGATACTCAGGCGTCGCGTTCCCATAGTCTTGCAAATTGAACAGTGTCGATCTGTTAGTCACCATATACTTGAGAAAGTCCTGTATGTGACTCAACACTAGTTGGAGGGACTTCTCGTCGAGCGCCGTATAAGCTAGCATGGGTCCCATTTTGGGGAACAGTCTTAACAGATGTATGGACCCGTATATTTTTGACATGGGCATCTCGGGGTGCTCTTGTAGTATCTCGCTGTACTGGGGCCTTTCAAACTTGTACAGCAGCTGCGAGCCAAGAGTCACGTTGAAATATTCCTTGATTCCCTCAGTAACGTCTACCAGAACTGACTCTTTAGCAGCGTTGTGCGTTTTGCTAGATTTTTTGAATGCTAGATAGTTGTCAACGATTTGTGCAACGGTCAGTTTGGCGGGTAAAAGAGCCAGTTTTTGTTGCCTCGTTATCACGTCCCAATCGTCTACGAGCCACACTTTGAGTTCTTCCGGTATTTTGATCTTGACTTCCACTTTAGCCAGGTACTGTTCTTCTGACTCGATGGACTGGTCGAGGCGGCCGCGTTTTTTTCTGTAATAAAGAACATGATCATTTAAGAAAATAAGAAAAAAATGTTGACTCCACAAAACTAAAATAATTACAAATTATATTAAATAAAATGAAAAATAAACTAATACGAAAATAAACTGAATTACAATTACTAGTCGAGTCACTTGTTCTATCGAACCAGTGTTATGAAAAGACTAAATGCACCTCAAAGAGGCTCCTTTCGTGCACGTTGTCAGTGAAGCAAGCCATAGTAGCAGTAGAACTTGTGCTAAGGCCACCCGGAGAAGTACTGCCACCACACCTGATAAAATGCCGCCAAGCAGTGATGCACCCGTGTTGCTGTGTTGCGGTGGAAGGGAGTGGTTGCCGGTGAAATTGCAGGCGCATAAGACGTAACATCCCCGTCTCGGGGTGATGGACGCAACGCAATGCAACTTGAGTCATCTCTTACTTTGGTGGAGAGGAATTGAGTCATATTGCTATCGTCTATGGGCGGCGGTTACTAATTAAAATCAGGTGGGCCGATAGCTCAGATAACATAAAAACTCACTTAGGTTGATCGGAGCCAGAATCAGTTGGGGCATCTTTACTCTGAGTTTTTGTCGCTTTAGCCGGAGCAGGGGTGGTCGATTCTGTATCCTTTCCTGGAATAAATGAACCCACAATTATATTCACTGACTTATCTCTAAGTATCTGAAACTACCTAAAAGGAATAACTGAAAAATGACACAAATTAATTTACAAATGTTGTCTTGGGAATACTTGAAAGATCAATGATAAGCTTATAACACTATACATATCATAACTGGTCAACCAGCTCCGTAACTCGAACAGACACTTCTCTTACAGCTTCATTATACTGAAGAGTTCATTATTCAAAGGAAGAAAGTGTTAGGTTTTTATGTTTTATGTTACGGAATGAGCATTTTAGAGAATGGCCCACCTGGTGCTAAGTACTAACCTGTGCCAATAACAAAATGACTCAGATCCTCCGCTACCTAGGTACAGTAATACCCAAGTGGCATTGTTTGCACCCGTAACTCTTGAGAGATGAAGGTGTCTTATGTGCCTGTTATTTCCCCGGTAACCACATCGTTCAAACTGCAAAACAGTAACGCTAATGCTTGGCGACCTTAGAACTTGTGCCAAGATTGTCTAGGGAAGTACTGCCAGTACTTCAAATCAACGATAATTTTAGCACTACTGCTATTTTAAAGCATCAGCACCAGGGGTCAGTACCACTGGGCCACCATACTCTCCTTGTAATATAGTTGAATTAATTTATAGCTTACCAGCAGGTGTCGATGCCCGAGACTCCTCCCTAGCCGGGGTGGAAGGAGTGCTAGCCGCCGCTGCCTCAGACTTACGACCCTTTGCAGGAGCTGCAAATCATACATGACAAAAGTTAGACTTCATCTTTTAACTGTCAGCTCCTACTCGGAAATATATGATATTATAGTAAAGTAAGTTCTGTTTACTAGCTGTGCCTGCAGTATTACCCGTGGTGAGTGGTGAGAATGCCTGGGGGTATGCACTTTTCCAGGATAAGCCTGCATTCATCCAGGACATAGGCTGTTAACAAATTTCAATCAAATCCGTTCAGACATTTGAGTGTGAAGGAGTAACAAACACACACATACATACATACATACATCCAAAGTTTGGAATTATAATAGTGTGACTAGCTGTGTCCGCAGCTTCGCCCGTGGTTATTTTAGTTTGTGACTATGAGAAGCTACGTAGTTTAAGTAGCCTTAGTTACTCTTTATAACACCAGCTATCTACCAGTGAAAGTCCAGTCAAATTAGGGCCAGTCGTTTCAGAGATTAGTCAGAACAAATTGACATACAGACCTCAGCAGTGTAATATCAACTTGAATGTTAATTACTACATCAAAGATATTATCATACCATATATACACATGTTTGTGAGATCTACAATTGTTTTAGAGTCATTGTAATGGGTATATTCTTTAACAGTGGCACAATGCATTCATTGTGCCACTGTTGTGTGTTGTAAAATCCCATTGGATTTTACAATGTTGGTTAAGTTCATACAAGTCAAGACTTACTTTTCTTAGTTTTGGCAGGCTGTGCAGTGTGGGCCCTTTGTACCTCTTTCTGTCTCTGAACATTGGCTTCATTGTATTTTAATACTCGGCTTTCCGGCACCCATTCATCCCAGCTGCAAAGAGGTTTTATATTGGTATGATTTTTTGTAGTCTATCAAGCCCTTAAACGTCCAGTAATGGATTAACCACTTACTTCTTGTTCCATCCCGCGTAATGTATCAGGTAACGTACGTGTTTATCCTTTGTAACAGAACTTTTGAGACATTTCGCCTCATAAATCAGAGGCCCATGAAAACATAGCACTTTCTCACCTGAAAATATGATTTTAAACAATAATTTGGCTGAGTAACACAGACTTATTATTAATTATCAGAAAAAACTCAATAAAATTGTGACACAAGTAAAAGCAGGGAAATAGTACCTTCAGCAAATTTTAATTTCGGAGCCATGTTTACGTTTTTTTATTATCATTGAAAAACAAGATGGCAGCCGGTCGATTATAGAATATGGCTTGAAGTCTATACTTTTAGTTACTAATTGTCGATAAAGTATCGATGTCATAATATGCAACGCTATTAAAACAAACACTATGCTGATATCATTGGCCATTTAGAATCTATAAAATATATATAACTTAGGCAGCGTCTAGTGTTGAAAGCGGCACCTACGTTTATGACCTGTAAGACCGATACGGGAGCGACCGCAACGTCTGCAATGTTGTCAGACAAATTGACTCCCTGAATAGGTATGTTGATTTGGGCATATGATTATGATGATGATGCCGACAACACTGGACGCTGGACGCTGGGAGACAAGCCCATTATCACCATCAGCAGAATGTAATAAGTGCTTGCCGATAGGAATTGGTGTGATAAAATTATATCTGCACAGAGCAAAACTCCTCAGGGTCGGGGTTCTGCTATTCAGCAAAAATTATTACCGTAGTATCTTTAATCGCTAAGGGTTTTACTTCGTGACCTTGATTAGCGATGGATTAGTTGATTATACCGACGTAGACATACATTTATCATCACTCAAGTAGCTCATATTACTCATAGTAGATCATATTACTCAAACCAATTTATAACACAAAAGAAAACAGATCACTTAAAGCTAAAACGAAAACATACTAGGTACAAAAAAATGACTTCATGACATTGATCGTAGTGTGTAAAAAGAAAAGAATAAAAACAAGACCTAAACATAATGCATGCTGAGCAGCAAATAGGTTTTAACTCAGCATTTTGCCTATTGTTTTATATTTGTTTTGTCATACTTTATGACTTGTAGTTTCAATATGAGAATAAATTTCAGAGAAAGATTAGCCAAATATAGTTTTTATGATGTTAAAAGTTCCTAAACAACTTAAGAGAGTCACTGGTTCTGTAAAACCAAGTTTTGAAAGGATTTTAATTGCGCCTCAAACATGTTTCTATCGTGCACTACATACCAAACTCGTAAATTGCTTCATTTTAGTATTAAGCCTAGTAGGTAGAGTAGTAGAGTACTTAGGTAGGTACTGTATTTTTTAACTCACATACAACTTTCCAATTCCATCATGTTGTGATCAGATACCTAAGTCTCGGATTTAATTTCAACAAGCTGCATAAGGCATATAAAGCGCACTTACAATAACAAGTCTACCTACATAGTCAGTTATTTAAAAAGCGATGATAATCATATTATTGTACTTTCAACATATCTTGCAACCTATTATCACTATCAGGTCGACATTTGAAAAATAACATTACGTTACATCATCAAAAATCAGAATATGTACAAACAATGATAACGTCAAAGCGAATGACCTCCGGTTCGCGCCGCGCCTCCAACCGACAGTATCAAGCCGTCAGTTGAACGAGCTAGACGTTTATCGACATCGCTCACGAAAAATTAAAAATGTCTCAACAAGGGACCGCGTTCGACGTGAACGCGATGACGCTGACGCGCTGGGTCCTCGCCCAGCAGCGGACAGCGCCGACAGCCACAGGTGATCTGACTCAGCTGCTCAACTCCATACAAACAGCGGTCAAGGCTATCCAATCGGCCGTCCGGAAAGCCGGCATCGCTAAGTTGTAAGTTTACTTTCTTGTTTTTGGTCTACGGCGTACATGCAGAACTATATAGAGTTTTTTCTTATATTACTTTTCAAAAAGTTACATTTAAGTAATCTACACTCAAAGATCCCTACTGGGTTTGTCTTGAGTGCATAAATTATATGGTATGAAATTAATTGAAGCTTGGAAGGTAGTGTAGTACACTGAGAAACGACTGTGGCGTACAACAAGGGTTACAGATTTGATTCCCGTGTAGGAATAAATATTGGTTAAGGGACGGTGTTGTACTGCCTGGGTACTCGAGGTTTCTCACAGATAATCCTAGCACGAAGTCAGTATAAATGTATGGAAATTAAAACCGACATTATGTTAAGAAGCCAGTAAATACTAAACTTAAATTAATTAAGCACCTACTTAAATATATATACCTACTGATACGCCAACGTTCGTTATCATTGTCAGGTAGTGCAGTTTTTACCTACCAAGTACTAAGTTAATCCGGGGAAGTACTGCCACCGCATCTATTTTGCCGCCTTCATGTTCAAGTCAGCGATTCAGCTTTCTACTGTGTTCCGGCTTGAAAAGTGTGGTACCCTCCACGTCTTTTAGTTACAGACGCAATACAACGACTTGGGTCTTCCCATACTTAGGTCGTATTACTTTTGTTATGGAAACAGGTAACTGAACTTCTAGGGGCCATCAGCTCGCTCGAAGCGATCTATTAACATGCTGAGAAAGCAGTAGTAACGCCAATCAACAACCAACTCAAGTATCTACTGAGCATTGACAGAAGATTTATACCAACTGCACCAGATCGAGTTATTAATTTAATTCGATAGAAAATCGTCAGAGTTTTTTTTTTTAATGGCTATGAAGTTTTTGGCCTAGATAGATGGCTTTGAAAGCGTTTGCGCGGGCTTTTGAGAGAGCGGGGCTTTCAACCGGTAAAAACTTAATTAAATAAATATATAATAATAATAATATAAAAAAATAAAATTGTGTTCTATTTTTAAAATGTAATTCTCAGACATGGAATCTCGGGCGACACGAACGTCCAAGGCGAGCAAGTGAAAAAACTAGACGTTCTCTCCAACGACTTATTCATCAACATGCTCAAGTCTTCCTTCACCTCGTGTCTGCTTGTTTCTGAGGAGAACTCGACTTCTATACCGGCAAGTTAAATCTGGGACACTTAATAACGAATATTTTCATACTTTAAGTAAGTTTAGGTATGTCAAATACAAATGGGTAAGAATGTTTAGCAAAAGTAGTGGGAACCTACTACGAATCGAAGGATTAAAGTGCGCCTCATAAAGGCTCCTTTCATGTATTTGTCACATGTCTGCGAGTGTAGCGATGTGGTGTGGTCGACCCCTGAGTTCTTATGTTCATAAATTACCACACATATTCGATTATGTTATCTCAGTATTCATTGGAATTTAAACTTTAGTTCAAGCGATAACGCGACTCGCCTTACAAGATGAAGGACTGTACTTTCTAGATCTATCTATTCAGCCAGTAACACCCACTGCTGAGTATAGGCCTCTCTTCTCTGGCACGCCACTGTTGCCAGTCTTGGGCAAGTCTCATCCACTGTTTTCCTGCTGCCTTCACTATATCGTCTGACTTTCTAGATATTGTGAGTAGTTCGGGCAGTAGAACTGAAGTTTGTCTGGCATTATTCTATTCTATTCGAGTCACTGGTTCTCTCGAATCAGTGTGGTGAAAGGTTTTTAAGTGCACATCAAAGAGGCTCCTTTCGTGCTTTCGTGATTTTTTTGTTCTAGGACATGTCGGTTTCCTCACGATATTTTCCTTCCCCGTTTTGAGAACGTGGTATTGCGCTCATAAATCTTTCAATCGCAAAAGTTACACGTGCGCGCGGGATTTGAAATGGCGACCTCCGGATTGAATCTCGGGATCAGTACCACTAGACCACTACGCTCAGAAAGCACTACATACCTATTTCTTGAGCCATGCGGTAACGCATACGAATAACTGTTTCCAGGTGTTTTTCTATTGTTGCCAGTGAAATTAAAGGCACACGAGACATTCAAACTTGACTTTTCTTAGTTAGGGTATAAATACTAACATTCTGTACCTTAGTCTTATATATTCCCATACCTAAAAAGGAGTGCAACCCAAGTGATACTGCTTTTTGTTATTGACAGAGGTAACCTTTTTACCTTGAGTCGACTATCTTGTTCGTTCCATATCTAACTTATTCACATAAAAATTTACTTATTAGATTTTTATTCTTTAAGAAATGTCATTTTTTATTTCGCTTTTAGGTGGAAACTGAAAGGCGCGGTAAATACGTGGTGTGCTTCGATCCTCTCGACGGCTCATCCAACATAGACTGCCTCGTGTCCGTTGGCTCTATCTTCGCTATTTTCAGGTAAAACAACCAAATATTACCGTTCGACGACATTCATACATAAAATCGCGCTTTTTCTCGAAGGGAAATGGACTAGTGCCGAATGCATTACTGCAAATAAGACCGAAGTACAATATAACACAGGCGAAATTAATACGCTATATACTTGATACTTTGTATGTTCTACTACTATGTTCAGACTTATAGTAGGACTAAAACTGATGCCAAGTTCGTCCGGGGAAGTACTGCCACTATACCCAGTTCTGCCGCCGAGCAGTAATATATTCGCGTTACTGTGTGCCGGTGAAATTAGAGACACTTAGACATCTAAAGTTACGGGCGCATGCGATGCGAGTTGGGTCTAGTACGTAACTAGAGGAGCCCAGACGTATTGCTTGTTATGGGCAGAGGTTACCTCTAAACACCAGGTCCATTTGCTCGTTCCATAACTTTATCATATGAAATCTATTCGTGAAATCTACAACATTCTTTACAGGCCTCACAGCTCAGTTGGTAGTAACTCTGGCTTCTGCGCTGTAGGTCGTTCAAGTCCCACCCAGGACAAACAGTTGTGTGACGAATATAGACGTTTGTTCCGTGTCTGGGTGTTAATATGTATGTATTTAAAAAAAAAATGTGTATTCTATCAGTTGTCTGATTCCCATAGTAGCTATGCCTAGTTTGAGGCTAGATGGCGCTGTGTGAATTGCCCACCTATATTATTATTGTATACCACAGTTTGGGCTATTTGCTTTCCAGAAAGAAGTCAGACGGCGAGCCTTGTGAGGCTGACGCGCTGCAGCCGGGCCGCGAGTTGGTGGCCGCCGGGTACGCGCTCTACGGCTCCGCAACCATGATGGTGCTGTCGCTGGGGAAAGGGAAGGGGGTGCACGGGTTCATGTACGACCCCTCCATAGGAGAGTTTATACTCACCGACCCCAATATGAGGATACCTGAGAAGGGGAATATTTACTCTATCAACGAAGGTAAGGTTTCATGGAAAAGTTGGTACGTTTAACTGGCTTACGGCTCTGTAAGGTGAGGGCAAAGTAAGTCACAAATATATATATAAGTATCATATGAGATTATTTGAAATTTAGTAGACTTTTTGTGTTCTTTCCTTAAGGTAACCCCAGCTTACCCAGATAGACTTAGTTGTTGAAATGGGGAATAATTAATAATATCAAGTTAATTTGCATTACCATTAAAAGACTACATTCATGACGTATATATAATATGGAAATAATTCTTATATTTTTCTTTTATCGTAATAAAAAATACATAATTATTTTACATTATATCTTCATGCCTTATCAAATATTTACTTTTTCTTTGGTGTGGTAAGACTTTATCTATCAATCTATATTTGAAAATAAAAATATTTTATTTTTGTATTAACCAATATCAATAACGCTCGAAGCTCGTCCGTTACATATCGAACTCGTAATTACTTTGCGCAGCCAAACGACCGACCTATATGGTAACAAACAAAAAATACAACCTCCTCCTTTTTCTGAAGTCGGTTAAATACAAACATATTTATGCTAGTTACATCCTGTCAGGTTACGCTGGTGAATGGGAGACAGGCCTCAAGAGTTACATAGCAGAAAAGAAGCAGCCTGCCAGCGGCAAGGCTTACGGCGCCAGGTACGTCGGTTCGATGGTCGCCGACGTGCACCGGACTATCAAATACGGCGGGATCTTCATGTACCCCGCTACCACATCTGCGCCCAACGGAAAAGTAAGTGCCAACTGAGAAACAGACGGCGTCAGTGGTCACCGGTGAAATTACAGATGAGACTGCACCTTACGTCTAAGTTTCGGATCAATAAATAAATATTGGTGGACATTTCACACAGCGCCATCTAGCCCCAATCTAAACATAGCTTGTAATGTGAGAACCAGAGAGAATACTTTTTTTATTTTGTAACTCCATTTTACATAATAACATCCGGCCAAAGTACAAACATCTACGTCACCAAACGTTTGTCTTGGGTGGGAATCGAACCCACGATCTACAGCGCAGAACGCAGATATTATTATGTTCCGTGTTTATTACAGCTACGCCTTCTGTACGAATGCAACCCGATGTCTTTCATCGTGACCGAAGCCGGCGGCGTCGCGTCCAACGGGAAGATACCGATCCTGGACATAGTGCCCAAGTCGATACACGAACGGGCGCCCTGCTACTTAGGCTCCAAGAAAGACGTGGAAGAACTCTTGCACTACTTGAAGTAAACAGACTAGTGGAAGTTGAGTAATGGAAGAAATCTTGCACTTCTTAAAGTGAATAGACTGAGAAGTAGAAGAAATCTTGCACTACTTAAGGTGAGCAAACTTTAAGTACAGGAAGAAATCTTGCACTACTTAAGGTGAACAAACTTTAAGTACAGGAAGAAATCTTGCACTATTTAAAGTAAACAGATCGAGAAGTGGAAGAAATCTTGCACTACTTCAAGTGAATAGACTTTCAGTAGTGAAAGAAATCTTGCACTACTTCAAGTGAACAGAACTTTAAGTAGTGGAAGAACTCTTGCACTACTTAAAAGTGAACAGACTTTGAGTAGTGGAATAAATCTTGAACTACTTCAAGTGAACAGACTTTCAGACTTTCTGTAGTGGAAGAAATCTTGCAGTGCTTACAATTGTACAAACTTTAAATAGTGGAAGAAATCTTGCACTACTTACCTATGTTAATAATAATTAGTACTGCCTGAAGAAAAGGATAATTTAAAGTGTTTGGTATGACATCATTTTAAAATCGAATGAAGTCTGATTGTAATACTAGTCTAATCCACTCTCGTATTCATAAACTTTGATTGAATATAAACAATTTATTAACACACTTAATGTTTTATTTACATGTAGTTCTTAAATTAATATGCGCCATCGAGTCACCGAAGCACCCAGTCTTAATATAAAATAAATATTGGTTTAATATATTCTACTCACAGAAAATGAATACTTAGTGATACAATTATAAAAATGCTATTTTTCTTTGAATCTCCATCGAGCGGTTAGTTAGCTAAAAAAATGAGATTTATTTTATTTCATTTATTTATCAAACAATATATTACAACTAATATTATAGACACTATAACAGATCTGCACTTAAAATGAATTTCATTTATTTAATTTTCTATCGCCATATTGGTACTATTTAATTTACATAAAGGTCAATTTATTCTCCTGGAGATATGAATCTATAGCATTACACATCATCGGTTCAGCTGTTAGCTCCATAGAAAGATTCACATTATAATGTTATCGTTAAAGTGGAGTCAAAATTAAAGACAAATTTCCCTTTTCTCATGCAACTATGCAACGAATTTGTTATCTCAAGTAGGTATTCTTCGAAGTTTAATAAGTACACTTTATCTGAACGCAAACAAGCCACAGGTCATCATAGGTTACGGTCAATATCTTTCGTAATAATATCTCGATTATTTTCTCAATTCTACACAAAATACTAACAAAATGTTATATTATGCCCCAACAGAGAGATGGTGTGGCTGTGATTTCAACGTAAAACAAATATTAACTAAACGACATCAATCCATTTCCCTCTGTTTTATTACCAACTAAAGAGAAAGCAGTTACTATTTACACAGTAAGTTTAATTAGAACGTGACCAGGATGAGAAGTATTTCAGGATTTATTATGTAACAAAAAAAAGAAGAATTTCTCTTTTTTGACAGAGTTAATAAAACAAGTTATCACGTTCGCTTCACACAGCGCATGTTTCCCGAGAAAAGTGCCACAAATGCTTCCCGCTATGAGGCAGTATTTCTTTGTATCTCAAAGAACCCAAAATATCGCGTCTTCAGACTGCTAAGTATAAGAAAATGTGTAAAACGTTCGTGACCAAAAGAGCAAACAAAAACTAGAAGCAAAACATGACAACGACCAGAACGTGGTAAAACAAGGAAGACGTCGTTCGGCGAGACTTAGTAAACTGTTTTTTTATGTCATTTAGGTGATAGAACGAGCTGACGGCCCACCTGATGTTAAGTGGTAACCGCCGCCCATAGACAAAAGCAATACGACTCAAGTCCTCTCCACCAAAGTACGAGATGACTTAAATCGCATTGCATTGCATCTTCACTCCGAGACGGGGATGTTACGTCTCATGCGCCTGCAATTTTAAGAACGAAATAGTAACAAATTTTGCCATATGCCTGTTTGCGTAAACTTAACATTACATATAAAAGAAACCGTCTCTGACTGGATTCAAAAATAAAGCAAATACATTTATAATTGGGTAAGTGTTTTGTCAATTCCTCATTCTCATTTTATTGAAATTATCCTGGCCATGCTCTTGTTTAGTACTTTCGAATTCGAGTATACCTTTCATCAATCCAACGATAGATTATGTTCAATTGTAAACTTATTCAGGTCAGACGGCAGATCTGAGTAACTATCAAGTGAGCTGGTAAATACTAAAACATGTTTCCTTTTTCCTGGTTGACTTGCATGATAAGATAATGAAAACTTTTGCAGAAATATTAAAATAGTCTGTCTATAATACTAATGTTTTAGACGACAGATGACCCAACCGGTGTTAAGTGGTAATCTCTGCCCATAACAAAGCAATACGACCCAGTTCCCTACTTAGGCACAACAAGACACAAGTCGCATAGTATGCACCCGTAACTCAAGATACGTTAAATGTCTGAAAGTGCCTGTAATTCCAGCAGCAACCACACCATTCCAACCGGAACACAGCAAAGTGAATACGTTAGTGCTCCGCGGCAGAAGTGGGTATGGCGGCAGTACTTCCCCGGACAAATTTGGCACACAGGTCTGCCCGAAAAATTGATGTTATCGACAATCTCATCATCAACACTGAGGTCTGGGCTATCTGTACAAACTGTACGCACTAAACTAAGCGACAGCCTATAGACTGATGACCGCTGATCGATGACCGCTGATCGATGACCGCTGATTGATGACCGCTGATCGATGACCGCTGATTGATGACCGCTAGGCGGTGAGCGCCACGAACTGGTGGAACACGTCGAGGATGTGCGGATCCAGGTCCTGTGTGAACAGGAGCGTCTCTAGTGTGCTGCTGTACTTCTGCACTTGCTCGTGGTGCTGGAACAATATATATTTTGATATATTAAAAAGCTTTTAATTAAGCCATGTACTAAAACGACAACCTATACTACTCCCAAATCAAAGTTTTTTTTTTTTTCAAAGAATTCACATTGGAACAGCTCTAAAAAGATATTAAGTAGGAAGGGAGTGGGTACCATTGTAGGCGCATGAGACGTAACATCCCCGTCTCGGGGTGACGGACGCAACGCAATGCGACTCGAGTCATCTCGTACTTTAGTGGAGGACTTGAGTCATATTGCTGATGTGTATGGGCGGCGGTTACCACTTAACATCAGGTGGGCCATCAGCTCGTTCTGTCTGTCACTAATATGCCATAAAAAGTAGCTCATTTTTAAAATATGTCACGCGTTATTTTACTAATTCTGTTTAAACCAGCCATTGGGAAGAATAGATAAAAGGTATAAGTCTCCCCTTAAGGGGGGGATTCCTTTAATGTACAACACTCACGCATAGGAACACCTGTCGGAGGCGGCCGACAGTCGCCTGGTACCAGTGCGTGTCGGGGTCGCGCGCGTCCGTGTCGCAGCGCACCAGGTGCTCCGACAGGATCATTATGAACCGCTGGAACACGATCAGGAACAAACGCTTCTGGTCCATGTGAGCCGCTTCTAAACGCTCCTCCATGCGTTCCACCGCCTGCAATTATTACATAATAAGCATATATTAATAGTGGTTTCGCAAAGGCCATCAATCGCCCAAACTGAATGCAGTACATTATGACAAATTCATCCTGGGAACTTTTGCCGCCATTCACTTTTCTGGCAGAGATTGAATAGTCAGCTAGTTCTCTAACTTTTTAATTTAGAAAAAAAAAACCTCTTTATAGTCTGTAGAGCTATATGGTCTGTGAAATGTTATACTCTGTGGAACACATAAGTGAATGTTGGCGTTACATTACCTCTTCAGTAGGTTTGTCTTGATCTTTCTTCTTTTTAACGTTCGCCTCATCTTCAGAGTCTGAACTGCTGGAGTCGGCTCTGGCCAATGCCTCCCTCGCTTCTTGCAATTCAGCGCCTGTAACATTAGTTTAATCATTTTATAGTAAATCAAACAATAAATATGATATAGAGAAAATATCCAACAGACCCATATAGTACAGCCACTATACCTAATTTTACCAACAAGTAGCAGTGCACTCCGGTCAATGATTCAAAGTCAAAATCAAAAACGATTTCCTTAGAAATCATAAAGAAATAGCTTAGAAACGTCAAATTCCGGTTTGAAAGCTGTGAGATACCGGTGAAATTATATACTTTTCTTATATATATTTTGTAAATACATACATATAATACATACACAGACACAGAACAAACATTTAAATTCGTCATACAATATTTGTCCTGAGTGGGAATCGAACCCACGACCTACAGCGCAGAGTTACCTGAGCTGTGAGGTCAGTCAATCATTACTTACTCAGTTTAGAGACATGTTTGTTCATCTTGTCGACGGTGAGGTGTAGAAGCTCCCACAGGTATCCGTGTGTGAAGTAAGGCGCCATCTCCTTGGAGAACAGCCAAGTGGCGACCGCGCTGCACTCCACGATTTGAGTCTTCAACATTTTGTCGACGAGCACGCAAACCATCTGCGGGTGCCGCTGCCACAGCTCCCACACGTTACGGAGGATGCAGATTTGAGCCTCCTCAGACTCCGCCAGAATCTGGAAGGAATCAGGCATATATGTACACAGTGAGAGACGATCTCTTTCTTTCTCTGACTGGCCTCAGAGAACAGTTGGTAGTCCTGCCTTCTGCGCCGTAGGTCATGGGTTCGATTCCCACCCAGGACAAACATTTGTGTGTTTGGTCTGTGTCTGGGTCTGGGGATATGTATTATATGTATTTAGGTATTATATCAGTAATCTGGTACACATGGTACAAGCTATGCTTAGCTTACTTTGGGGCTAGATGGCACTGTGTAAAATGTCACCAACATTTATTTATTTTACCTACTTTTATCTTTTTGTTCACCTCTTTAGTGTGTATTTGTTTGCAGTCATTTATTTACGTATTTCTTTCTTTCTTAGAGCTAAGACTTGAGTGAATGTTGGTTTCCACAGTACAGGCTCAGCCTAGTCTTGGAACCACCGGATTATCGTTGCGTCTAAAACACCTTCAACAACCTTTTACTAATCTAATTTTAAGTCAAAGTTTTTAGTTGCTAAGTTAGTGTATATTGATGTGATTATTTTTTAAATGAAATATTTTTTGCTTCCTCTATCATAATGCGGACAGCCCAAGAGTGAAACTCCTTGCCTGTGTCCGTATTTCCTGAAACTGGAAGTCTGGATATAATCTGGAAGTGTTCAAGAGGAGAGTGAATAGGTTCCTTCTAGGTAACCATGCTTCATCGTAGACCACATCGTCACTTAACATCAGGTGAGAGCGGCCAAATGGTTGCCCATCGCAAATAAAAAAAAAAGTTTTTCATTTCATTTTTCAGTGGTTTTACGACCAAGGACCAACCTTGAAAACGTAGTGGAACTTCGATATTGCGGCGAAACTGTGCGATATGCTCTTGCTGCCGAGGTTGAGTAGGGTCTGCACAAACACGTCTATCTTGAGCGGGTTGTGTGGCGCGGCCTGGGCGGCGGCCGGCTGCTCGCCTTCCCGCAACGGGTTGGGCAGATCTCGGAGTACATTCAGAGCCTCCTCTGGAGTGCATTTGTTCCTCACGCACACGACTAGCTGATGAGCTGCTTCGGTACCGGGCAGAGCCGCTGTGGAACAAAAATTTATAAATATACTACCCGGCATGCGTTGCAATGCCACGTTAAGTAAAAGGGTCATTAAAAAGGAAAAAAAATTTTTGTCTGTAGTCGACCAACCCTGGTTGAAAATTATTAAAGTACTAATATCGCAATAAAAAAATAGGGGTTGGTGGTAAAAGGGTGAAAATTTGGAGTTGTATGTATTTTTTAATGCTGATTCATGAAAAAAAATTGACCAAAAATGTTGTTCTTTTTCACCCTTTTCACTTAGGGGTATGAAAAATAGATTACGTCCTATTCTCAGACCTACCGTATATACACAAAAATCGGTCAATTCGTTTCAGAGGAAATTGGTTACAAACACTGTGGCACGAGAATTTTATATATTAGAAGTTTCAACTGATAGACAGGTATAGCAATAAGTTAGTTTGCACAATCGCTCCGGTATTGTTCTCTGCGAGATATCTCTCGGGATCTACATTAATTGCCACAATTATTGCTTTGCTCTATCGCGCTTCGAGCCCCATTGTCTAGACATAACCTGGGAAATTCATGTTAGGAAATGTGTCATTGATCTGTTATCATTTCAGTAATGGTAGCGCGTATATCAAACTCTAAATTGTTGTTGGAATTAAATTTATAGCTATATTAGAATTATTATTTGTCGAGAAATAAATGTATTAGGCACTATTCGACCGTTTGCTACTTATTCTGAGTGGAATTTGGTTATATTGCGATTATTTCCTAAATAAACTTCATCCTATTCAAGGCCCCAAAACCATTTTCAACGGGTACATTTTCAAATCTTGTTTCTTTATTTTTTTTATACAGAAAAGTAATCGTCGATATTGGGTAAACTCTGAAGTTTGGTTTTGATCATAGCAACCGATAAAAAAACTAAAATTTAGCAACATCCTATTTTAAATATTTTCATGAAAAACTGTAAAGTATTCAATCGATTTTAATTTAAAGTACATATCTGTTTCAAGTTTTAAGTTTAAGGAATTTCATATAACACAAATGTTAGAAGTAATGTTGGAGGTAGGTTTTGAAAGAACCCGTTCCACCACCTTTACGGACAAGACAAATGAACCCGCAACATTTCAAACCTATATTTATATAGACTTGAAATATAAATGTTGATTGGATAGATATAGTTTAGTTTTAATAATCCTCTAAACCATACTGTGATTAATTAATACAACGCAGCGTGGTTGATGTTGGCTGCTTTTTAAAATTGTATAATTTTAAGATTTCAAATTATTTAATAATTCCTTAATTGTGTTGTTCGCTGCCTAAGACAATTAATTATAAGGAAAGTCTGTGTAGCCCACGAGGTGGAAAGTGACCCACTGAGACTTTGCCTACCCCTTTGGGAATAAAGGCGTGTATACAGTATCTATTCCAATTTCAAAATTAATTCATTATTCTCGTTTAATGTCACTTGAAGTGAATAAAGAAAGCGCATTTCCATTCTACGCAGACGATCTTATGTCAGCAGGCATGCATGTAAATGAATTCGTCCGTTGTGGAAATGCAGGAATGAATAATACTAATAAATCGATGCGGAATCATTGGACCAATGTAAGTTTAATGATTGCTTGTATACAGTGCAGAATGGCGGTTCGTTCTAGGACAATAACATAAAATTAAAGCGTAGGAGCTACCGAGGAATATTTCTTTGCTTAATACAATATAAAATACACCAAACTACACATAAAAAATTGGGTAGGTAAAAAACCTAAGAAATTTTGTGAAGTGACTTATAAAAACGAGAAATACTCTACTAGCTAAAGTAACTTTCCGCGCTATAGGTCGTGGGTTCGATTCCCACCCAGGACAAACATTTGTGTGACGATAGGTGTTTGTTCTGTGTCTGGGTGCTGATATGTGTTTACAAAAATTGTTTAATCAGTTGTCTGGTTGCAATGAAACAAGCTATTTACTTAGCTTACTTTGGGGCTAGATGGAGCTGTGTGAAATGTCCACCAATATTTATTGGTAAAGTAAAGTAACCCCTAACTCGTGCACTATAATAAATCACGACAATAGCGTTCCGTGTACGACAGGAGTGCGCGTAAAAAACGGCGAATTTCCACGAGATGGAAAGTAGGCACGCGAATGCAATTTCACTCGGCAGCTCGCGCTCGCTACCTCCTCGCTTGGTAAACTGTTTTAGGAAATATTATAGAGAACTAAATACCGAATGAGGTAATCAGATAAGGAATATATGGAATGAGTTTTCTTCTTTTGAAGATATTCACACGTACTTATCGCTAAGTTTGACGACTGTTCGAATCCTATCCGACCCTACATGGGGCAGATATGGATATCAGATATCATCTGAGCTACCCAAGCAATCTTAATCTTCACGGCGATTAGCGAACAATGGCGTAGGAAGCTTGCACCACGCATTGCGTTGCAGGAAACGCCCACAACTTACATCCTTAATGTAACGAGTTTTTAATAAATATACATCTCATAACCTATTTTAGGTTATCACGACAGGTGTCACAGCTCAGTATATAATATAAGAGATAAGAGATTTATTCACAAAAAAGCCTACAAAGTTAAAAATATATCGAAAACGGCGACATCGAGGTATAGAAGTAGGCTATGGCATAATAGTAAGATGAACCCCTGATTTCTAAACTAGTATGTACCTGTGACTTAGAAATACAGTGGACCCACGACATAAGCACTTAAGCAATGTCTTTGGTTCAGTTCAGTTGGTAGTAACTCTGCCTTCTGCGCTGTGGGTCGTGGTTTCGATTCCCACCCAGGACAAATATTTGTGTGATTAATATAGATGTTTGTTCTGTGTGGGCGTTAATATGTATTAAATGTACGTATTTACAAAAAACATGTATCACATAAAATAAGTCAACATATGCAATTAGCCGATAAAATTGTAAGCGCGTTGGAAAAACGGCAACTTTCTATTACATATGAAAGCGTTTAAGTGAATAACGCTCATAACGATACATAAGCTATTGTCGAATAATTAATATCGTTCATGTTATACAATGTACCGGGTGAAAAACTTTAATCATACAACCGAGGCATAACATATCGTTTATAACAAAGCAGACTTATTAATAATAATATTGGGGGACAATTCACACAGTGCCATCTAGCCCCAAACTACCATAGCTTGTACTACCAGACAACTGATGGAATACATATGTACTTTTTTTTGTAAATACATACGCATAATACATATTAACACCCAGAAACACAACAAACTCTATATTTGTCACACAAGTTTTAGTCCTCGGTGGGAATCGAATCCACTGCCTACAGCGCAGAAGGCAGAGTTACTACCGACTGAGCGGTGAGGCCTGTCAAAAGTTTTTTCTTCAATTCCTCGTAACCTGGTACAGTAACAAATAACGAAGCAGGAAATTGCATGTACATTTCATTAATATTCAGTAATAGATGAAGATTGATTTTAATCCAAAACATATTTGTATAAGAAATAGCCCATTTCCTACTAACTAGAATGATAGATTATTAGGTTTCGCAATTGAATTACTTCCTTGAAGACTTTCCCGACCTTATTATTTAATTTCGTTGGTATAAGTTTTTTTTAAAGTCATTTAGGTGATAGAACGAGCTGACGGCCCACCTGATGTTAAGTGGTAACCGCTGCCCATAGACAACAACAATATAACTCAAGTCCTCTCCACCATGTATAAGATATTAAAGTAGCAGCATAACTTATGCCATGTTCGCCCGCAGCACTGCCACCATACCCATTTCTGCAGCCGCTGTTACGCATTCGCGTTACTGTGTTCCGCGGTGGGAATCGAACCAACGACCTACAGTGCAGAAGGCAGTTAACTACCGAGCAATAAGCTGTGAGTCCAGTCATATTTGTATGTACATAACAGACCAAATGAAATAACAAGCATGTACTATTTGGTATCGCATGATTTCCGCGAAAATAGTAAAACCGAGTGCACCAGACGTAGAACGGTGATTGCTTTTGTTAATTATATATATTATGTTATTATATATATATTATTTTGGCAGACATTTCAAACAGCGCCATCTAGCCCCAAACTACTGATAGCTAGTACTCTGGGGTGGGAACCAGAAAACTTATAGAATACATAATACTTTTGTAAATATATACATACCGATAATACATATAATTAAATTATTATTTTTATATTAATAAATTAGTTGTTTTCAAAATTGGTGTTGATAATAAATAGATAACACTTTAATGATGGAAATTTCGTAGCGAGAAATCACTAAACTACACTACTAACACTAAAGTAATGTGTGGCCTTATCGCTAATAGCGATTGCTTCCAAGGAACCTTCAGTATTTTTCCGGTTTCAACCAAACATCACAGAGAAACGTGGGGTCAGAACTATGTGTCTGTTAGGGGGGTAAAATTAAAAGGCACATGAGACATTCCCTCACGTCTCAGGGTTAAGGGCGTATAAGATGCAACTTGGGTAGTATTCTACCTAAGTAGGTGAGGAACCAAGTCGTATTGCTTGGTATTGGCAGAGTAGGCTGTGTTCCGGTGGAAGGGAGCGGGTGCCAGCGAAATTGCAGCCGCATGAGACGTAACATCCCCGTCTCGAGGTGATGGACGCAACGCAGTGCGACTTGAGACATCTCGTACTACGGAGAGGACTTGAGTCGTATTGCTGTTGTCTATGGGCGGCGGTTACCACTTAACATCAGGTGGGCCGTCAGCTCGTTCCGTGACTTCAATTACATAAAAAAAAACTTAACCATATTTAAATAAACTGCCTCCGTCCCATATGAACTAGGCCCAACTTCACCAGCCGCCTACAGCAAGAGGGGTTGACGCGGGATGCGAGGCCGCCCGAACGCCAGTCTGTCCGCGATGCGCCCGCGCACCACGCGCTGACCAAATTAAGTTTTTTATCTGTGCGGCCAACACTTGCAGTGGCGTGAATCAGTGCTAAGATGAGATCCGCATTGATATGCGTTTTCTTCGCTTTATTAGTGAGTATAGATTATTGATGATCTCTTTTTTGAAAAAAAAAAAACTTTTTACTAGCGCGGTGGGTTATTTCTTTAGCGTCATGAAAGTAGTTAGTTGTTGTGATAAGGCGGCTTTGTAACTTAATCGGTGATGACATAGAGTTATTCAGTAGATTAAAAAAATAGACATAGACATTAATTAATTATTTGCTACTGAAACACATAACAATTTTAATTACATCGTAGCATTATTAATGAATGAAATGAGGTAATTATTTGAACTAAAAAAAATGCAGTAAAGGTGTTAATAATATGAAATTAAAATGAATTTTAGATTAGTACCCACTCAAACAAAACGTGATGCGAAATCAAAATAATGTGTCTTGTCTTAAATAATTCAGAAATGTGTAAAAAACCATTCATAGAGATTAATTTTGAATAAACAAAATACTTTTTTTTTATGTAGGATTGAATTTTCAGACCACGCAGACTGCCCGTTTGATGTAAAGCAGAAACATTAACATCTGCTCACAAGATCAGCATTAGAATTGATTATTAATATATATAATAAAATATTAATTATTAAACTGAACTAATTTAATTTAGTATCCTAGCGTTAAATCTTAGGATCTATGTGGATATTGCTACAAAACAAATTGAGTTCATTGGACATACCATGCCAATGATTAAATATAATCATAATCATAGTTTTAAATTAAAATTAGTAACAATCAACACTCTAACAGATGACCTTGTTTTATTCAACTTCAGAATGATGTGAGTTTCCCATAGTATAAGTGGAGCGATCAAACATCTGAGTAGTAAAATAAGCTATGGATTGTGCTCCTAAATTTATAAATCAGAGCCCAGATAGCTCGTAGCTAAAGTTTTTTCGCAACAAAGCAACGATACATTTCATGTGGAAGTCTTATTTTAAGAAAATCTATATTATAAAGAGATAATGTTGGTAAGGTGTATGTTGTATGTATGTCCGAAGTAAACTCAGAAACTACTGAACCGATTTCAAAAATTCTTTCACCAATAGAAAGCTACATTATCGAGGAGTAACATAGGCTATAATTTATTTTCAAAAAATTAGGGATCCGTAAGAAAATACGGAACTTCCGCGGGTGAAACCGCGGGGCGCAGCTAGTTCATGATAAAACGGAAATAAAAATTTGTTCAGTACAATTTGATTTGTTCAACAATACATTTCCAGTATAAAAAAAACACGTCTCTTCCTCGAATAGATCTATACATAGATGTATCGAACGTAAGCAAAATTAAAAATAAATAAATATTGATGGGCATTTCACACAGCGCCACCTAATTAAGCATAGCATAATTTCGACTGGCCTCACAGCTCGGCCGTTAGTAACCCTCCCTTCTGCGCTGTAGGTCGTAGATTCGATTTCCACCCAGGACAAACATGTGTGTGACGAACATAGATGTTTGTTCTGTGTCTGGGTGTTGATATGTATTATATGTATGTATTTAAAAAAGAATATAAGCATTATATCAGTTGTCTGGTTCCCATGATACAAGCTATGCTTAGCTAACTTTGGGGCTAAATGGCGCTGTGTGAAATGTCCACCAATATTTATTTAATTGGGGCTAGGTGGAGGCTAGGGTTTAGGTACCAGATAACTGACAGATAACTTCATAACTTGTTTAAATACATACACATAATACATATTAACACTCAGACACAGAACAAAAATGCAAGTTAACAAGCTTTGTCCTACGCGCATTACTCTGGTAACTGAACGTTTGACACTGTGTGACCGATCTTGCGTGGTGAAGTATGAAATAATGCGGCATTTTAATGAATAGCTGTTGTATCATTTACATATCCTGAGATAAAATTAATTGTTTTATGTAGCATTCTGACTGTTAAAGACGATAATATTCTTTTTAATCACTGACTTGTTCGCAACTTTTGGTTCTATTAGTTATTAGTTCCTTGTTCCTATGTGTATTTGTGTCCTATGTGCTGCAATAAATGTTTTATTTATCTATCTATCTATATGTTCAAATAACCGTATTATTTACAAAGTTAATTAAAATACCATGGACAGATTTCTCGGTTCCAGATTTCTTGGTTCCATGACGGATCGGTGTCTAAGTCGGTATTAGCCCTGGCTACCACCGAGGGTTACGGGGTTCGATCCCCAGCCTAGGCAACAACATAATATGGTCACCACATTTTTTTTCGAGTTGGATGTTCTCCTTTTATATGACGCCTGCGACACAGGGAATTCTAGACTTCTAGAGTAGGGCAATGAGTTTCTACTCGTTAAACAAGTCTTTTTAGCTTTTGAAATTAAAAACGGAGAAGTCTTCGTCAAGTATATGGGAAAAGTCCAGATGCAATTACCAATCACATATTATAATATTACGATACACAATCTATTGTTAGAGAATGTTACGAGATATTACATGCGATAGATGCCACGGTACGCGCGTATGTGGGTCTAGATCATGACGGGATAGTAATCAATGATATATTACATATGTATGTACTCTGATACAAAGAAATAGGTTGAAACATTACGAAATTTCAGTAAAAGTAATCATTTCAGACGATGACTGCGGATGATTAATAAAATATAAACAATTTCCTATTAGCTATTAAAAAATATAAATCAAACTATCTCTTCAATCTCATTAATATTAAAGAAATAGAACCGTCACATAACAGTATGATAATTTAGTCACACATGTACGCTTTTTTTTTTTTTTTTTTTTTTTTTTATTATTGGGGTAAACAAACAGTCACACAGTAATACTACACAGTAATAGTACGCTTTGGCAACTACTATCATTATCTTAATTCAAAAATAAACTTTAATATAAATCTTTGCATATAATGCAATGCAAAAAGCTGATACATATCTTTCGTGAATAAAGAATTGCCTATATATCAGTCTGGACAGTTTCTCGGCAATAACCGAGCATCTTACTGACCAAATATATTGAATATCTTTTGGGAAAACAGTCTGCAGCGCTGAACAATATTGAAATTATTCGATTGGAAACTCGGAGGGGCTGGCTGGCGACACGCGAGCGCTGCACGCCACCGCCGCACTTTCCCGCTACCACCATTTTACTTTCAAACGCATACATATCCATATTTTTTTATTCACATTACATTGCGCTTTATGAATGCATTTACAATTACAGATACACAGAGAAGGAAGTGGAGCGACAAACGATGCGGACTTCAGGCCCACGCCGATTCCGCTCGATGACTGGCAAGGACAGAAGAATGTTCAACCGGCGGGGACGCTTCAAGAAACCATAGTTACTAGCGCCGCGCCGAGCGTCGCGGCTGTCCCCGTGCACTACTGGGAAGACGCGCTACGTCACAGTGTATACCTAACCCTGGTCAGGGATAAAATCGACCAACTCATAGCAAAAGGCAACGTCATTTCACCGGACAGCAAACCGGAACTCCACGCGTCAAAGGAAATAGACGATCACAACTTATGGGAGAAGATCAAAAGCGCTCCTTTCGACAGACTAGAAGTCGACGAGCCGGAAATTTTAGGCGACATCACCGTTATGTCAAAAGGAAGACTCTTAGAAGACAAAGACGGATTCCGTTTCACGGAAGACGAGAAATCAGAGAAATGCAATGATGGCAAATGCACGGAAGGCGTGAAGGCGTTATGGTCGGTGAAACGCGTGAGACAAAGGGACGCCGAAACCGTGCCCGGGAAGTATCATTACGAACTGACGTTTTCGGTGAGTTCCCAGACGCCGAAGAAACATAAAAAGCCGTATGATAACCCAGTGAGAACGTTTACAGTTCAAGAGGGCACCCCCGTCGAACAGCCGCAGTACAATACTCAGCCGGCCTTATCTTATGGGCCGAGACCACAAAGAGCTGTGTGGTTCCACAAGAATATCGCTCCAACGCAGCATTATCAGAGCCGTAAAACCTATCAACCCCACGGTTTGGATAGGCTATTTTTATCGCTGTTTTCTTCAGAAGAAGACAGATATGATGGGCCTCCTAGGCACAGGCCAAACCCTTACGTCCAACAAGGTCGCCCGCCACATCAACACGCCAAAGCAGGGTATGCGGGATCACAAAATGAACAGCATCATCAGAAGAAATTGTCATCATACCCTTACAAACACACAACGTACTCGCGACCACCTCTGGGACCACCTCCATCAGTGTCTCAAGCCGAGCATCATTACATCGATTCTGACAAATTAAAAATTCCGTTCTCACCTCCGATAGTTCAAAACCTTAACATCGATTCTGATAAGTTAAAGATTCCTTTCTCACCTCCGATCGTTCCAAACCATCATATCGGTTCTGATAAGTTAGAGATTCCGTTCTCATCTCCGATCGTTCAAAACCATCACACCGATTCTGATAATTTGAAAATTCCGTTCGCACCTCCGCTAGTTCAACATCACCAGATCGATTCTGAAGTGAAAACCAAGAATCCATACCCTCCACAAGTCCAGTATCACTACGACTTAAAATCAAAAGTACAACCTCCGTCACAATTTCAGCATCAGCATCAACACATACAAGCCGACGTGAAGACAAAGAAACCACATTCACCACAGCAGGACTTCGGATACCAGCCCTCTAACGTAGTGAAAACCACAAAACCGGCCGTTTTGCCCACGCCGCCATTGCCACCTTTGAAAATGACGACAGAGGTTACTAGTAATATATCAGAAGTAACGACAAAGGAACCAGAGGTCATACATGCATTCAAGCCTTATCCCAAACATAGGCCGCCTCCGACGAAAGTTAGCTATTTGCCAGAGCACGTAAGACCACCCGTATTCAACGCTCCTCCTGGAGTGTTCGTGACTATGGACAAGAAACCCTTCAAGCCGATGCCACCATTGAAATTTCACTACTCACATCCACCAAAACCAGTCAAACACAGACCCGTGGATTTCCGACCGAGTCCTCAAGTCCTCGACGTACAACTATTCTCCGATCCCGATCCCTTATCCGACGCGTTCAGGCCCATGAATCTGAACTACGCAGACAGCAACACTACTGACACGAGTGAGAAAGCTGGCAGCGGAAAACTTAAGAACGTTAACAAAACGAAACCCCCGAAAAAACACGAACTCATAAAATCGCATCGACCGACTACGAGCACACCTGAGATAATCACTGCGCAAAGTCAGTCTATCGAAGCTGGCGAATCTATGCATTGGGCGAACAATCTTTTGGGAGCTTTCGTTAAAACCACGCCGATGGAACCGCAGAAATACACAAATGTCACAGAAACTACTACACCATTTGCATCGACCACTACAGTAACTGATCCGACCACAACAGTAACATTGCGTACCACGACTAAAGAAGTAAAGAAACTTGAAGAGAAAACGACAACAACACCTAGGCCAACAAAGCGAACGCGACCTCCCCCTAAATTCACAAAACCAGAGAAACTGAAGAAACATAAGCGTATCACTACTACCACCACTACACCAACCACTTACACGTCGACTACAACTGAGAAACCTCGCCATAAAAGACCGTTGCAAGATTTAACGCCGCAAGCCAGTTCAGCTGCTACGGGAACCACTAAACCGACCTGGCAACTGAAGTCTAAAATCCGCAATGATAATCTTACAACCACATCAATTAGTACGGAAGATACGAACGCGACAACATCTCGACCTTCAACTACAACACGAACATTTACTACCACTTCCCGCCCTACAACCACAACTACAAAAATTACTACAACAACCACGACTACTCTAGCCCCACACACCCCTGAAACTGAACCGCCAATTCCTACAACACAACCAAAGAGCAAAAACCGCTTCAGGCAATCAACGTTAATGCAGAAAGGCACCTCCGTCAACCATGACAAATGGAGTGTACCTTTCTCGGAGAGAAACAAAACTGTGTATACCAACGGGAATTACCAGCAAAGAAGAAAAGGGTCCAACTTCCACGGATATGTTTCATCAACTCCCAAAAATGTCGACGAGGATCATCATAATGAGGAACATGTAGATCTGGCTTATAATACTAATGCCATTGGAAGTAGCAGTACTACTGAAATGTTATTGGAAGTTATACCCGCTACACCGGAACCAACTCAGCCTACTTCAGAAAACCACGTCGAAGAACAGTCTGACTATCCACATGGAACAGAAGAGACAGAACAAGATGCAGAAGATTCAGAGGAATCTAAAGAACACGATGAAGAACAAGAATTGAAAGACCAGGAAGAATTCATATTCACACAAACAGAGTCTAGCAATAATAGTAATGAAGTAAATGCACAAAGTCAGGATATTAAAGAAGAAACTATTGTTACAACGCCCCACGCAAATATCAAAAACAAAACCAAGTGCAAAAAGAAGAAACATCTTAATCTCACAACAACAGAGGAAACCTCTTACGTATTCAACGATTTAGAAATTAATGTAACTAAGTGTAACCTAGAAGACTTTTTAGATTCACTTGAAGGAAAGAAACGTGACAATGTAACAAATGACGATCAGTATGACGAAGACGAAAAGGATGACGTCGATGTTGATGATGATGAAGATGATGAGGATGATGAAGGGTTCTCCCCATTCAACAATGAAGAAGATGAAGAAAGCAGGACTCCAAGGCATGCTGATGTAAATTATGAGGATTACCGAGATCGCCCGTACAGTTTTCTAGAATTAATGGCCATGGAATAGTTAGAGTTTACCTAAATCAATATTCCTAATACTCAATAGCTTTAATTTTATCCTTGCGACGTGAAACAAAAATACTATTTAAAAAATCCACGATACAAACATGAAAGAGGCATTTAATATCTCTGAAGCACAATGCACAGTACGTTGTCGATTGTTACCGACGTGTAAATATTTCTTTATCTAGATATTAAGTTTAGAATAAGAAACATACGAGTATTTGTAATAAATAAATTAAATTATTTTTATTTCTAGCTCGACTCATTTGCATGGACCATAACCACTACAATTACTTAATCAAATTTAGGTTTTTATTTTATAAATTACTAGTGAAAACTTACCATGTTGCCAGTACCCATTTCATAATGCATTCGCGTTACTGTGCTCTGGTTTGATAGGTGTGAATACCGGATAAATTACAGGCACATGAGACATTCCATCTGCAGGTCTCAGAGTTACGGGCGCATACAATGGGACTTGGGTCGTGTAGTACCTGAGTAGGGGAGGATCCAAGTCGTATTGCTTGTTTTGGGCAGAGGACTAAACATAAGTAGGGGGCCAACTGCCAGTTCACTAACAATATCACAAAAAAAAAAACTAACAATGTATGATGTGAAATTATTCTCGTCTCTTTCCAATATATTATTACTATTCATTCGAAGGAATCTGAGATATCTTTAAACAGTACCTAATTGTAAAACAGTAAGTTAATGGTAACAGTAATTTCGATATTTATTTTAACTCACCGGCTCCTTCCATAGAGTACTTGTAGATGGGCTCAGGTTTGAGCGGCACTAACGCCGCAAAGGCTTCGGGCGTGATGTCTTTTATTCTCTGGTGGTACGATAATCTGTAAAGTAAAAAAAACTATACATACATGGTCGGGTAAAGTCTGAATGGAGCAAACTTACAGTAAGCATGATATTCTAACTACATTTTTAACTTGATATTTGTTTTATTATTTGTATGGAAATATTCGCTCTCTGTCTCCCTCTCTCTATCTCTCGTCCAAGCATGAGTAGTAAAACAAGGTGGTTGGATGTCCTTCTCACTAAAGAAGAAATCATGAGGAAACTGTAGCTCCACAGATAATTGATTATACACAAGTCAATAGTGTCATTTTTTGGTGTACCTATACATTCATTCATTCATATAAAAAGTGAATTTATATAATAGTTACCTAAGGCATTTCCCAAGCACCTCTCTGATAAACCTGGGCTTTGGGTGATCAATATCGAGCTGCGTGCAACCCTCCCAGTCCTCCCAGGACCAGCGGTACTGGAAATTACTCAAGTGGTACGAGAACCAATTCACGAATCTGTAATGTATATTATAACAAATAAAATAAATATATAAATATTGGTGGGCATTTCACACAGCGCCATCTAGCCCCAAACTAATCATACATGTACTATGGGAAATTTATGTTGTAAATACATACATAATGACACATTAAGAACTGGATGCAGAATAAACATTTATATCTGCCACACAATAAATATTTGTCCTGGGTGGGGGAATAGAAACCACAACCTAAAGTGCAAAAGGCAGAGTTACTACCGACTGAGTTGTGAGGCCCGACAATAAATATTTACTTGCAACAAATTATCTCTCATAAATGTTTTAAGTAAAACCCACAGTTAACCCACAAGCTTGAAGTTCAGGGCCAAAAGAGCTCCTGAGACCTTAACATGTTGCATTGGCAAGAAGTGTCATAAACATGGTCTCATGAGAAATCAAGAACATAATAAAGGTTTCCTACATACCTGTCAAAACAAGCCACATTCATAGTATCAATCCTCATGAACAAAATCTCCGTTGCCTGAGCCAGCACTTGAGGCATAGTGGAAGGCTGCAGTTTACATAGCTCAATCAGAATGGACCCGTAGCATATCTCCAGATACCTTGGTCGCGGCAGATTAAACAACTCGGCAAATATAACCTCCACAATACAGTATTCTAGTGGTATTTTTGCTTTATATGGGAAACAAATGAGTTGAGCGGCACATTCCTTTCGCTCTAAATGGTGCGCTTCCAAGATGTTGTGGAGGTGCTCCTCAATGAGGAATCTCTCTATGGAGTGGGCTCCAGGCAAGACTGGACCGTCAGGGCAGTCCGTGTAGTCAAACATCCTGAAGATGACTCTTGGCATTGGGTATGTGTCATTATCATTATGTGGCGGTGGCTGAAAATCACAAAGGATCAGTTGATACTTTTATAGGTACAGTCGGATTCAAAAATATCTGGAGATTGAAGATATTACAACAGCATATTATTACACAAGGGTTGTTTCAGAATGAACAAAGCACATTACTGCCTTATATGAATCTTTATAACAGTAGTAGATTTATTTCCACTGCTAAGATTTAGCTAGATTTACTTGTAAATTTTTAAGTAAATTTAAAACTAAATACCTACGATAGGTTTACAGAAGAGAAGAGCGACAACTTAAATTGAATTAATTAAGTTAATAATTTATTGACATAACATTAATGACTATTTCGATAAATGTTTTTCATAATTTAGTAGCATAAGTTAAACAAAAGTCTAATATACCTGTATAGTAGGTAGTGTATGTTGCAAAGCTTCACAAAGAATAGAGTCAAAAGCCAGATAGGGCCTCGGAATGTGCTTCTCAGACCAATTATCCTGCTTCAACTTTTTAATTTGAGCCCAGAGGCAGTCCAAGTACTCCTCCTGCAAGTGAGGAATGTCAGCCGCCCACACTTTCAAAGCTGGCCAGTGCTTCTTGCTACGCTTGTTCAGGAAAACTTCAATAGTCACCAGCAAATGGTCGAGCTGTGATTCTTTCTTTTCGTACAACTCCCGACCAACCCAAGGCAGTGCTGACAACACGGCAAACACAAACCAGTCACGGCGGACCTGGGGCACATTGTCTTCATTTGCGCAGTCCACTAAAGTCTCAAGCAGTGTCAAAAGAGACGATGCGGCTAACACATGGCAGTTTACAAGATCAGAGATGAATCTAAGACAGTACCGGGCCGCATTCCACTTGCCAGTCTTCAAGTTCTCTTTAAAGGTTTTCACTATGTACTCCACAAACTCTCCACCGAAATTGTAGTTCTTAGCATTGAGTAATCCGACGAGAGTAGCGTATATGGTGCATTTCTCTGGCATACGTATAGCGCAATCGGTCAAGATACGAAGAATTTTGACACGGAAAGTACTCAAGTCGGCTTCTAGGACGCTCGCCAATCCTTCGAGGTTACTCTCCAAGCTCGAACTGCTCTTCTCTCCAACCCTCAGGATTAGAGATTCTAATCTGTCTTCTATCTCTTGATTCTCCGACACACGACGCCTTTTACGATGCAGGCGCTCTAAAATAAAATCATCGTTAGCCAAATACATGATATAACCTATCAAATAATTATCCCTTAGCTACTAACCGTATCCATCCTCTTCTTCATGTCCTCTTCTGCGATTCATCATCACGTTATGTGACAAAAATTATTAAATACAAAACGAAATGCCAATTGCCAACAAACAGATTTCTGTTTCGAAGTCAGAAGAACAAAACCTACCAAGTCAAGTGTGTGTATAATGTAAATGTCATTCAAAATTCAATGTACTCAAATCTCGTATTTAGCGTATGTCTCCGACAACGTCAACTGCCTACTTGCCTACATTGACATTTTGTCGTGTAGAAGTCGCAAATAACGCAATATGGATACAGATAACTGTGTAAAACAGGGAAGTCCATATTATTTACAATCGTGAGCTCGTGACACGAGAAGTAGTAGTCATTAGTAACTAATTGTTAGTTATACAGCTTTCAAGTCATCCCAGTTTTAAGTTAAAGCCTCAAAATTAAAGCTTTTTATTTTGGTGTTTGCTAGTGCTATTTGTATTTTTCGTCTTATTTGCTTTGCTAAGATTTAAATAAGAATACGCACAGTACTAAGACTTTTAAACGCTAATCTTGGGAGTTATTACTTTGATATGATTAAATGGTCCTATGTTGAATGGACACTAGTCAGAAATTCAAAACAAAAACAAAGTTCAATTTAATGAGGAAATACATAAGTTTTAAAAGTCGTATTCATCTCAAAAAGAAAGAACTCAGCACAATATACACAAAAGCCAATATTGACTTATAATTAGGCACATACTATTCCAAATAACTGAGTTTGTCAGCTTCTATACTGACCAAGGCCTTTTGTCAGGAATTCAATAAAAAAAAATAACGTTCTAAGATATACATAATTCAAAACTATAGATAACAATTTTCAGAACTAGACAGACAACAATTTATCTAATTTACTACTTTTTCTCTGGGACAGGGCTGGCAGCACTGGCTGGTATGTTGTGTTGTGCTTGTGAGCGTTGGTCGCTCTTTGATACAAAAAAAAGTTGCTTCGTTGCTTGTTGTGTGTGGCTCTGCTCTACCTCCTGGTTGGTATGTAATATTGTTCAATAGTTGGCGTCAAATGCATGCTTGCTTGCTCTATTGATGGTGAAACTGTCTTAATGGTGAAATTTTTTTGTAGCTTAGAGATCTCGGTTTAATAAAATGAAATAAAATTCCTGCACACCCTACACAAATCTCCCGAAAATGTCGTGTAATTATGCAGATGGTCTCTCACCGTACGAAAATAAAGGAGTTCTGGGCGTCCCCGAGGTATGTTTCATTCATGTTTTCCCTATCATATTACTCCACGGACGACAATCTTGTGGCCGTGATGCTGTTTCCCTCGAGATAGAATTCGAAAAGAGTAAAATCCAGACAAATGTTCAACATAAAATGATACTTGCATTGCAAACAAAAAGTTGTAAAAAGTCTACCATATTAAAATAAATAATATATTAGTTTCAGTTCCAGAAGAAAAGTTGCAATAAATTTTTACATAAAATAATAATTTTAATAAAAACTAGTGTAAATATTAATAGTTGCATTTTTTATTGCTTACCTAGATATCTAATATCACGGGATGATTTGATTTAATAACAAATTTCTCATAAAATAGTTAATGTGCAATAACTTTTAACTTTGTAAACTTTTACAGAAATTTGAAAACCCTGATAAATTAGATGAAAAGTGTGAAATTCTAGCACAACTGATCAAGCAGAGCAAGCATGTGGTTGTACATACCGGAGCTGGAATCAGTACTTCAGCAGGAATCCCAGATTTCAGGTATATCTGCACTATTCAGTCAATAATTACATTAAGCACATTAATTTTTTCACCGCCAAGATGTTATTGGTAGTGAACAGTTACTACTGGTCCTGGTTACTGGCCTTACTGGTGATGTTGCAAGCAATACACATTGATAAAGTTTTAAGGTATATATTTCTATGGATCCTATATGTACATTACTGTATTGCCTGATTTAAATAAATAATATATATCAGTTAAGTATCAGCTAATAAACTTCACTAAACGTGGAGTAGTCTCGTGCCAGTTTTCAGCTTTATTTTCTTATTAACAGGGGCCCCAATGGAGTCTGGACTTTGGAAAAAGAAGGCAAAAAGCCTACCACCGATGTGTCATTCACAAATGCAATCCCCACCATAACTCACATGATTCTGAAGAAGCTGGTGGAATGCAAAATGGTGCACTACATTGTTAGTCAGAATATAGATGGGCTTCACTTGAAGTCGGGACTGCCTAGAAAATATTTGGCAGAACTTCATGGAAATATGTATGTGGATGAATGCAATGTGTGCAAAAGGTAATTGTTACCAGGTTCTAGATCCATATGAAGCTTTTGAAACTGACTGACTGACTTTAAACATAAAATTATAATCATTACTCATTAGATTTATTGTTCCACATAAGTACCTACATAATTCTTTGTTTACCATAATGGGTTTCACATTTTGATCCATGTTACCCTTGTTGAAGGTATAGCAATATTTATGCTTGGCCTCATAGCTCAGTTTGTAGTAACTCTGCCTCTGTTAATAAGTATTATGTTCCTATTTACAAAAAATGCATATGAGTATGGTTCCCATGATACAAGCTATGCTTAGCTTACTTTGCCGCTAGAAGGCACTGTGTAAAATGTCCAAAAAACTGTTTAGAAATGTATTTAAGGAAAATGTTTCATACATTCTATCAGCTATCTGGTTCCCATAGTGCAAGCTATGCTTAATTTGGGACTAGATTGGTACTGTTTCCTGAAGTCCACTGAAAGTCCACCATTATTTATTTTTTGTTTACTGGAGGCAGGCCAAAGTTTTAATAGTAGGCAGGATGTTAAAAGAAACATAATAAGATCAAGTATAATTCAGTATATAATCAATTATAGTATATGAGTAAAACTTTCGATTTGGTGTCTCGCAGGGTCTTGGACCACTTTTATTCCTATACTCACATTCCACATGATTGTTGCTTACTACATAGATGCAATTCTATTTACAGACAGTTTGTTCGCCACACTCCCACTGATACAGTGGGTAAGAAAACACTCGGAGCACCATGTATAGCAGCACAGGTTACCGGGAGGCCATGCAGAGGCAAATTATATGATGCAATTCTGGATTGGGAACATGCTTTACCAGAAAATGACTTGTTAATGTCTGAATGGCATTCGAGGTAGGAAATAAAATTTTGATAAAACTTGTATGCAATCGTATTATAAATTCAGGTAAGATTCTGTTTTACTTTCTGGTTTCAGTATTGCAGACCTAAGTATATGCTTGGGGACGACACTTCAGATTGTTCCAAGTGGTAACTTGCCCCTAGAAACTGTCAAATATGGAGGGAAACTAGTCATATGCAACTTGCAACCAACAAAGCATGTTAGTATTGTAATATTGGAATTGCCTTTTTAACTGACTTTATAAAAAAGAGCAGGTTCTCAATTTGTTTTTTCTGTTTGTTTACCTCTTTCTCCATCATTTATAACCAATTTGGAAAAATCTTTTTTCATTTGAAAGAAACATACTTTCAGATCGGTCCCATAGAAATTTCATCAAAATTGGTTTCAAATAACTGGAAAAAATATATCGTCCAATTACGAAATAATGAGGAATCATTATCGTTCGTTGGCGATGAAGTCGTTTTTTCGTTTTGCTGCGCAAAGTAATTATTTTAATCATAATACAACAGATGTTTTAACTATTTAAAATATTTGCAGGACAACAAAGCAGACCTTGTCATTAACTACTATGTAGACGATATATTAAAGAAAGTATCGAAAATTTTAAATATTGAAATACCAACATACTGCGAAGATGATAATCCATCAAGAATCACCGGTGCAGTTGTAGACTGGACGATAGAAAGAAGAAATGTTTTAGCTGTAGAGAAAATATTCAAATCTAAGTGTAAAGGAGTCAAGAAGAATCGAGTACTAATTAAAACTAAAAGAAAAAATAGTGACATAAGTGGCAGTAATGATGAGTGTAAAGTGAATAAGGTAAAGATTGAAGAGGACATTACAACTAATAAAATAAATGCCAGTAATATAAACAATGACATACCAGTTAAATTATAATTGTGATATTCAAGCGAACATAGTAATAAATGAGACTGAGGGTGTATGTTTTTTTTATGTAACTGAAGTGACAGAACGAGCTGAAGGCCCACCTGTTGTAACCGCCGCCCATAGACAACAGCAATACCACTCAAGTCCTCTCCATATAACGAGATGACTCAAGTTGCATTGCGTTGCTCCATCACCCCGAGACAGATGTTACGTCTCATGCGCCTGCAATTTCACCGGCACCCACTCCCTTCCACCGGAACATAGCAACACGAGTGCATCACTGCTTGTCGGCAGATTACTAGGTGTGGTGGCAGTACTTCTCCGGGTGAACTTAGCACAAGTTCTACTGCTACTTTGGGTTGCTCCTTTCGCACCACCCGGGAGACACGTGTATAGATTCAAAGGGTAATCCCATATGGACGCGAGCAACTTGGTCCACCAAAATGTACTATTAATAATCAAGGAAAACCAGTCCAATAATATATTTTTATTTTAAAATAAAATAATCCTATTTACAAATTATTTACCTACTCCTTTGGTAAAACTCACACCACATGGAATGTATAAAAGTATAAAAATATTACTATACCAATCAGCCTATATAATTTTGTCACATGAGACCAGGTCCAAGATGGCAGTTATCAATTATATTAATCTTCCCTAATATTTATAATTTTGAATTATTGGATTATAACTTTATAATTATTTTAACTGACGAACCAAGTCATTTGAAAAGCCAAAAGTGTGACTAATGGCAACACCAAGTTATCAACCTGATCAGTGTTTGCTTCTACTAACCCCGAGATGGTAGCCGCAACAGCTGTTCTCAGTAAAGCATTCTTTGTATTAATTATTTCTGGAAAAGGAAGAAATATGTTAGTATTTATATTATCATACCCTAGTATTTGCTAGTTTGTCTATAAGTAAACATTTACTATATTTCAGTTTAAAAGATGTGGCTGCCAGGGAAATTACAAGCACATTGGACAATATTCATGTTTCGATAACTTTTCTTCCAGTTAACATACCACATCTACTCTATACCATACTACACAGTGGTTAGCTGGAAGAAAACGCTTATTAGCATTAGGTCCGCCTATGTACTTGTTTTTCTTGTGCAATAAATAATGTTTTATCTATCGGTGCAATGTCGTGTGAATTGGGTATTCCCATACTTCACTATGAAAAGATCTAAGTAATATTGCTGTTATGGGCAGAAGGTACTGCTTAACATCAGGAAGGTCGATTTGCCGATCCACAATTTATATAAAAAATAACTAAGTTGGTAAAAGTGAGGAATATATACCAAAGAGGTCAAGCGCGTAGACTGTCGCTAATTGGGACAAAATGTTAAATGTGGTCCCTTCCAATGATTTATTACTATCTGAAACAAAAACAGGGAAGAATAAACAATGCAGTAAGTATATTAAAAAAAAGGCTTTTTAGGCTTATTTGTTACGGAACGAGCAAGATAAAAAAAACCCATCTGATGTTAAGCGGTAACCTCTGCCCATAACAAACGCAAGACCCAAGTCGCATTGCATTGCGCCCGTAACTTAGAGATGTGAAGGTGGAATGTCTCAAGTGCCTGTACTTTCACTGGCAGCAACACGTTTCAAACCGGAACACAGCAACGAATATAGCTTGGCGGCATAAATGGATATGGTGGCAGTACGGACGCATTGGCGTTATTCATGCTGCATGACATTAGTCATCAAGTTTGTATGAATTCTATTGTGCATTTGAGAGCGTGGTGGTCTAGTGGTACTGATCCCAAGTTTCAATCCGGAGGTCTCCGGTTTAAATCCCGACGTGCACCTAGTTTTTCGATTGAACGATATATGTGCGCAATACCACGTTCTCAAAACGGTGGTGGAAAACATCGTGAGGAACCCTACGTCCTAGAACTAAAAATTCGAAAGTGTCACGAAAGGAGCCTCTTTGAGGCGCACTTAAAATCCTTTCATCACACCAGTTCGAGAGAATCAGTGACTCACGGCAACGGCACCTTCCGCTAAGACAACATGTACTTGTGAGTGTTGTAAGTTACCTGGCCACTTGTTGAACCCGTACCGGGAACCGAACCAGCTAGCCGCCGTGTCGCCCACGCCGATGGCCACCACTCCGCTCAGCAACTCGAGCGGGTCCGCGCGAGGCACAAGCAGCAGCGGGCAAGCCAGCCCGCAGAATAGGTACATAGGCGTCATTGCGAACGCACCACAATCCTGAAGATATTAAGAAGGACCTGATATAGAGTTTAACGCATAATTAATGAAACCTACATAAAAATAACTTACAACCTTTACATACCTTTTCGTCACTATAGACGAGGAAGGCAGATTGTAGTGCTGACGATATCGGCTCAATACCCGACTTTCTTAACGCCTGGAAAAGGAATTCTAGTAGTAAGTGTCGCAGTAGAGCTTATGTTAAGTACGTCCGGGGAAGCACCGCCACTATACTCATTTCTGTCGCCTTACTGTGTTCCGGTTTAAAAGGTGTGGTTACTGATGAAATGAATGGCACATGAGACATTCCACCTACACGTCTGCGAGTTACGGGCGCATACGATGCGACTTGGGTCTTATCGTACCTAGTAGAGGAGGACCCAAGTAGCATCGGTTGTTATGGGCAGAGGTTACCACTTAACACCAGGGCCATCTTTCTCGCTCCGTAACTAACTTAATTGACTGGCCTCACAGCTCAGTTGGTAGTAACCCTGCCTTCTGCGCTGTAAGTCGTGGGTTAGATTCCCACTCAGAACAAACATTTGTGTGACGAACACAGATGTTTGTTCTGTGTCTGGGTGTTAATATGAACTATATGTATATATTTACAAAAAGGTATATAATAAGTATTATAATTATCAGTTGCCTGGTTCCCATGAATCAAGCTATGCTTAGCTTACTTTGGGGCTAGATGGCGCTGTGTGAAATGTCCACCAATATTTATATATTCAATTAGAATAAAAAAAACAAGGGAGAGACAAGTTTTATCAAGTAGAAATGCAGTTAGTGTTTATAAAGTCTCACCTCAACTAAAATCAACAGCGCCAACCCAATGCCAGCAGCCAACGTCATCAAATATCTATCGTAGATAATTCCAGTCAGAAACACGACGGAGGCGAGAAGGTGAAACGATTTTCGTGTAACGGTGCTCGCTTTGACAGCCAGTTTGGTGCGCACGCTTACCACAAACACCGCTATCAACACGAGGCACAGCCAGAATGATACTAGTTGGGCCTGAAAATATACATAGATAGATAAACTATTTACTGTACACAACAAAACATAAAAGTAAAGACATTATAAAGGATAATGGTGAACAATGGGCGGCATTTTTGCAAAGAGACACTGACTGGCCTCATAGCTCAGTTGGTAGTAACTCTGTCTTCTGTGCTATATGTTGTGGGTTCGATTTCCACCCAGGACAAACATTTGTGTCACGAACATAGGTGTTTGTTCTGTGACTGGGTGTTTATATGTATTACAATATAATACAATACAATACAATACTTTTATTCATAAAACCTTATTACATGTCAATAAACTAATACAATTAATAAAAAATAACAACATTATCAACATATAACAAATTAAATTATATGTATGTATTTACAACTAAAAGTATATAAGTATTCTATCAGTTGTCTGGATCCCATGATACAAGCTTATGCTTATGCTTTATGCTTAGCTAACTTTGGGGCTAGATGGCGCTGACAAGTCCACTATTAAAAAAAGAGATCTCATCCAGGCAACCTTTGAATGGACACGATTTAGTAGTAGGAGCAAAGGGAAGGTGTTGTCACAAAGAGAATTATCAGTAATTTAATAATTTCGATTTGACTCTCTGTACGTTAAAGTTATTGTTGAGCATTTATACTGATAAGAAAGCACAATATTTAACTTGAACATTTGCTGGCTGTTCAATTCTTTTGGTTGTTAGAGCAGGCACACTACATTTTCTCTTACCCGGTTTTTATCAAAGAATATGTACTGTATTGTCCTCGGTAAAAACGTCAACCCCAGTATTGAATGGAGCATGATCAGTGCATACATTGCAGCTCCAATGACAACATAACCGAGGTTCTGCAAGACTTTCTGTTCATCTGTTATCACACACAATGCTGTAACAATTAATCCCACTGTTGATAACAGAGTCTGAAAATAGGTAAGTTTTATACTGCTGTGGTTATTTATTTCATAACTGTATAGTAATTTTATACTGATAAATTCTATATTTGTGTAAGTTAATTTAAAAGTATTTGAGAGATTTTTTGTGATTTAGTCAAATTCCAGCCTATTTTATTGTGAATATGGAAATAATATTAATTTATTACACCTTCACTGAATAAGTAGAGATGTACATAGCACTGCCAAATAATACTACTACATATTTCTATATCCAAAACAGTTTCAAAGCTATTCCTGTGAAAATTGCTTTGTAGTTACATAATGTAAATATGAACTGGTAAATGTATTTCATTTTAATACTTTCACCCATGTAGCTACTTAAAAATGTAATAATAAAGAAAAAGAATCTAAAACTATAAAAGTATTGTATATATGTATTTAAGTAATTTATACTCACAAAAACTATGGAATGTATGAAATCCAATTCCTTATCAGTCTCGCCAAGCTCACATAGAAGTTTGGCCACAGTCATGGATCCATACAACACAATACTTTGCATGACAATCATCCCTTCCCCTATAGTAAAGGTTCTGGGGAATTTTGTCAGAGATGTCCGCAGGAGAGTGCTGAATGCAAAGATTGTTGGCAGTGAGAATAGAAGTGAGAAGGTCAGATCTGAAAATAATGAAATAACTCACATTTCGTTTACTTGCCTTGCACATACATTCCACGTCACATCAGAGATTACTTAACTACAGGTATTCATCTATCTTGTGTATTTATTATTTGTTTTATTATCATTAATGGCCCCACAGCTCATTTGGAAATGACACTGCCTATAGAGCAGATGGTGTAAGTTATGGGATTGATTCCCACCCAGAACAAACATTTACAAAGCAAGTCCAATAAAAAGAGTCAAGTTACTAAATTACCTTGTCGTAAAAATGTGTATATAAGCAGAGCTGATACCAAACTCGAGGCAACACACCCTCCATAGATAGGCTCCTTCAGGACCAAACATGACACAGACATAAATATTATAAACAATATACAGTAGAACAGCAAGCCTAGTGAGATATAGGACACTAGACTGTATATTGGTGATACTTTGTAAAGAAAGTTGTAGAAAATCAACACTGAAGGCAGAAGTACACAACACCAAAGTCCATTTTGTTTTGCAGGTCTGAAAAACATAGATTGTATATGAAAATTGTATAACCAATTCATTCCGTAACAGATTGATTCAAATTTAGAGTACAATTATGATACACCATACTAACTGGAATATGATACTAAGACAAAATATTGACCTTTCAATTAAGATAAATCCCAGGTGACTGATTACATAGATCCAGTCATCCAGAACAAACCAAAATGTAATAATTATAATTTGGTTTGTTTTGATGACTGCATATATTTAATAAGTACTATTAAATCATAAAAATATACTTAAAAAAATATACTTTGAAGCTACACCTAACCTACCACTTACCTTGTTTCGATAACCGACTCATTAAGATTTCTTGTTATCTGCCTATCCAGAGAATCTAAGATGCCAAAACAGTTGTTGGTAAAAAAGTGCATTAATTTTGGATTTGTATCCATTTTCCTTTTTTTTCCTGCCTTCATTTTATTTGATGTTTATATAAATTTGATCGAATAATTTTGTTGAATCAGCTGGCTGGATGTCTGACATTGATATGACAACTACTAAGTGTTGTTGCTAACTTCTTAGTAGTTGTTATATCAATGTCAGACAGAAACAAAAACGAAAAAAAAAAACAAATACCAATAACTGTTTTGGCGTCTTAGATAGATTCTCTGGACAGCCATATTCATCTTGACAAATTTGATTGATTGACGACAACACGTGAGTATACGTATACACACGCGTTGCTGCGTATTCATGTCATACTAGTCAACCCACTGACTTCGTCTGGCCAATAAATCTCCCGTATTATCAACATTACGTTCCAGTTAGGTATATCGTTCAACTACCGAGCTGTTCGTTCAATCTCCTATACTGTTCATGCGTAGGTCATGCAGGTTTATGAAGCTTCCATAAAGTAATATACACGCGAAGTTTGCCCGAGTCAGAGCGAGCGAAGCGCAATAACAGCACCTCTCCCGCTACAGATCCTATCATGCAGAGCTTAGTATCTACTGTCATCTTTAAATAGGTTTATTTAGCCACCAAGTTGCCACCGTAACATGCTCAGCATCTTGCTTGTATACAACACTAATATGAACATGAACGACCGTTAGACTAACATTATGATCTTCAGTTTTGTTCAAATCGTGATCAGGTAAGTTTTTGAACTAGCATAATTTTAGATAGGGACTTAGGCCGTTGGACCAAGCAAGACTTGCAACACTGGCTGATCATGTCAATAATTGGCATTGACAGCACTTAGGCAGTCAGTTCGGCCGGTGATGGGAAGGTCAGTTTCTTGACTTCGTTGCGTGCTTGTGTACCTACAAAATAATCTTAACTCTAGTACCGTACCGTACCGGCCGGCGACTGGTCTACTGGTCAGGTTTATTTTTATTACATCGTTATCGTTATCGCGCTCATCCTAGCAAAATGCTTCGCAACTTGCACAAAGTGTCTAGATTACAGAAATGTAAATTTTCTTCAGCTCTCCCGGCACCAAAATCGAATCCGGAAATTTTATACACCGGCGTAAGTATCTTCATGATGGCTAAATTTAGTTTCATAAATTTATATATAAATATAAAATAGAGAAATTACAACTTTCCACTTGAATTTTGATTTGCAGCTCTTCATCAACAATGAGTGGGTCAAATCGTCAGATGGCAAGACTTTCCAGACAGAGAACCCAGCCACTGGGAAGGTGATCGCTGATGTTCAGCAGTCTGGAACAGCTGACGTAGACAAGGCCGTCAAAGCTGCTAAGGATGCCTTTAAGTTAGTATATTTAGGTTTAAATAACCGCTCTCCCCTTTTAACTTTTCAGTACCTACTTTTTAATCTTCATATTCTAATAAATACTTTTCTGACAGGCTAGGATCACCATGGAGGTCGATGGATGCTTCTGAAAGAGGCTACTTGATCAACAAGTTGGCTAACCTTATTGATAGAGACAGAGTTTATCTGGCGGTAAGTAAAATCACATTTCTGTGTGAATTGTACAAAAATGCCATAGCTATATTAATTGGGTAAGTTTTCAGATCAGTTATACAAATAAAAAATGTCCACTTCAGCAATCACAGTAGCATTGTACTGAAAAACAAGATGGTAAATTGTTACAGCATATTTTAAAGTACTGGTTTGTCATACGACTCTCTTTGCGACACAGGTCTTCAACTGTCATTTTTCTTAGAATATTTGATCATGTCAAATATGTTTGTGTACAGATTTTTTAAATAGACGTCTTCTTTCTGTAGTTCACCTAAGCAGGTGAAATCAGTGTCAAAATTCATGTTACCGCTTAACTGCTCGCAAATATCTATGTTCTTCATATATTTCAGTATATCCTGATAACTCTGTGTCAATGATCACCAATATTCATTTATTTATTATTTATATTTATATATTAAGTACATAAAACATTGCTCCGTGCAAAGATACCTACTCAAGCCTGTTTTGTTTTATGAAATTGTGTAACTTATGATAAACTGTTACATTACACATATATCTGTAAACATAGCACTGATAAGCGGTAAGTATTGATACCGATATATACATTGAGATGGCAAGTGTTTATCATTCCAATACAGATTTCCCTTATTAATAATAATGACTGTAACTTTTACTATCACAGTTGAAAAATTACACTACAAATTCAAAACAGTTAAGCATCATCAAGCATGTGTGTAAGGCCCTCTGCAAAACTCAACCATATTCCCTTACTTGCAGAGTCTAGAAACCCTCGACAATGGGAAACCATACACGGCTGCCTACTATGGAGACTTAAATGCCGTGATTAAGAACCTGCGGTACTACGCCGGTTGGGCTGACAAGAATCACGGTGTGGTCTGTCCCACTGACGGGAACTACTTCGCCTATACCCGGCACGAGCCTGTGGGTGAGTGACACTTGGATAACATTTAACTATTAAAACTTGGGGGGGCACACAATGCTCGCGTCCCTAGGTGATTACCTAGCGTGTCCCCCGGGTGGTGCAAAAGGAGCAACCTGCAGCAGTAGAACTTGTACTAAGTTCGCCCGGAGAAGTACTGCCACCATACCCGGTAAATTGACGCGAGCGTAGCCGCGGGCAAAACTAGTAATAAATAAATGTGATACTTCTCAAGAGTGGAATTTGGAATATCTCTCCTTCTTATAATTATATTATTTTTTCTGTCAACCAGTTTGATACCGGCAGCAAATTTGACTCGCAAAACACGCGACTCGATCCCAAGGCCAGACGAGTTGACACAACTGATATAACACACAGTTCACAAACTCATACTGTACACAAATCTATCTTCTATCTATCTATACAAATAAATAAAATTGGAGTGTCTGTATGTAATATTAAAATAACCGTTTTTACTAAGTGCATATGGATGTATTCATATAACTAATCAAAAAGAAACAAAAAAATTGCACACATCATGGTACTTAAGTTTTCATTATTTGTAATTATAGAACTCCAGGACCGTTTTGCATGACTTGCAAAGTATTTGTTATGGTGTACTTTGGAGTAATCTATGATATCACTCATATCAGAGTGTTATAAAGTATTCGTTATTTCTTTCTTTCTTTCTTATGGAATTTGTTTAGAATAATATCGCGTTATACGCGGTTTGGCCTTTACGTAAACTATCAGACTGAATTGAAACTACGTATATTCAATTATTAATGAAATTGGTCTATAAATGGAAATGTATAGATACCTACGGTTTGATATTATGATTTGGTGTAGTAAATGTCAGGTTATCTTTATTATATGGATTTATTGATAAATTAATCCGCATTGAACGAGGTCGACTCAGGAAAAAGAATTTTTGGCAAAATATGTGAAATCTCGCAAAACATTACCGAATCTTCTCTTATTTGCAGGAAAAAATCTTTCGCTCGCAATAAACATGTTAAGGCTCATGCCTATTAATTTGTATCTTGTCAGAATAACTAAAGTTTTCATGAATTTGCGTGTTTGGATGGTCCAATATTTTTTTTATATGTTTAAATTAAAAAACGAACGGGTTAAGTGGTAACCTCTACCATTACAAAGAATACGAATGGGTCCTGCCCTAAGGTAAGAAGACCCAAGCATCGCATGCCCGTTACTCTGACACGTGAAGGAGGAATGTCTCATGTGCCTGTAATTTCACCGGAACACCTTTCAAACTTAAACAGGCTCCTTTCGTGCACTTAAAATAAACTTTCCCGTAGTACAAGCATAGTTTGGGGCTAGATGGTGCTGTGTGGATTGTCCACCAGTATTATTATTATATCATCTAAATGAATCCTACAAATAGGAAAATAATTAACAATGAATTCCAGGAGTGTGCGGTCAGATAATCCCATGGAACTTCCCTCTGCTCATGGCGTCGTGGAAGCTCGGGCCGGCGCTCGCTAGCGGCTGCACCGTCGTGATGAAGCCGGCTGAGCAGACTCCGCTAACTGCGCTCTACCTCGCGCAGCTAGTCAAGGTACTGTTACACTACGCACGTGATCTGTGCAACTTTTGTCTTTTTTTTATGTGATGTAGGTGATAGAACGAGCTGACGGCCCACCTGACAAGTGGTAACCGCCGTCCATGGACAACAGCAATACCTCTCAAATCCTCTCCACTATAGTACGCGATGACTCAAGTCGCATTGCGTTGCGTCCATCACCTCGAGACGGGGATGTTACGTCTCATGCGCCTGCAATTTCACCGGCACCCACTCCCTTCCACCGGAACACAGCAGCACTAGTGCATCACTGCTTGGCGACAGATTACCAGGTGTTGTGGCAGTACTTCTCCAGGAGAACTTAGCACAAGTTGTTCTGCTACTTTGTGTTGCTCCTTTCGCACCACCCGGGGAACATGTGTAGGGATTCAGAGGGTAATCACATACGGACGCGAGGAACGTGGCCGGCTTACCCAAGGCCCTCCAAGAGTAGTATATTTGTAAATATCCAGTTGATAGTTTACGTTGTGTAATAACCCCCTGTCTCGTGGTGTCCAGGAAGCTGGTTTCCCCGCGGGCGTGGTGAACATGTTGCCCGGGTACGGAGACGCCGGCGCTGCGCTCGTGGATCATCCGGATGTAGATAAAATTGCTTTCACCGGTAAGCCATATTCTAAGCAGTTACTTCTGCTCTATGATGCTGCCTTAGTCGCAGAAGGCATACAGATGCACATTTCAGATCAATGCCGTATCTGCCCGACATGCTAGGAGTCTGAAAGTATTGCAAGCAATAAGCTTGCCATACATGCTAAAAAAAAAAAATCGTGTATAATCTTAATGGGGTGAAATTGGCATCTGTAGAATCTGGCGCCCTCTGCGCTGCAGCTCGTGGGTTCGATTCCCACCTAGGACAAACATTTGTGTGATGAATATAGATGTTTGTTTTGTGTCTGGGTGTTAAAATGTATTTACAAAAAAAAAGTATGTAAGTATTATATCAGTTGTCCGGTTCCCATGATACAAGCTATGTTTAGCTCACTTTGGGGCTAGATGGCGCTGTGTGAAACGTCGTATTAGTTATTTATCACACTGGTTCGAGAGAGCCAGTGACACGATTAATAGTAGTAGTAGTATTCAATTAAAAATATGTTTGGCAAATAAAATTATTCTTATTCTTATTCAAAATACGATTGCAACGTTGCCAGGTTCAACGGAAGTTGGCAAGAAGATCCAGCGCGGAGCGGCGGACACGCTGAAGCGGATAACCCTCGAGCTCGGCGGCAAGTCTCCCAACATCATCCTGGGAGACGTGGACTTGGAGCGGGCGGTGGACGCCGCGCACAACGCGCTCTTCTACAACATGGGACAGTGTTGCACCGCCGGTGAGTCTCCCCTCTACAACATGGGACAGTGTTGCACCGCCGGTGAGTCTCCCCTCTACAACATGGGACAGTGTTGCACCGCCGGTGAGTCTCCCCTCTACAACATGGGACAGTGTTGCACCGCCGGTGAGTCTCCCCTCTACAACATGGGACAGTGTTGCACCGCCGGTGAGTCTTCCCTCTACAACATGGGACAGTGTTGCACCGCCGGTGAGTCTCCCCTCTACAACATGGGACAGTGTTGCACCGCCGGTGAGTCTCCCCTCTACAACATGGGACAGTGTTGCACCGCCGGTGAGTCTCCCCTCTACAACATGGGACAGTGTTGCACCGCCGGTGAGTCTCCCCTCTACAACATGGGACAGTGTTGCACCGCCGGTGAGTCTCCCCTCTACAACATGGGACAGTGTTGCACCGCCGGTGAGTCTTCCCTCTACAACATGGGACAGTGTTGCACCGCCGGTGAGTCTCCCCTCTACAACATGGGACAGTGTTGCACCGCCGGTGAGTCTCTCATTTGCTTAGCTTACTTTGGGGCTAGATGGCGCTGTGTGAAAAACAACATTTATTTATTTTAAATACTGATTCAAGTGTCTCAATGATTTATTATATTGAATTGTTAATAAATCTATGACGTTGTATTTCACAGGGTCCCGTACGTTCGTGGAAGACAAGATCTACGACAAGTTTGTGGAGTTGTCGGTGGAGCGCGCCAAGAAGAGGGTCGTCGGGGACCCCTTCCGACTTGACGTGGAGTCGGGACCCCAGGTACGTATTACATCAAGTGTACCATACTTGACGAACGCCAACGGACATACAGTTTGTGATATCTAGCGATGGATCGTGGCAATTCGTGAAGTTAGCAATCGTTGGTCAAAATATATTGTCTTTTTCCATGGTGATAAGAGACAGGGACCTTCTGTAGCCAACTTCAGAGCTGCCAAACTAGTCTGAACTTTATTACTGTATTATTATTCGTGCATCATCCATCAAAAACCGTAGTACAGACCGTATAACATTCCTCAGATCGACTCTGAACAGCACTCTCGGATCCTGTCGCTGATAGGGCGCGGGCGCGAGCAGGGCGCGGCGCTGCTGACGGGCGGCGCGCCCTGCGCCGACGCCGGCGCCGGATACTTCATCCAGCCAACTGTCTTCGGAGACGTGCTGGATCACATGGACATCGCCACGCAAGAGGTCACCCTCAGTCACCCTCCTTTACAATTTTGCTAGTTTTGTTGGCTACACTGACATAGACATAGACATTAATTTATTTGCCACTGAAACACACAAAAAAACACAAAAAACACACTGCAGTTGGCTGCTAAATTTCTGTCTCTAGTCTCTCTAGTCTCTGACGAACGTCACGCGTGGGAGTGGATAGAGGCAGCACCATATTGTTCTAAGCACTAGACGTAATGGTACATTTCTTTTTCTTTGTACATACATACATAGATTCATGCGTTTATCCTCGAAGGGGTAGGCGGAGCGTCAATGTGTAGGTACACTATCGTGACAAGGGTTGAGCTCATCACCACTACTGTTTTCTCATGAATAACTCTGAAACATGAACATGAAACAACATGAACAATGAACATGAAATGAACCCTGTTAACGCTTTCTTCCAATAATTCATTCCTAATAAAAAAAAAATGTATTTATCTTATTGTTACGTGTTATTAGGGCTGAAATTAATGTTTTATCTATCTATCTACTAAAATGTGCGTATGATGTATGTATATGAACTGTAATCCACATTAATGTATTAAATTAAATGTTGGTGGACATTTCACATACAAAGCTTTCACGGTGGGAACCAGATAAACTGAATAATAATCCATCCATTGTAACGCGTGCACACAAAATAAACCGTATTTTGTCCTGGACGAAATCGGCCTCACTTTACAGAAGGCAGAACCAACTGACCTGTGAGGCAAATATTGGTAAATGTTTCACACAGCTCCATCTAGCCCCGAACACAGCACAGCGCGTACAACTGATAATTTAATAATAATACTTACTTTGTAAATACATACCTATAACACAAATTAACACCCAGACGCAGAAGAAACATCTACGTTTGTCACAATTCCTGTCCTGGGTAGGAATCGTACCTAGGACCTATAGCGTAGAAGGCACTACCAACAGGCTGGTGTTATACATTTAAAAAACATTTTAGTTGTAATTTTAATGATTACATTTCAGATCTTCGGTCCGGTGCAGAGCATCTTGAAGTTCTCCCAACTGGACGAGGTTGTGGAGCGAGCCAACAACACTGTGTACGGGCTGGCGGCCGCAGTCTTCACCAAGGACCTCGACAAAGCGAACTATCTCACACAGGTGACATTACACGCTCATTTCACTATAGAAAATTCTCAAAATCAGGCTTGCAAATACATTATGTAAAAGATTCTAGAAGGTATGGTTAGTATAAATAAATAAATATTAGTAGACATTTCACACAGTGTCATCTAGCCCCAAAGTAAGCTAAGCATAGCTTGTATCATGGGAACCAGACAACTGATAATTATAATACTTATTATATACCAGACAACTGATATAATTCTTGATAACTTTTTTTTGTACATACATATTGTACATATTGGCACCCAGACACATAACAAACCTCTATATTTGTCCTGGGTGGGAATTGAACCCACGACCTACACCGTAGAAGGCACGGTTACTATCAACTGAGCTGTGAGGCCAGTTTTAAACCTGTTTACACACCTGTTTTAAAACTAACATTTATTCTGCAAATTAATAATCTCATTTCTTAGGTAGTTTCATACTAGAGACTGAGACATTCACAGTTCAAAAAATAACAAAGCAACGTTGTTGGTTACAGAGAATCCGCGCGGGCACAGTGTGGGTGAACGATTATAACGTGTTCGGTAACCAGATCCCGTTCGGCGGGTTCAAGCAGTCCGGCGTCGGCCGCGAGAACGGACCCTACGGAATCAACAACTACACGGAGGTCAAGGCAGTCGTTATCAAACTCACCGACAAGAACTCGTAAATGAACTTTTAACTCGCTCAGTGTAACAAGGCCGTCGTTATCAAACTCACCGAAAAGAACTCGTAAATGAACTTTTAACTCGCTCAGTGTAACAGGCCGTCGTTATCAAACTCACCGACAAGAACTCGTAAACTGAACTTTTAACTCGCTCAGTGTAACAAGGCCGTCGTTATCAAACTCACCGACAAGAACTCGTAAACTGAACTTTTAACTCGCTCAGTGTAACAAGGCCGTCGTTATCAAACTCACCGACAAGAACTCGTAAACTGAACTTTTAACTCGCTCAGTGTAACAGGCCGTCGTTATCAAACTCACCGACAAGAACTCGTAAACTGAACTTTTAACTCGCTCAGTGTAACAAGGCCGTCGTTATCAAACTCACCGACAAGAACTCGTAAACTGAACTTTTAACTCGCTCAGTGTAACAAGGCCGTCGTTATCAAACTCACCGACAAGAACTCGTAAACTGAACTTTTAACTCGCTCAGTGTAACAAGGCCGTCGTTATCAAACTCACCGACAAGAACTCGTAAACTGAACTTTTAACTCGCTCAGTGTAACAGGCCGTCGTTATCAAACTCACCGACAAGAACTCGTAAACTGAACTTTTAACTCGCTCAGTGTAACAAGGCCGTCGTTATCAAACTCACCGACAAGAACTCGTAAACTGAACTTTTAACTCGCTCAGTGTAACAAGGCCGTCGTTATCAAACTCACCGACAAGAACTCGTAAACTGAACTTTTAACTCGCTCAGTGTAACAAGGCCGTCGTTATCAAACTCACCGACAAGAACTCGTAAACTGAACTTTTAACTCGCTCAGTGTAACAAGGCCGTCGTTATCAAACTCACCGACAAGAACTCGTAAACTGAACTTTTAACTCGCTCAGTGTAACAGGCCGTCGTTATCAAACTCACCGAAAAGAACTCGTAAATGAACTAGTAACTCGCTCAGTGTAACAAGGCCGTCGTTATCAAACACCGACAAGAACTCCTAAACTGTTCACTCGCTTAGTGTAACAGCGGCCTAACCAGCTCAGTGTAATAGTAACCTCAATAAGCTCAGTGTAACAGTAGCCTAATTCAGGTTAGTGTAACGGTGGCATAACTCGCAAAATTGTGAATTCTGTGATAGTTATATCACGTAAACGTATATAGTGTTAAACACTGTTCTAATGAGCTATTTAGTTATTCATCATTTTGATTGAAATATGTTAGAACGCAACAGTGCCTATAAATCTATAAATGTAAGCTTATTTAAGATATCGCGAAATCGTGAATTTACACATTCTGATGTGCGTATAATGCTGCTGCTATCAGAGTTAGTCTCCGCTTTACACCAGTGTGGACAGTGACTAGTTTTAAACATTCCCGTTATTTACCAGTTGGAGACAATAAACATATTTTTTTAATATTATCAGTTTTCCATTTGTTCCATTGTATTTGTAGACATTAATAATTGTTTTTCAGGTTGTCATGTGGACAGATGGTCCAATTTAATAAGGCAAACAAGTTACATTGTAATCTGTAGTTGTATATAGAAACATAGCATGCAAGTAACAGTGTGAACGCAGCCTTACACTTAGTTAAGTTTAGATTACTTAACTGTTTAATGGAAAACCAACAAATAAGTGTGAACTGAATAAGACAGGTGATGAGATCATAAAAAAATACCACTCATTAGAAATGTAACTCCCAGATATAATATTATAATGGTACTTTACCATGTCTGTCTTTTATGAAGTTGGTAAATTCTTACTCTCATCTTCTAAACGTGTAATTTAGTTATAAGTGAAGCTAACTACCTAGTGTTGCACAAACTATGAAATTTAATCTATTGTGCCATTTTTTTGTACTTCTGAAAGTTTTCTTTTGGTATTGCTGTATAACAATGTTTATTACATTTGAAATAAAACACTAATTCAAGTTTCTTATTTTATTTTAACGGTTACTCAAAATCAACACGTCGCGTAACATAATTTAAAATGTATGGGTTTATAAGAAACACGTAACAAAGTTTAAAATATATGGGTTTATGAGAAACATCACATAACATCAAAAATCAAAAGTAAGAAAAAAACCACAATCAGTATATAAAAACTGTGTGAAGTGGTACATTTTAGTGTTAAACAGTGTATTATAAAATGAAAGAAAACATAAAAAAACAGTGCAGACTAATCTAATAATCACAAAAAGTGGAATGTTTCTGCTACTTAATTCAAAAATCACATAGCCTTTCTATAAACATCTACTTAAAAAATAAAATCTCAACTAATCTAAAACTTGTGTAAGGAAATCAATAAAAAAAACACCATCTTTGGATGTGAAATGCGAGCAGACGGAAGTTAATCCTACGACATAATTGCTACGAAAGAACAAATACTACCATTTGCACTCGTCATCACTTTTAGCATTAAATGCTATGCTGGAAAACATCATAGTATCAAATACTATTTGTACTTTTTGGATTCATTATCATCCTGCTGAGACTAAAATCAAAGAGTGATTCAATCAAATATATCAATCTTAGATTGGTTCTATCTATGTCAATCTCAGAGTGACTCGATCAACAATATCAATCTCAAGAGTGATTTGATAAAGTAAGTCAATCTCAAGTGATTCGATCAACTATATCAATCTCAGAGTGATTCGATCAACTATATCAATCTCAGAGGGATTCGACCAACTAAATCAATCTGTGACAATAACTCTATCAACTCAGTCTGTGTCAGTGATTTCTCCATTCACAACCGAAAGGTTCTCTTCGGATATCTTCTCCAAGCCTCTACACCCCGAGGTCATGTTACTGGCCATGTCTTCCTCAATCTTCTTCTCGAGTATCTCGAAATCGTCATCCTGACACTTCAGACACTCGTCCGACGACGAGTCCTGGTAGCTCATCACGTTCTCAATATTAACTTCCACCGCGTCGTTCGTCGCGAGCGAGGGGCTGCTGTTGCTCAGCACTCTGGTCTCCCGTCTGATCGGCGCGAACACTTCCGATTTGGGTCTCACTTTGACGTCTTTAGGTCGGCGCGTCTGAGCGCGCTTGTCTTTAGGCACCACGCGTTGGATCCTCTCCTCGACGAGCGAGATGCTGCGCTTGAAGACGACTGTGTCTTGCGCTCGCTCGTGGCCGTCGATGGCGTCGCGCGACTCTGTGTCGGAGTTGTCGCACCGGAAGTAGATGGTGTCGCATCCGTTCTCCTGTTTGACCTTGATTAGGCAGCAGTCGTCCGCCTTCTCGCAGAGTATTTCGTGCAGCGAGCCGTGCAGCGGGATCAGTTTCACTTTGCCGCCGAAGTTCTCTTGCATGTGGGTCGACAGATCGTCGTCTATGTAAAGGTCCTCGGTGCTTTTAGCTTCCTGTAATAATTAATGATTCGTTCTTTAAATCCGTATTTTCTTAACAATAAGAGATAATAAGAGATTGCGTGTACTTTTTTCGACGAAATTGGTGAAGTTTTGGAAAAGTACATTAAACCGTCAAGTAGAATATTAAATATTAGATATAGAAGATAAACAGAATACGAAAGAAGAAATAACAGAAGAATAAAATTAATATTGGTGGACATTTTACACAGCGCCATCTAGCCTCAAAGTAAGCTAAGCGTGTTTCATGGGAACCAGACAACGGATATAATACTTATATTCTATTTTTTGTAAATATATACATATATTTATATATACTTTAACACTCAGATACAGAACAAACACCTGTGTTCAACACACAAATATTTGCCCTGAGTGGGAATCTAACCCACGACCTGCAGCATGGAAGGCAGGGTTACTACCAACCGAGCTGTGAGGCTAGTCAAAGTTTGTGTTGCATATGTGTGTCAATACCACTTCACTGCGACAAGGAATCCTGAGGGATTTGAGCGAACAAATATTATTTATAACGTTAATTTTAATGTCACCTGAATAGCATTGAAAGCCTGGCATCTCTTCAACGCATTGATCTGAACATCTTCCGTCAGCGTGTCGTCCATAGACACGTTCAGTGTGTGCGGGGTGTCAGCTCGCTCGCTGATGGTCACATTCACACACTTGTCCAGAACATGGAGACTGTTCTCACCGGAGCGGTTGAACGTTATCTGCACGAGGGGCTTGTTGTTCCCGTTGATTTTGACCCTCGAGAACGATTTCACCTCCTTTTTAGTTTTGTCCTCCTCATTCAAGGACTCCTTGGTCAATGATTCAACTATGTTGGCTACTCCCTTGTTGAGCAGATCATCGTTATGCGACGTAGTGGACGCGCTGTCCGGTGCTTCGTGAAGTAAATGTTGGAACTCGTTGTGGATGAGCTCTCGTATGAACTCCTCGATGCCTCGCGTGTCTGTCGCTCGGTCGATCTTGGATTCCGTTCTACAGTTTGTTGGAGTTCTGTAAAATGAGGTAAGGTTTTAGTATTTTTATTATTGTTATTATATTTGCCATTTGACGTTTGACATTTTAATGGAGACGGTATTTTTACAATCCATGTAACCTATAGCAGAATTAATATAAATAAATAAGATTTTATAAAAATAAAATACTTTCGAATCAAGCTTCTACAAAAAACCGTATAATATCAGCTCCAACCGTTTGCCGGGACTTATTAAACTTATAACGTAAATACGTTACTCGGCGATATGATTATTACCTAATTAAATGGGTATTTGTCATTCTCGGAGATTTGAATTGAGACGAAGAAGACATAAAAAGCTCGACAATCACTGAGTCACTTTTAGATAAAGTTTATAATTAGGTTCATAGAATAAGAAAATAAATTGCAAGACCAAAATCACGCAACATTGGTAAGCGCGGCTGAATCAAAAAGCCAACATCACGCGGTGTTCCCAGGCGGTCACCCATCCAAGTACTGACCGCGCCCGACGTTGCTTAACTTCGGTGATCGGACGAGAACCGGTGTTTTCAACGTGGTATGGACGTTGGCAACACCAGAGCCAAAATATTTTAACCGTTTGTGTTGTTGTACAACTTCAATCATATAGACGTAGTGTGACTGCACTCACCCCTTATCTAAACCCTTGCTCCACGTGTGGTAGCGCTCGTGGTCGCGACTGAAGTTGATCCCCTTGGCTATAGTCTCGCGGGTTTGACAGAACTGCTCCCAATGTGGCCCTGAAATATTCATTCAACCTTACACCACCAGACTAACCTCATCATAAAGAGTTACACAGGATATATTTCAAAAATTATTAGCTAAGAAAGTTATTTGAGTCCAATCGATTTCCTCAAGTCATAAGTAAACACTATATTTTGAACCACTATGTGAGTATAGTTCTATATATTTATGTCAATAAGTTACAGAACGGGCAAGATGGCCCACCCGAATTTAAACGGTAATCTCTGCCGAAAACAAAATCAATAACTCTTTGTTTTTTTGTAAATACATTGTTAGGTTTAATACATATTAACAACCAGACACAGAACAAACATCTATATTCGTCACACAAATGTTTGCCTAGGTGTGAATCGAACCCACGACCTACAGCTCAAAAGTCAGAGTTACTACCAACTGAGCTGTGAGACCAGCAAAATATAATAAGATACTTACTAACAATGTGAATCTTAACACTAAGTCAATAAATTCATTTATTTTATTTATTTACTACGCCAGGAGGAACCAAGTCGCATCGCACTGAGCTTCATGAGACATGAACATAGAACTAATCATGTGCCTATAAATTCTTAAAAGATATTTCACCCCTACGTAAGACAAAAATTTAAAAAAGGAGACATTAATTACATACATGGGTACAAAAAGATATCAGTTTTAACTATTTACAAAGATATTTATATAAAAATTAAACTTACCTAGACTGTGGTGTGTTTGTAAATGACGGTTACCCAGTAATAAAAAGCTGCATGCAAGGAACGAACATTTATTTAGGTTAGACAAGTTAAATATATCGAAAAACTTAAGTATAATGGCAGAAAATTAGTTTCAGCTTATCAAAGATTTGTAGAATGAAATAACCAAATTTCTTGAATTGTTTAGTAATTTCTAAAAAATGGTAATTACAGCGAGTTAAAATCAAATTTTCAATCTACCCCACGTCCCACGAGAGCCTACAACAGATTACCATAATAATTATGATAGTAAACAAAAATAATGTCGTAATTATTATGACAAAGATTATGAGT